>OY728140.1:784463045-785088045 GCA_963277665.1 Viscum album
TATTGTAAATATTTTATTTAATGTTTTCACTATTTATTATTGTAAAAAATTAAAAAAAGTGCTATATAATATAAATTATATCTATGATAAATATTTAGCCCATTTTTCCAAATTTAAATAAAATAACTAGATGATTTTAATTGAAAATTAATCGTGACAAATTGTTGAAAAAACTTTTTTTCAAGAAATGAATTTTTAAAGAAATTAGGATCCTAAATAAACTATATGAAAAGTATTTATAATTAAATTAATTTAAAATAAAATTTATAGATATATAATAGATAAATTTATTTTTAAATAATTCCTCATCAGGGGTTATATAAATTATTCAACATGGACAAACATTGTGCACCACAAACTGTTTTATGAAATAAGTGTTTTAAAGCCTAAAATAAAACACATAATGAAATTTAGTATAAATATGACTAAAATTTAATTAATTTTATGAAATATAAATATAGAATACATATCATATTAAAATAATAATCAGACTTTTAAATTATTTAATTTTTTAAAATAAAGGAATGTTTTATAAAAAACTGTTGTTTTCAAGTATTCACTAAATAATTAATATTCTTCAAAAAATTAAACTGCATCACCCTATGTTATTAGAAAAATTATTATTTCAAAAGATAATTTTAAAATTTTTAGAAAAAATTCTAAAATTTCAAGAACATTATTATAATATTTCTTCCAAAAATATTATTTATTGATGAAAATATATATTTTTATAAATAAAATGACCTTTATTTAGTGTTGAGTGATTAGATAATAATAATTTATAAATAAACTTATATTTAATAATAACATTATAAAATTTCAATAATTATTTAATCATATTCATATCCATTAATTAAAAATATAGGTTATAACAGTCTTCTTTAAATAATCAGTGTTCGTTTGGGATTGGTTTCGGTTGTTGCAGACACTATCAAACATTGATTTCCCTTAAAACATGGGGTTTTATTGTATCCCCCATTAAATAATTTCACCATAAAATTTTTATATTATATAATATGGTTAAAATAGGTAAGGGTTTTTCTACTTCACCACCTCTTCAGGTTCCCATGATACATCCTCTAACTTGTTATTTCGCCACAACACTTTGAATAGATGCGTTATCTTTTTTGAAGAATTATTTCTTTACAATATAAGATATTTAGTTTATTCTTCACGTATGAAATTTATTTCTCCAATGGTACCACTTATCTATTTAATAAATCTGAGGGGTTAGTTATATTCTTCCTCTAGATGGATATATATAACATAGCAGGTTTTTGGGACATGTTAGGTGGGAGTGCTAGCTAGTATCCACCAATATATCCTGATAAATGATCTAAAAGGTTTCATTTTATCTAGGAATGTTATTTAAATTATTCTCAACCCTCAAGTATTTATTCCATGGTGATATATGGAGGAACACAATATCTTTGAAATCAATCTACTGGTCTCATCGATGATCATCTAAAAATTTCTTCTTTAAAATTTTCATGGATTTCATTTTATTATAAATGGATTGGAAATTAGTTTTAAAATCCTGGGAATGATTATGTCCTATAAACCTACACTCCCCAAAATCATCCAAACATGTTAGAGTTTGAAATAATTTTTTATATAGAGCCTCATAATGATCCATTTGAATTTTAGAATTAATGTTGTTGTTATATGGGAAATCTACCCAGGGAAGGTAATGACAGTAATATCACTAAAAATACTTTTAATAAGACCTCATCATATTATCAAGATATTGAATAGTCATCTCAAACCAACCATCCATTTTCAGGGTGATAATTAGTATTAAAACTGTGTTCAATGTCACATTCTTACTGAAGGATTCTCCAGAACATTTAGATAAACCTAATATCTAAATCAGATATAAAAAAGAGTGGAATTCTATGAAATATTAACACTTATATTATATATATATTAATGACTTGGTTAAGATTTAAATATTCGTTGATTGAAATAAGATGGGCTGCCTTTGTATGGTGATCAAGTTCCACCGAGATCCTCTCATTGCCTTTAGGTTTCATGGAGAAATATACGATGAAATCTATAGTTATGTGTTCCCATTTCCATAATGGTATAAGTAATGGTTGCATAATACAATTATACTTCTGTCATACATCCTTTATTTGGTGGCATACCAAGAAAAATGAAATAATGTTTTTAGTATCCCTCTTCATGTTATCCCACTTGATGTTTTTTATAGATCTTTATACATCTTAGTGCTTCCAACATGAATAGAAAAATGAGATATTGTCACGACCCCCTTCCATCAAAGATGCCCCTCCAGAGCTGGCAATGGTGAAAGGGAGATAATGACCCCCGAGTCCCGCCTCCAGTAGGCCCTGGGGTGGCGACTAGCACCAAGGGTATGAGTTTATTTTTTTTCAATCATGGGAGGCATTACACTTTTTATAGTTAGGATCAGAAATAGGACAAGTCAACCACCAAAAAGGAAAAAAGAACAAAGGTGCTGAAAAGAAACCCAAACCAGTCCCATATGCATGTATAAATAAACTGAAACAGGTACAAGTACAAATAAGCTCAAAGTACAAGTGAGTACAGTACCAAAAGAAAAACAAGAAAACAGCAACTGCACAGCTCCCACTGCCTGACTAGTAGGGTCCCGCACGGCCCTGGTAGTCCTCCTGAAAACCTGAAACAACGTAGGGTGAGCATACAAGTATACTCAGTAGGGAACCTAAAGCTCTCGTGAACAAGTGGGGAGACACCCTAAGGTCCTGTGAGAAAACAGAAGAACCAGAAACTAACAAGGAAAAACTATCCACCCAGCCTCACTGGTCACACTCACCAAGTAACAAAAACAAGTTTAGTATATATATAGAACAAAAGTATTGGGTACCCTGCACCATTTCCCACTTAATTAGATGTTGCTCTTCCTAATGGCAAACGTCCTGACGCTACCACACTCTTCCCGCCCGCACACACCTGGGCCAAACCACGCATCCCGCCCGCACAAACCTGGGCCACAACCACTAACCCGCCCGCAGACACCCGGGCCTCATTTCGAAGGTTCTTCGGAATGGTAAGCCTGCCCGAAGAGTCTTGGGCTAAAGGTCGCCTCAAGCCATCACAGCCTCCGAGACCTACCCGAAGAGTCTTGGGTGTAAGGTCACCTCAAGCCATCATAGCCTATGGAAGAAGGAGCAGGAAGGAGCTAGTAACTAAGGGGGAACACCCTCTCCCATAAAATGGGAGTGTTCGGCACTAGGTGCTTGACATGGGTGTGGTGAGACAAAACACAAAGATACAATTATATATATACATATACCAAACACACATCCCAACCTATGGCTTCTTAAAAAGAGAAACTGAGCATGTGCCTCAGCACTGCTACCACGAAGCATGTATCAACAACCAAACAATCATCCCCCGACCCCATTTAGGTTTTCATGTTTCATGCAATGGTTTAACAAATTATTACTACTGGGAAACTAACATCCAGACAAAACCTTTCACAAACATATCCCTGCCATCCCCAACCAAGGTGAGGTAAAACGCAAGCAACCACATGCCATTTCATTTACAAGAGATTATCACAACCATACAACATTCCATCATTCATTTATTTCAAAGTTCCACACATAAAACCCTTTCCACACACAAAACATTTCCGCATTTGAAAACACCTTTTACTTAAAAACACTTTTCATAATCAAAACACTTTTCATAAATAAATGCATTTTCCACAAAACAACCAAACCACCAACATGTTCATTATTCCAACTTTGTTCAATCGGGGTGATCACACAAGGTTTTCATTCTCATTTAATCAGCCAGTATTTACGTGCTTATCCATTTTCCATGTTTTAACAAAACCAACCACAAACAATTCAGATATCAATTGTGCACGCAAAGGCCACCAATGGCCTTGATTTTCAGTAGGCAAAGGCCTTTCAATCCAAAATCACAATCAGAAGATAAAGAAACTGGAAGGAAATAGAAACAGCACAAAACCCCAGACCCTTCTTTATCCGGTTATTATCTTTATTTAAAGTTCAGCTGCATCCCATGGAACAAAAGAAAAATATCCCACCCCGCATGTTGCACCAAAAAGAGAGACAAAGGTAAACCCCTACCTCAAAAGGTCCCGATCACGTCGCTTCCGATGACGTCCTTCGGTGTCCTCCGCCTTCTCCAAACCCGACAAACTCCTCCTAGGATGGAATCTGGAGAAGGAAGGTCGGAAGGAAAGGTGACAAGTCCGGGCTTAGAAGCTTCGTCTCATCGCTACGATCCTGTGGCCGCTGACGGATCGTAATTCAGATCTCGGACAAAGAACTTAGAGGAGGAATACTTCTCGATCGTCCAAGAGCGTCGTCGTGCGACAAAGAAGCGATCGATATGGAAGATAAAACATGACCTCGTTCTTATATAGGCAACGAATAGGTAAATCCGTATTCAGCGTGCATTAATGAATACACGATGTGACCGTACATACGTTACATGTTTTGATTGGTTAACACACAACACGTCAAGCGGTTTCCACGAGTTTTAATAATAATGACAATTCTATCAATATGTTGTGTTTCATTGACCCGAGGCATGAGTCATAAAAGTAGCTCATTAATGGTCTTAAAATGACCGTCATAATTTTAGGGTTACGCTGTTGCTGACGGATCGTCAATCCGATACCGTATGAGGGAGATACGTTGGATACAAGATCCTGTAATAATAACAATATTAAATCTATTAATTCATGAGCGTTTCGGGTACCCAATCTGAAAACCCGAAAAAGACATCCAATATTGGACTCATAATTTTTGTCTCGTAGTCAGGGTCGCACTGCCACTGACGGTTCGTGAAACCGAGGTCGCACGAAGAAGTTATTGTGAAAAAAGTGTTTTATTATCAAAAAAAAGATAACAATATTTTATTAATTAATTAATTATTTATTTCTCTAACTCCAATCAATCACCATTTGTCATTGTTCACGCTGGAAATTCATCACCAATTATCTCATTTACTATTTATTTCACACTTAATTTTATTCCCATTAATATCTTATAACTCCTCCCTCTCTCCAATCTTTATTAATTCTTTCTCCCAAGATTCTCTCCCACAAAAAGTGGCTCCTCTCGCTTATATTTATTTTTCAATAAATTTTATTTTCACTCTCTAATCTTTATTTTGATGGTGCGCCTCCCCTTTTATTTCATATTATTATATTTTTTCATCTTCTCTCTCCTTGTGGCACGCCCCAAATTTATTTTAAACCTTTATTTATTTATTTTTACACAATTATCATAACATCTTTAATTTATTCTCATATCTCAAATCTCATTGCATTTAATTCAAAACATAATTCTCATTAAATCATTATTACCAGATCTACCAACATTGTTATTATAATTATTTAGTATAACACTTATAACAAAACCCAAAAAAAATTATTAACACGTCACCATTTATTACTAATAATAATTATTATTTTTGATGTTCGCCGCATTGACCACATAAAAAAAACGTTTTTAAAAAGTAATCGACCGGAGGGGTCTGGGCCATTACATTAGACACCTCTCAAAACATTCTCGTCCTCGAGAATTAAAAACTGACCCAGAAGAAGGAAAGGATCTGAAGAACCACTCCACAAGATACCTCTCAGGGCTCTCGTCATGACAAGGAACCAACCAACATCTCTATGAGTTAGGAATTCCCTATCCTATGTCAAGATACTATCCGCTTTAGGTGGCACTGACTCACCTGCACGGGTTTAATCACATCCTCATTAATGCGTCTGGATTAAGGATCATGTTTTTCCTTTCACATATATCCGGACAAGCCACACACTTCCCAAAACAAGGAACAAAGTTCTCACATCCAACAAGCCAACATTTTATATATCAAAGGTACAGGGTAACACCAACAAACAAAGGAAGGTACAAGTAAAAACAACCCCGGGTACTGAGCGCGCATCTGGGTCTCCCGCTCCCAAGTGCTCTCCTCAAGGCCGCCATGCCTCCACAACACACGAACCAAGCCGATGGTTCATCCACGGAGCACTTTCTCCTTGCGATCCTCGATCCTAACTGGCCGTTCCTCGAAGGTCGCGTCTTCTACCACATCTAGCTCTCCCCAGTTGATGACATGAGAGTCATCATGTAAGTACTGACGAAGCTGGGAGACATGGAAGACGTGATGGGCCCTCTCCAACTGAGTTGGTAGGGCCAGCTGATATGCCACCTCGCCAACTCGCCTCAGCACCTCGAATGGTCCGATGAACCTAGGGGAGAGCTTACTCCCCTTTCCGAACCTCCACTGCCCCCGTCGAGGGGAAACCTTCAAGAACACATGATCTCCCACCTCGAACTCCAAGGGCCTCCTCCAATGATCAGCATAATACTTCTGCCGATCCTGAGCTGCTTTCATCCTCTCCCGCACTAGCTGGACTTTCTCCGTGGTCCTCTGCACTACTTCTGGTCCAAGAGTACCAGTCTCACCAACCTCTGCCCAGCAAAAGGGTGAACGACATGGTCTTCCATACAAAGCCTCAAAAGGAGCCATGCCGATAGTAGAGTGGAAGCTGTTGTTGTAGGCAAACTCTACTAAAGGATAGTGTCGTACCCATGATCCTCCGAAATCCAGAACACATGCTCGCAGCATGTCCTCCAATGTCTGGATAGTCCGCTCTGTCTTTCCATCAGTCTGAGGGTGAAAAGCAGTTCTAAGGCGTAGATGGGTGCCAAAAGCATGCTGCAACCCCTTCCAGACTCGTGAGGTGAACCGAGTGTCCCGATCTGAGATGATAGTCTTCGGAACTCCATTCAAACGCACCACCTCATCCACGTACCTCTGTGCTAAGGTACTCACAGGTCCTGACTCCTTGATGGCCAAGAAGTGAGCAGATTTTGTCAGTCGATCCACCACTACCCAGATAGCATCATGCCCGCCCTGAGCTCTGGGTAGTCCTGTGACGAAGTCCATCGAGACGTCGTCCCACTTCCACTCGGGAACATCTAAAGGATGCAACAAACCACCAGGAACGCGGTGTTCAGCCTTCACCTGCTGACACACCAGGAATTTAGCCACAAACTCTGCCACTGCCCGTTTCACCCCGGGCCACCAAAACTATCCCCTCTGGCCTCGGTACATTTTCGAAATACCTGGATGTACTGCCAAGGCTGAGCTATGGAACTCACGAAGGACTTCATCACGCATCACCTCTGGAATAAACAACCTTCCATGAAAGAGCATCTGATGTCGGTTGTCCTCCGACCATCCTTCCGGAGCATTCCCCTGATCGACACGATCCCGCAACACTTCCACCTCAGGGTCTCCCCACTGAGACTCTTCCACTTGCTGCAACAAAGAGGACTGTACCGTCATCTGAAACAAGCAGCCTCTAGAACCTTCCACCCTCGCATCCAAGTTCAAGGCAGCCAACTCCCCCATCACCTTCCAAGCATCAGCAGATTCCCGAACCACGCCCTGATGCGGCTTCCTACTCAGGGCATCAGCCACAACGTTTCCCTTACCTTCAGTGTACGAGATCTCAAAGTCGTAGTCTTGGAGAAACTCGACCCATCTCCACTGTCGCATGTTCAAGTCACGCTGGGAGAAGATATAGCGCAAGCTCTTGTGATCGGTGAAGACCACAAAGCACTCCCCAAAGAGGTAATGTCACCACAGCTTCAATGCGAACACTACTGCTGCAAGCTCCAAGTCATGGGTGGCATAGTTCCGCTCGTGAGGACGCAACTGCCTAGACACATAGCAGATCACACCCCTCTTCTGCATTAGCACACATCCCAAGCCAAGGCCGGAGGCATCACAAAACACCTCATACAAGGATCCTTCCTCTGGAAACCTAAGGATGGGAGCACTAACCAAATTCTCTTTCAGGTAGTCGAAAGCTTCCTGGCACTGCTCATTCCACAGGAAGACCTGATTCTTCCTAGTCAAAGCTGTCAACGGAGCAGAAACTCGAGAGAAGTCCGAGACGAACCTCTGATAGTATCCAGCCAACCCCAGGAAACTACGAACTTATGCCACGCTCTTGGGAGCTGTCCAAGAAACAATTGCTTCTACCTTCGACGGGTCCACTAACACTCCGTGCTGAGACACCACGTGCCCAAGGAAGTGTACTTCTTGCGTCAAGAACTTACATTTTGACAACTTTACATAAAGCTGATGGTGCCGAAGGACTTCCAAGACAGCCCTGAGATGCTCAACGTTCTCCTCCTTTGATCTTGAGAAAATCAAGATGTCATCGATGAACACAACGACGAACTGGTCCAGGAACTCTCGGAAGACAAAGTTCATAAGAACTATGAACACAACTAGTGCATTCGTAACCCCAAACGGCATCACTACAAACTCAAAGTGCCCATACCTGCACCTGAAAGCATTCTTTGGGATGTCACTTTCTTTTACCCTCAGCTGATGATATCCCGACCGCAGATCAATCTTAGAAAACCAACATGCTCCCCTCAGCTAGTCGAAGAGATCATCTATTCTCGGAAGGGGGTAACAGTTCTTGACCGTTACCTGATTCAGCCTCCGGTAGTCTATGCATAGCCTGAGACCACCATCCGCCTTTTTCACGAACAGAACCGGAGCACCCCATGGCGACACACTGGGTCGAACGAAACCCTTCTCCATCACATCGTCAATCTGAATCCGAAACTCCCGCAACTCCGAAGGTGCCATCCGATAAGGAGCCATCGAGATCGGACGGGCACCTGGCTGTAAGTCTATCCAAAACTCAACATCACGTTGAGGGGGTAGAGTCACAACCTCCTCGGGAAAGACATCGAGGAATTCCCCAACAACTTCTGGAACATTCATCATCTCCGTATCAGCTAGAACCGCTGATATCCCACCCAACAAAGAAAAGAGAGGCTTCACATGCCGGCTTCCCACCTGATAGCTCCTCTCGCCAACAAAAGTCACACGCTGTCCATCCATATCGGAGAACACGACTCTTCTCCGGAAGCAGTCGATAACAGCACTAACAGAGAATAGCCAGTCGATTCCTAAGATGACGCCGTATGGCTGCATCTATAGCAAAAGAAGATCTCCAATGGGCCGATGTGGTCCCAATGTCAGCTCGCATCCCCGACAAACAAAAGACAAACGGGTCTGACCTCCAATAGGCGTACTCAGTACCAGGGGTATAGAAAGTCTCTCTACATCTAGACCCAAAGCATGGGCTAGACTGGGTGCAACAATAGAGTGTGAAGCTCCTGAATCGAACAAGGTAGAAACAAGAGTTCTGAACAAACAGATCGTACCTCGTACCACCTCTGGTCCTGCTGGAGCTGCCAACTCTGCTGCGTGCATCTGTCCACGCCCAGCTCCTCTGCCTCTATGATGTCGACCGCCTCCCCGACCACGCCCTGGTCGAGGTCCCTGAGGAGCACCCTGAGATCGGCCTCCTCCTACAGGGTCTACCCTCGGAGGGCCCTGCTGCTGCTGAAAGGGCCTGGACGGCAACTGCTGCTGAGGCGGGTACTGATCCTGACCACCTCCACTGTGCTGAGCTCTGGTCGGGCACTGACTCCAGACGTGCCCGAAACCTCCACAAGAAAAACACTTCAGTCCAGGACTTGAGAAGGAAGGACGAGGGCCTGAAGACCTGAACTGGAACCGCTGGGGCCTCCTCCCCACCGGCCTGAACCTGGAAGGTCCGGTCGCAGGAGTTCTGCTAATGACTGCCTTCCCCTTCGACGGGCCCACCTGGATCCCTTCTCGGGGTGCACCTCCCTGCAAGTGCATCCTCTCTACAACTTCCTCCTTTTTTTGTACAGCTAAGTATGTCAGAAGGGTGAAGGGGGTCACAACATACTGGAGCGAAGGACGAATCGCCTCTTCCAAACGTCTCGCCCGAGACTCTTCATCCAGAAAGAGTTCCGGAGCAAAGAGTAGGAGATTCTTGAACTTAATTCCCAACTCTCGAACAATCATACTCCCCTTCTGAAGGGAGAGCAACTCCTGACGCTTTTCCGCTTTGATCAAAGAAGAAAGGAATTCCTCTCGGAACTCCTTTTCGTAGTTAGCCCATGGAATCTATGCCTCCTTCCTCTCCCCAAGGTAGAGCATCCACCATTGGCGCGCCGCGCCTCTCAGCTGACTGAACGCTAGGGGGACCCAGTACTCCTTCGGAGCACGGATCAAGGTAAAAGTGATCCCTAGCTCTTCAAGCCACCCCTCCGTCTCCAGGTCCGAAGTACTTCCCTCGTACTTCTTGAGAGTCTGACGCTGGAAAGAACGGAGGGTCTTCTGCCACTGGCTGTCTTCATCCTCTCGATCGATCCTCAGTTGATCGATCGCCTGAACCTGCTGGGCCTCGGCCGCCTGAGCCACCTGGTAATGCCGTCCAGGTGCCATAGCTGTACGGTAAACAAGGAAAACCTAAGCCCGAGTAGTAAGGAGATTTCTCAAGGGTTCATTTTATCATTTTACTTTATTCCCAGAACGCCCCAAATCAAGTAAAACACAAACATGATGATGCATGTACCTTTCCTAGGGTTTCTACCCTAAAATCAATGTAGCCTCACTTGGTTGTTCGGTAGGCTCAGAGTCCTTGCATCGGATCATGGGGGGCCCTAAAATCCCATGTCCTAGCCGGTCTTCCCTTGCCTATGTCACACACCAAGATCAGCTAACACTGTTTCCCTACCATCCCATGCAATCCTCACTGTGCCTAACTCCAGACTCCATCCTATCTCTCAACCATTCCTTTGATACCATTCTGTCACGACCCCCTTCCATCAAATATGCCCCTCCTGAGCTGCCAATGGTTAAAGGGAGATAATGACCCCCGAGTCCCGCCTCCAGTAGGCCCTGGGGTGGCGACTAGCACCAAGGGTATGAGTTTATTTATTTTTCAATCATGGGAGGCATTACCCTTTTTATAGTTAGGATCGGAAATAGGACAAGTCGACCACCAAAAAGGAAAAAAAACAAAGGTGCTGAAAAGAAACCCAAACCAGTCCCATATGCATATATAAATAAACTGAAATAGGTACAAGTACAAATAAGCTCAAAGTACAAGTGAGTACAGTACCAAAAGAAAAACAAGAAAACTGCAACTGCACAGCTCCCACTGCCTGAGTAGTAGGGTCCCGCACGGCCCTGGTAGTCCTCCTGAAAACATGTAACAACATAGGGTGAGCATACACGTATACTCAGTAGAGAACCTAAAGCTCTCGTGCACAAGTGGGGAGACACCCTAAGGTCCCGTGAGAAAATAGAAGAACCAGAAACTAACAAGGAAAAACTATCCACCCAGCCTCACTGGTCACACTCACCAAGTAACAGAAACAAGTTTAGTATATATATAGAATAAAAGTATTGGGTACCCCGCACCATTTCCCACTTAATTAGATGCTGCTCTTCCTAACGGCAAACGTCCTGACACTACCACACTCTTCCCGCCCGCACACACCTAGGCCAAACCACGCATCCCGCCTGCACACACCTGGGCCGCAACCACTAACCCACCCGCAGACACCTGGGCCTCATCCCAAAGGTTCTTGGGAACGGTAAGCCTGCCCGAAGAGTCTTGGGATAAAGGTCGCCTCAAGCCATCACAGCCTCCGAGACCTACCTGAAGAGTCTTGGGTGTAAGGTCACCTCAAGCCATCATAGCCTATGGATGAAGGATCAGGAAGGAGCTAGTAACTAAGGGGGAACACCCCCTCCCATAAAATGGGAGTGTTCGGCACTAGGTGCTTGACATGGGTGTGGTGCGACAAAACACAAAGATACAATTATATATATACATATACCAAACACACAGCCCAACCTATGGCTTCTTAAAAAGAGAAACTGAGCATGTGCCTCGGCACTCCTACCACGAAGCATGCATCAACAACCAAAAAATCATCCCCCAACCCCATTTAGGTTTTCATGTTTCATGCAATGGTTTAACAAATTATTACTACTGGGCAACTAACATGCAGAAAAAACCTTTCACAAACATATCCCTGCCATCCACAACCAAGGTAAGGTAAAACGCAAGCAACCACATGCCATTTCATTTACAAGAGATTATCACAACCATACAACATTCCATCATTCATTTATTTCAACGTTCCACACATAAAACCCTTTCCACACACAAAACATTTTCGCATTTGAAAACACCTTTTAATTCAAAACACTTTTCATAAATAAATGCATTTTCCACAAAACAACCAAACCACCAACATGTTCATTATTCCAACTTTGTTCAATCGGGGTGATCACACAAGGTTTTCATTCTCATTTAATCATCCAGTCTTTAGGTGCTTATCCATTTTCCATGTTTTAACAAAACCAACCAAAAACAATTCAGATATCAATTGTGCACGCAAAGGCCACCAACGGCCTTGATTTTTAGTAGGCAAAGGCCTTTCAATCCAAAATCACAATCAGAAGATAAAGAAACTGGAAGGCAATAGAAATAGCACAAAACCCCAAACCCTTCTTTATCCGGTTATTATATTTATTTAAAGTTCAACTGCATCCCATGGAACAAAAGAAAAATATCCCACCCCGCATGTTGCACTAAAAAGAGAGACGAAGGTAAACCCCTACCTCAAAAGGTCCTGATCACGTCACTTCCGACGACGTCCTTCGGTGTCCTCCGCCTTCGCCAAACCGGACAAATGCCTCCTAGGATGGAAGCTGGAGAAGGAAGGTCGGAAGGAAAGGTGACAAGTCCGGGCTTAGAAGCTTCGTCTCGTCGCTACGATCCTGTGGCCGCTGACGGATCGTAATTCGGAGCTCAGAAAAAGAAGTTAGAGGAGGAATACTTCTCGATCGTCCAAGAGCGTCGTCGTGCGACAAAGAAGCGATCGATATGGAAGATAAAACATGACCACGTTCTTATATAGGCAATGAATAGGTAAATCCGTATTCAGCATGCATTAATGAATACACGATGTGATCGTACATACGTTACATGTTTTGATTGGTTAACACACAACACGTCACGCGGTTTCCACGCGTTTTAATAATAATGATAATTCTATCAATATGTGGTGTTTCTTTGACCCGAGGCATGAGTCATAAAAGTAGCTCATTAATGGTCTTAAAATGAACATCATAATTTCAGGGTTACACTGTCGCTGATGGATCGTCAATCTGATACCGTATGAGAGAGATACGTTGGATACAAGATCCCGTAATAATAAGAATATTAAATCTATTAATTCATGACCGTTTCAGGTACCCAATCCGAAAACCCGAAAAAGACATCCAATATTGGACTCATAATTTTAGTTTCGTAGTCAGGGTCACACTGCCACGGACGGTTCGTGAAACCGAGGTCGCACGAAAAAGTTATTGTGAAAAAAGTGTTTTATTATAAAAAAAAGATAACAATATTTTATTAATTAATTAATTAATTATTTCTCTAACTCCAATCAATCACCATTTGTCATTTTTCACGCTGGAAATTCATCACCAATTATCTCCTTTAATATATATTTCACACTTAATTTTATTCCCATTAATATGTTATAACTCCTCCCTCTCTCCAATCTTTATTAATTCTTTCTCCCAAGATTCTCTCCCACAAAAAGTGGCGCCTCTCTCTTATATTTATTTTTCAATAAATTTTATTTTCTCTCTCCAATCTTTATTTTTTTGGTGCGCCTCCCCTTTTATTTCATATTATTATATTTTTTCATCTTCTCTCTCCTTGTGGCACGCCCCAAATTTATTTTAAACCTTTATTTATTTATTTTTACACAATTATCATAACATCTTTAATTTATTCTCATATCTCAAATCTCATTGCATTTAATTCAAAACATAATTCTCATTAAATAATTATTACCAGATCTACCAACATTATTATTATAATTATTTAGTATAACACTTATAACAAAACCCCAAAAAAAAATTATTAACACGTCACCATTTATTATTAATAATAATTATTATTTTTGATGTTCGCCGCATTGACCACATAAAAAAAACGTTTTTACAAAGTAATCGATCGGAGAGGTCCGGGCCATTACAGATATGTGCATCATCCGCAATCTACCTCCATATTTCTTGTTTTTATGGGAAATAAATCCAATTTTAAAAACATATAAATCCATATTTAGAAAAATTAAACCTCAGAATATTTGATACCTTTTTTAGCAAATCCTCATCTTTCTATCACTCCTTTATATTATGTAGTTATATGAGAATGGTAGGATGGATATAATTTTACTATTCCCATATCAATTTTTTAAAAGTATAATAAGTTTGTATTCTTATGAATTAAAATCAGGGATAAAATTTGTAGATCATTTCGACATAGAGAATATTCCACTTTTTTTCCTTTCCAAGGTTGCCAATGTATTGAGTAATCGTTGTCCTTGATCTACTCAAACCATATTTATCGATTCTTGTTAATATCCGAATATGTGAATTTATATTTGACTATCATGTGGCCCACATATACCTCATAATTCTACCCATAGAGATAATATCACCACATCCTCAACAAAAAATATTAGTGCTACTAAATCCAGGTCTTATGTTGGATAGTGATAATCTAGAACATTCCACATCCTTGGGGCATATACTATCACATTATCATTATGAATTAATATACATCCCAACTTCTTCTTGGAAGCATCATTCTAAACCACATAAATTACCCCACTAGAGGTAATCATATGTACTGGTGCAGTGATAAGCCACATTTTATACTACATAAATCTCTTTAATTCATTATTCTAGAAAACATTACTCCTTTCTATGTTATCTTGGTTAAAGAGTATGAAAATATTAATGACCTCCTCACAAATAATATATAATAACAACATAGTCCATGGAAACTATGAATTTATATTACAGAAGCTAGTATAGGCTATTCCATTGTCCCCATTGTCTTATAAGGCTCCAATGATATCAATTTTATGGTGATAGTATTCCCCAATAATGATACTTACTTCATCTTGAAATCACATTTTCTATATTTGTATAAATATTCTCCTTTTTCAAATTATTTATAACAATATTAAAATTCTCTTAAACCCCCTCTATTCTATTGGTGTAAATAAAAATATCATCTATAAGGACTAGAAAATATTGGTCAACATAATTTCTACAGAATATCATCATGAATTCCAGAATGTTTTCTGGACCATTTGTTATTATGCTAGGAATCAATTTTAACGCATGGTGTTTTTACCATATTGGAATGGTAGTTTTTAGAATATCATTATTGCTCATATTTAATTGGTGATAACCTAATTAAAGGTACCCTTTAGGGGAATATTGAGCCCCACATAGTGGATTGAACATGTCATCTATTTGTTATAGGGGATAATTTTTCTTTATCATGATTTTATTTAGTTCATGAAAATTAATGTAGAGGTGAATTATCTAACCACTCATATTGAAGAAGGGGTTTGTCACACCCCATAGGGATGCACATGGGTATATAAAACAATTTTCCATATACTGTCATGACTACTTCTTCAACTATTTCAATAAAATAGTGGTTATCCTATAAAAAATATTGGATATGGGAATAGATCTAGGTATAAGTTTAACTGAGTACTCAACTAATAGATTAGGAGGAAGACCATTAAGCCCTTTGGGGGTATACATCTGTATAGTCCATATAAATGTGCATGCCTTTAAGAATTATACATTCCTTTATTGATCATTTTATACAGATATAAATGATAATAATATAAAAATATCCTCTTTTAAACATAATATTCTGGGGGATATTCATCCTCTTCCTTACACTTGTATAGAATAAGATCATGACTTGGGATGTGAAGAGTGATCTCCCTCTCCCGAATATTGATGTTTGATTTATTTAAGGTTATACAATCCACACCCAAAATAGAATCAAACACCACTAAATGATGTAATATAATATTTTATGGTATGTTAAGTATATAACCATTTACTGGGGTGGATTATATACTTTTGATGCAGTAATTTCTTTATTTTCTATTTTTAAAGATATCACAACCCCTATAGTTTGAGGTGGTGTTTGAGTAGTACTACTAAACAAAGAAGATATGAAAGAATATGTATAACCATAATATAAATATTAAATTTTATATTCATGGTTGAATAACTAGAATACATGTTAGTACATCATTTTTAATGTGAACCTTAGTAATAATGATAGAATATTCCATTCCTTAATACCTTAGATCTTATTGTTATTGATTGTCTCTATAATCACTATACTTAGGGAATCAATTTAGATACAACCCATGTCAATTATAGTTAAAACAATATACGGTAAAAATATTTTCCATATGAAACTTCTCCTATTATTCCACATTTGTGGGATTCTCTATTTCCCTTCTGTTTTAATTATCCTATGGCCCTTATTTTCCATATTTGATGAATCTCTGAGTTTTCCTTCAGTTTTTTCTTTGATGATTCTTCCAATACTTTTGACCCTTATGATGTTGGGTTTTCTTTCCCCAAGATATTTAAATGTTTATATCCCCATATAAAACTATATTTTATGTTTTTTCCTTGTACCATGAGACCACGATGAGTCACTAAACTCAACATAATCTTTCATGAAAAAATTGGTAATCTCTTCATAGCTTTTAAATTCTCTAATGACCAATTTTATATAGATATATTTTTAACTCACTAATGAAATGATTATCCATAGTATCAGTACAATGAAAATATAGATGTATACTATGAAATCAATGTATTCTTTTCCCAATATTCTCTGGGGACTCATCTTTCATTTGTTTTAGACTGAGTAATTCCCTATCCATTTTAAGATGGAGATATTGTGGGAAATATTTATTGAAGCATGTTTTATTGAAGTCTTCCCATTTTATGGAATCAATATCCTCTTTATAATTCTTGTTATTGAAAATATTCTAACACTAATTAGATAATATCCAAATCCCATAGAGTTGGTCATATACCTGGAGAAATAATTACTTTACCTACTATGTTTTTTATATAGTTTCTCATAATTTCTTCCATTAACTAAAATTATAAAACCAGATGAGAATATATTAACATGAAACCCAACACATATCAACTTATAAAGAATAAATTATTAATGATATATATGTAATATCTTATGGGAATATAGGATTAAATATATATTGTCCATGATAATGTTTCCAATATGGTTTTCTAGCCAAAAAATTTGATTAAATCATTAAAAAAGGTCAGTAAGTGTTTGTGAATTTAAAAATCATATATCTTGAGAGTGTCAAACCAGGTGCATAGTAAGGCCTATTGTCATATACTATGTAATGCTTGAGTCAAGATCAATTCACATTTTCAGAGGTATTACCTCTGGGAAAATCATTTCTATAATAAAATTCACTTGCAATATAAATATAGTGATTTATATTCTTTTAAACCACTCACTCTATACTTCACTAAGATTCCAAAATATTTTGTGTCACTTAGTCATATCCTTCGACATATCCCTATGTTTAGGAATAAATACATATCATCATAGCTCCAAATTTTAAATAAAGATTTTCTATAAAAATAATAATATTAGAAAAAATGTTTATATATATTATACAATAATTTTAAATCCTAAATATCCAACCTATACAATATAAATGATCACGAATTCTAGTTCAAATTTCATCAAAAATAACATTAAACATGACATATTTTTTTAATTATCCATCAGGGCACCTACAATCCATTTAAGATAAAAAACATGATGTTATAACCTAAGGATTACATAAAATAAGGGGTTAGCTAAAATTTACAGAAAGGGAATAAACATGAAAAGGAAACATTACATTTGAGTCAAAGGTATAAAATGATATCATAAAAGAGAAGGACCATGAGTAATCACCTTGAATCATAACATATAGAAGATGGTATCATAAGATCAGGGAATCATAGTAAATTTTCCAAAAATATATAATATTACATAAACTGTTTCAAGGCTAACTTTCAAGATAATATCACATGGTATAAATAATACCATAATAGATTAGGTTTACTCCCTAATCACATACATGAAATCTCATGAGAAAAAAAATTACCCAATGAATGAGAGATGAATCTCGAAACACCCATCATTATATATTCATGATCCAAGTCAGGAACATAATTTAATTCAATCATAATTCCTAACATAATAATTACATGTGGATTTAAAATGAGTTTCATGATCTTACTTCAAATCATAATCAATGGAAATTTCATAATGATGATATTTGAGAAAAAGAAATGAGGATCATATTTCAATATAAAAGGAGGGGATAATAAGCTTGGTATATATATGAGAGACATATATACATAATTTTTAATCATTATATAACATTAAATGGGGATAAATTAGTTAGATGGATAATGGTCATTAACTATAGATAAGGGTGGGTTAGAAAGACCCCATTACACCGAGCTTGATTCATAAAATGTTTTATTCATCATTGCGAATAATAATATTATTTTAATTATTTAATTTCTTAAGAAAATTTTTCATGTTTATTATTCCTATTATTATAGTTATTACTATTCTATTTTCAATTACATAATCATTGGGGTTCAATTCAGACTCATTGTTTATATTTGACTAATATGTCTAAAATCACTCTACTTAGTTGACTAAAATCAATGAGATTATTAATTATCCATCTACAAAATAATAATAACAATTAATTTATTAATATTTTTATAAATAAAATTTACTTTTAAATCCAATCACAAACAATTAATTGTAAAAATGAACTATGTTATAATCATGCAGACAATAAGCCATGTGTACGCATGAGTAATGTTTCCATTATTTAACGATCATGATAGAAAGAAGGTAATTGTGTTTTTATCTTTCCAAAATGTCAATTATTTAATAAATATGATATTATTAATTTATAAACCATAACTTATATAATCCATGAGATTTGTTAATAAAAATTAATTACGTCACTTTGTGAGGTGGTAGTTTACCGTACACATGAATGATATTATCATTTATTCAATGAATTTCATGTTAGGAAATTATATGATATATTTCTTTTAAAAAATGAATAATATTTCATTAATACCTTATATAATCCTAAAATTAATCCTTATTACCTTCCATGTAATGTGTAATTGAAAAACTAATAACATCTCTTCGTGAGGCGATAGGTCGCCGTACACATGAGCGACGTTATCGTATTCCCTATGGAATGAAAAGAAAGATGGTATATGTGATATTTTTTTCCAAAATTACAATTATATTTTAAATTTTATATATAATAATAATTTAAATCATTATATATATCCTTGAGAATCAGTTATGGAAAACTAATTACATCAGTTTGCAAAGTGTTAGTTCGTCGTAAACACGATCAATTATTTTGTTTCCCATTTGAAGGAGGAAGAAATCGTTGTATGTAATGTACATAAAATAACAAAATATAAGTATATATAATATAATGATGTTATTATTTGATCATGTTTTAACAATACATTGGTGATTTAGACAACTAAATAAAATTAAATACTCGATTAAGGACATTACCTCTTTTTCGAGAAACTTCATCAGGCTTGAAAGAAAGTCCATTATAGGTTAGATTTATGAAACAATGATTGTATGAGAAGGTAACGTGTTGGAGTAAGTGATTTGGGTATTTATTTTCTGAAACATTGGGTTATAGATATGTGTAAAAGACATAAGAAGGGTATTCTATTTATAAGTGAGGGAGAATGTACACTAAACTGTTTTGAAAACTAAGAATCAAACCCACGTTTTTCACATTAACCAAGGTTAAAAATGAAATATTTTAGAGCCTTATAATATATAAGGTCATAATATGATCATAAAATTGTAATTTTACCCTTTTTGGATCCTTTTTATCCTTATTTTTCTATTTTAACCCAAGGTCAAACCATTTTTACCATATCCTCAATAAATATTTATATTTCTATCATCACTATTCACTACAGTAACAATTTTTGTTTAAATTATTAGATAATATAAAATTGGATGCATAAAAATTTGGAATACAATTTTAGAAATTCAAATCATAGAAGTATAATATTTTAAATTTAATATTAATCCCATATACCTGACGATTTTTTTAATGAATTTCACTTTTTAATGAAAAATGATCTCATTTTAACTATATATAAATTAATAATAATTAAATTAGTTTAAATTAATATTTATAGATTTATAATATATAGTTTTAATTTAAATCATTCCTCATCAATGGTCATTTTAATTAGTTAATATGGGGAAACATTATGCACATTAGAACTATTTTCACAATAAAAAAACTTTTTTAAATCATAAACATAAACTTATAATAAAATCAAGTCTACTAATGATTAAAATAAAATTTTTTGGTTGAAATAAAAAAAATTAATATCACATTAAAATAATAATGGTACTTTTAAATTACTTAATTTATTATAGGTAGTGAAAAATTTATAAAAAATTGATATTATTCATGATTCAATGAAAAAATAATATTCTCTAAAAAATCCCAAATTTTCACCCTATGTTATTATCAATATAATGATTAAAATAAATTATTTTCAGTTTAAAAAATTAAATTTCTAAAATTTCAACCAATTAATGATAATATTTTCTCACAAAAAACTGTAAAATTATTGTTAATGAAAACTTATATTTTAATTAATAAAATTACTTTTCTTTTAATTTCTGTGATTATGTAATAATTTTTTTATATAAATTTTTATTAAATAATACCATTATGTATATTTCCTAAATAAGTTATTACCATTCAGACCCATCAATTTAACAAATATTTTATAAGTGTCTTATTTATATAATCATGGTTGGTTTAGGTTTGATGTCGTGTGTCGTATATGATAAAAAAATGTTTTCCCTTTAAAAAATTAGGGTGTTTCACTAGAAGTTTTCAAAAAATGTGAAATTGAGGTCATAAGATCTTACATGTTTCGTTAAAAAATTTATAGAGTGGAACACATGTCTTACACATGGTTGTTAAAAATGTTTAACTAGTTGTGTATAGGAGGGTGCTACATTGGATAGTAGCACCAAAAATTTGGCGGTTCATCAAACCATGTGTCCAAACCTCAAAACTCATTAAAAGGGAAAAATTACCATTTTACCCCACAACCCCTTTAACAATTTCACCAATTTTCCTTCCCCATTTCTCTTACAACCTCAACCTGATGCTCCTCTTCTTCATCCCTCTTGAATGAGTGTATTGTCGCCATTTATGGTCTAATTCATGCATCATATGGTGCATTTGGAGTGTAATAGTGATTCATGTCTCCACATTCCTCTTTATTAGTTTCTTTTTTCACTTTTTATGTGATCTTTGAGTAAGCTATGTTTCCTTATATCCAAGGCATTTGTCTAATCTTCTAATTTATCTCGTTCTTGCTTGAATAAATGACAGATATAAGATTAGTGAAGCTTCCTAAATACAAGTTATGTGGTCTATCTACATTCTCTTTAATGTTTCACAAATTATAAAATACATCATTGTGACAAGTGATAGACATCACAAATTATACCCATAAATTATAAAATGCCTTTAATTAAATTCTTAGAGAATAACCTTGATGTCCCATAGTCCTCATTATATGGTTAAAGGTCAAAAGACTCAACTCATAGTTTCTTTAAAGGTATGTCTGATTACATGATTTTTGGTACCATTATTTTCTAGTGATTAAAACACCAATTGGGTGTGTTCTTTAACTACCATGAAATATTTTTAAATTAAATAAGCAATTAAAATACTTTATACAAACCTCTTGGTTAGATCACTTGTTCTATTCTTGGAATCTTTAAGAGACTAAGCTAGTAAAATTAATTTAGTTTTTTGTTATGGTATAAATACCACACATTCAATTTATAATAAATCCACTTTAGTGTGTGATTTATTATCAATTAAAATTAATGTATAATCTTCGAGTGTTTGACCTATTTAAATGAATTAAATTAGATTATGAAAATGAAATATATCATTGTTGATAATATAATGAAAACGGTGCTTCCTATGGAGTTTTTGTATGACATAATGGAAATTTCCTAATTTCCAAGATGATTTAAAAAATAAATTTTTTTTGTTAATCAGAAATGGAGTCCCTTATGATTTATGATAACCTAGAATGGAATCCCTTATTACTATATGATTAATTGGAATGGTGTCCCTTATTAATCTTTGGTTGATGGGTATGGCATCCCTTATGACAGAATTATCGATGGGAATGGAGTCCCTTATCACTCTAATATCAATGCGTATGAAATACATTATCATTCATAATATTTGGACATGGTTCCCCTTATCATTTTATGAAGAAGATGGGCATAGTGAAGCATATTTAAAATATGAGATTTTTAGGATGATACATGGATGGTTGAGATATGTCTCAGGTAATGGATATTACTAGATATATATATATATGTCTATATATGTTGTCATGTATATAGTTCATATCTATACATATATATATATATATACCAATATACATGGTGACACATAATCAAAAATATTCAAGCTTATGGTAAAGCTGTTATGGTCAGCTACGTGTCCTTGAGGAACCAATTATGACATGATTACATTTATTTATTTCATTACACTAATTTTAACATTATTCATGAAGACTAATTATTTTATATTCACAAAATTGATTTCATTTGAAACCATTATGGGTGGCCTACTGAGTATTTATCACTGTAAGAACCCGATTCTTATATTTGAGGTATGAGTCTCTTAATTCCCTTTTCCTTAGGTGTTACTGAGAAAATAAGGGAAAATGGGGAAAATCCCATATTTTGTGTTTACATGCCGTGTACTTTTCCACACGCTGTGTACTTTGGCCATGTGGGATGAGTACACAGGGCATGTAGGTCTGTCATCAATAAAGGGTGTATAACCCAACTAGACGCCCTGTACTTTGTATTTAAAAACCATGTAATAAGTTGGAAGGTGAATAGTAAGGCGGTGGAGGTAGCCACCCGTGGAGCAACAGTACATGCCGTGTAATCAAGAACAGACGCCCTGTACTCATATCGACAAGTGAACAGTGCCGCGGTGGAAAGAAGCCTCCCGGGGAAAAGTTAAAAAATGAAAAGTACACACCGTGTACTTGAGAGTACATGTTGTGTAGTCATGAAATTTTGCTTAAAACAGGCAGTAGCCTCCTCATTCGAGAGAGGAGGCAAAAACGATGTTTGGGGCTCGGGAGGACGACCGACCTTAGAGGATCACCCGATCGCGCATCGGGAATTCGATTCTGCCTCCATCGATAATGTTACGACCGTATGGGTAATACCTCCCCTATCCTAGTGTTTTTCAAACCAATTATTCCTCTAAGGGAAGTTATTTACTAATGTGAATTCTTTTATCTCAGATCTACGTCGTTCATGGGTGTTTTGGGAGTTATCGTTCACGTATACCGATCAGGGGCGATCGAGGTAGGTGGTATGATGTTTCCTTCAACTATTGTGTTGAAATTGGGTACTATTGTGCTATGATCCCATGGTTGGGGTGTTGTATGGATGAGTCCTTTGTTGAAAAGATATCTATAATTGCGTAGATAATCTAATGAAAAGTTTAAACTGCTGTTTGGGATCACAGCTTGGATCCAGGAGCACCACGGGGGTGCATTCCTCTATTTAGCCGTTTGGCCAGGATACCCGAGGGTATGCCATGATTATAGTGTGCACTGAATTTTCTTGAGATATAGTTTATATAAATTGTTGTTTATGGTTTGGGCTCATCCCTGTTCAATTAGCCTGAGGGCAGTGTTCTATTATCCTGAGGGAAGTGTTCTATTAGCCTATAAGCAATGTTCTATTAGCCTGAGGGCAGTGTTCTATTAACTTTTGGTCAGTGTTTTTCTTAGCCTGTGGGAATTGTCTTGTTAGCCTGTGGGTAACCTTTTTTTATTCCTTTGTGCAGTAGTATCTATGCCTGAGGGAAATATCACATATTCCTGAGGTCAATGATCATTATGCATGAGGGAAATCACCTACGGGTATTTGATTCTGTTACCTGATTGTAAGGATAGTATATCTGAGGACACATATATTTAGAATATTCCCTATGGTGATTTTTTATATTTTACCTACCATCTCGAAGCACATGCTTGGAGGTGATAAGTAATAATTAAAATGGAAATGAAAATTTTAGTGATAGTTACTTTTGAGTACTTACTAGTTTATTCCATTTACGTTTGCACGTTGTTGTTGCACATTTTAACAGACATTTTGGCATGGGCCTTTGTTGGGTGTCTACTAGGATTTATTTCTCACACCCTGTTTGGGTCATGTCTTCATCCCAAACAGAATATATTTTTGCAGGTGTTGATAGGGGAAAGGGTCCCTATACAGTTACATGATTATAGCAGAGGAGTAATAGAGCATGAGACCGAGCTTAGGCTTGCAATGATGTTGCCTTCTGTTAGCTATGATTTGTTTTGTTTGGTTGTACATTGTACATTTAGTTATATTGTATTGTATTTCGGTGAATCCGGTTCTGGCTACATTTATAGAAATTGTGACATGCTGCATTTTTTTATATACCTGTTGGTTATCTTTTACTGCAGTTGTTCCTTTCAAGTCAATATTGTTTACTGCTTCTGCTGTTTTATGTTATTTTCATTTTCCACTACGTTACACTTTAAGAAATGAGGGAATTGTTTCCCCACTATCAGACCTAGCCCCTCGCTTCTAGTTATCAGCCTCTGGCATTTGAGGAAATGCACTTGAGGTCATGTGACCAACCGTGTTTGGGGCATCCCTTGTGTGGCTTCTGGATCCGGCACGTTACAATGTGGTATTAAAGGATTTTTTTTTCTCTAACTTACTATTTGGAGCCTCTATCCAGTGATAAGATAGACATGGTAGTTGGTAATAAGCTGTTTCTGGTAGTTTCTAACCCGTGGATAGGGGAAATCCTGTCTACCTCGTTTATTGCAATTGTTTTTATTTTTCAAATTTAACAGTTGACTTGATTTTCACCATTGGGTGACGCACTGGCCAAGTGTTGTTTATATTTTATACATGCGTTCTATTTATTTTTAACCAATTAGATGAGGTTATTCCATCTCATGCATCATTTAGGGACATGATGGAAATCATATGAAATGCATTCATTCCATGCCATGTAGGTGTATTGGAAATTACATGTTGTTCTAATAGTTGTTGTGATAGAAAAGCATGTTGTTGTGATAGTTCCTTTGATTAATACCTGTTATTTGATAGGGTATTTTTGTATGAGGTTTTGATAGAATGAATTCCAAACATTGGTTCTTGTGGAGTGTGGGCCCTCAATGACCGGAATTTGATGGATCATTGACCATTTACATTGTTTATAACTTGTATAAGATGCCAAACATTGATTGGTAGGGAGTATGGATTCTCACAGATAGGAATTTGGCACTTAGGTGTTTCTTATGTGTTTTTCTATGTTCCAGAGTAGTTTCTAAGGCTTACTATCTGGAAAACCCAACATACAGGCCATGTAGTACTATGGACACACGCCGTGTGTTCTTCTGTTCGATAAGAAAATGAAAAATTTTAAGTACATGTCGTGTACTCTATGTACATGACGTGTAGTCTATTACCGTGTTATAGGCCATGTGAGCAGATACATGGGATATGGAAGTTTGGGGGGGAACACGATGTGTACATGTGGTACACGCCGTGTAGTTTTGACCTAGTATTTTCCTGCATAACTAACAACACGGAAGATAGAACCTTAAGACACACATTTTGTGTCAACCTTGAACAGGCCGTGTAGTCTGACCCAGGTACCCAGCCATGACACTAACAACACGGGTCAGTGTTATCATTCCATGTACACACCATGTTCCTGTGGGACACGCTTTGTAGTTTTTTATGAGGAGAGTCATGTGGCATAGCTGTGTAGAAGGACTCAACTAGGGAAGTAGGGTTTACATACACACTGTGTATTTAGAATACACGCCGTGTTTTGGGGTGTTACACGACCAGTTTTAGCTGGAGTACACACCCATGTGGATGGCCTGTGAGAACATATTGTTTAGTTAATATACACGCCATGTGGCCTTGATTTGTAAAACATGATTGATTTACTTCTCCTGTTTCCTTCTTGGCCTCCTCGTTTTTGGTCTTTGATAATATTGTTCTAAGGCATGTGTTTGACCTTGTAGATTCATGCTGCCGAGATGACCACTGGTTGTTCCTTAGGAGAGTGGCGACGATTATACTCATGAGATGTTAGGCAATGTGCTACCAGTGGATTCTCCATCAGTGCCAGATGCGGCGCCAGTCGTTTTACCAACATAGGCACAAATACGCAATTCCGTGAAGGCTTCATGTGGTTCATGAAGACCATACAGGGAGCACTGCAGGCCACCACATCTATGGAAAAGCTGACACTTATCTTCCAACAGTACCTTCCGGCTACATTTTTAGGGGATGGCAACCACAGGCTGAGGAGTCATGGCCAGATTCGATGTAGACAATATTCGAGCATCTGGAGCCGCCTCCTAGGAGGAGTTTCAATCTAGCTACAAACAAGCTGCATGATTTCACCAAGATGTGGTCATATGTTACCTCCCAGTCTGAGCATCACCGTGACATGGCATGGGATGATTTTCAGGTATCCTTCAATGAACTCTTCTGCCCAGAGACGTTGAGGGCAGATCGAGCTCGAGAGTTCAGGAATATGCAACAGGGCTCCATGTTAGTGAGGAATTATTCTTCTCGCTTCCCTGGGCGTCAGCGTTTTGCACCCATTCTGGTGGGTGATGAGGCATTGAGGGCTAGACTCTTTGAGGATGGTCTTCAGAGTGTCATCTGGGTGCTGGTGAATGATTTTCGGGTACCTACCATACATGCTATTGTGAACCAGGCACTGATTACACAGTGGAACCTGTGGGAAGCTAGTGGTGTGGGCCAAGGAGGTTCGACACCAGTTTTGAGTACTATTTATACCGGCAAGAGGAAGAGGTAGATGGATTTCTCTCATGGTGGTAGTACCAGTCAGAAGAATACTGTAGTTGGCTAGGTATTTTGCTACCAGTGTGGAAGAGAGGGGCACAAGAGACATCAATGTCCACGGGACCCAATGGAGTGCCGAGATTGCGGAAAGATGGGTAATCTACAAAATTTTGGCAGGGCGTTCTTACCAGTGGCTAGTGAGGGGGTTTCTGTGCAGACTCCACGTGCGAGAGCAGGGCCAGAAAATTCTTACCAGTTGGGAAATTGGGGTACATCAGGGCGTGAAGGCAGAGGTGGTGGTCGTGGCCATGGTAGCTAGACATCAGGATCTCTCAGGTAGTAGGGCGGGTCAGCTCAGGGTATCTAGGCTGTGTCGTAGGGCTGTGGCACTAGGCAAGCATATACAGTGAAACAGACCCAACAAGAGTAGGATTTTGGACCTTCAACTGTCAGAGGTACTACTCTAGTAGCTTCTGTTTTATCTTTTGTACTATTCGATACAGGTGCTACGCATAGCTTTATATTTGTGCCCATTGTGGAGAGCCTTGGGATCCGTGTTTCTTATTCTTCTGATGTTACGGTGCTAGACACTCCATTGGAGACTAGAACGGAAGGTTTGAGTCAGTGAATGGAGTTCCCTCTAATGTTTGGTGAGTGTAACTTTCTATGGGACCTCTATGTCTTAGAGATGATGACCTATGATGTCATTATCAAGATGAACTGGCTGGTACCTTTTCGAGCCTTTTTAGATTTCTACCGTTTTCGGGTGAGTTTCACGTCACCAGAGGGCAGAGAGTTTCTATAATAGGGTGAATGGGATGTCCAGGAATGCCGACCAGGACCCGAGCATTGTGGGCGAGGTGGTGTGACATAGAAGATTGCGAGCTTATATCAGGATTATCAGTGGGCTTTTCAGAAGGATTTACCTCCAGTAGATTATCATTTTAGGGATTTATTCCTAGATAAAATTTCAGGTCATCCTCTAGAGCGAGAGGTAGATTTTTCCATTGAGCTTTGTGCCACGAGCGGCACCGGTGTCCATTCCTCCTTATAGGATGGCTACACATGAGTTGTAGGAGCTCAAGAGGCTGTTAGAGGAGTTGCAGGCAAAGGGTATTATCTGACCTAGTACTTCTCCAGGGGGTTCTTCGGTCCTTTTTGCGATGAAGGCGGACGGTACCCTCAGACTCTGTGTGGACTATGAAAAACTGAACCAACTGAAGGTTAAAAACTGATATCCCTTACCGAGGATTGATGATATTTTTGATCAACTTCGAGGTGCACAAGTGTTCCCAAATATTGACATGAGATCCAGATATCATTAGTCACACATTAGACCATCAGAAATACCACGTACATCTTTTCAGAGCAGATATTGTCTATACGAGTACTTGGTTATGCCGTTCGGACTCATGAACGCGCCAAAAGTTTTCATAGCTCTAATGAATCGTATGTTCCATCCTTATCTTGATTCTTTTGTGGTAGTCTTCATGGATGATATTTTGGTGTATTCTCACACTAGACACGACCATGCTACCCATCTAGAGATCTTATTGAGTACACTAAGAGAGCTTTATCTCTATGCTATGCTCTCAAAGTGAAAGTTCTGGATGAACCAAATTCACTTCCTGGGTCATATCATCTTAGAGGCAGGAGTTGCTGTAGACCCAGAGAAGATGAGAGAAGTACTTTTTAGGGAGCATCCAAAGAACGTGTTTGATATGTGATGTTTCATGGGGATGGTTGGTTACTACAGGCATTTTATATAGGACTTCTCGCACTTAGCATCACTGTTGATGGTTTTGACTAAGAAGGGTGTGATGTTTGTTTGGTCAGAAGCTTGCGAGATAGCCTTCCAGGAGTTTAAGGGTAGGTTGACATCAGCACCAATCCTGATACATCCAGAGCAAGGGAAGAGATATACCATTTACTGTGATGCATCGAGTATTGGGCTCGTTGTAGTGTTGATGCATGGTGATCGAGTGGTTGCGTACGGGTCTCAGAAGTTGGGGCCACATGAAAGGAATTACACGACTCTTGACCTCGAGTTGGCTGAAGTTGTTTATGTGTTGCGCTATTGGAGACATTATCTCTTAGGAGAGAATTTTGTGGTTTTCATCGACCACAAAAGTCTCAAATACATATTTACTTATCGTGAATTGAACCTGAGACAAAGAAGGTGGGTCGAATACCTTCAACCCTTCAACTTTGAGCTTTTCTATAAACCATGTAAGGGTAATGAAGTAGCTGATGCACTGAGCAGGAAGACTTAGACACAAGCAATGCAGGAGGCCCGTGGTGAGTGGCACCTGATGGCTTTGTTCTCTAAGATACATTTGGAAGATCAAGATAGCCAGGGGAAAACCAATCATTCTTCCTCAACTACGACTTCTACTCATCCGGATAGAGTGAGGATGAGACAACTTTCTAAATCAAAAGCATAGTTCAATGGGAGTCACTGCAAAGTGAGGACCCTCCTCCTAGATGGACGATAGCTGATGATGAGGTACTGTGTTTACATGGATGAGTGTGGATTCCAAGGGATGTATCTGAGGAGCTGATGCGGGTGTTTCATGCTTCATCTTGGGTAGTGGATATCGGAGTTACAAAAATGTATCGTGACCTGAGACGTCAGTATTGGTGGCTGGCCATGTATAAAAAGAGAAGTAGCTGGTGTTGTTACAAGATATTCTTCCTATCAATAAGTGAAGGAGAGCATCAGAGTCTAGCTGGACTATTACAGTAGTTACCAATTCTGGAGTGGAAATGGGATGATGTCACGATGGACTTCGTGGCCGGGTTGTTGAGCTCACCTTGAGGCAATGATGTCGTGTGGGTTGTTGTAGACAAACTTACGAAGGTAGCACAATTTTTTCCGATCAAGGAGACCTTCATTGTGGATAATCTCAGAAATCTGTATATCTGAGAGGTAGTACGCCTTCATGGGGTCCCATGTTCTATCGTTTCAGATAGGGACGCTCGCTTCACATCTCAATTCTGGCAGGGTTTTTAGAGGGGATTGGGTACACAGGTGCTTCTGAGTACATCTTACCACCCTCAAACTGATGTCCAGTCGGAGTGTATGATATAGGTGAGAGAGGATATGCTGTGTGCTTACGTCCTAGACTTTGGGGGATCTTGGGAGAAGCATATACCCCTGGTCGAGTTTTCCTATAGTAATAGTTTTGAGGAAACTATTGAGATGGAACCTTACGAGGCATTATATGGTAGGCCATACCGATCACCTTTGTGCTGGTTAAAGGTAGGTGTGATAGCTATACTGGGACCATGTCTCGTGCAGGAGACATCTGAGCAGGTCTAGTTGATTCAAAAGATGATGGCTACTACATAGTCTTTTCATAATTCTTATGATGATCGCCGCATATGACCGTTGGAGTTCGTGGTCGGGGATCAGATTTTCTTTCATTTTTCTACGAGGTTAGGACACAGAAAGATCAGGAGACAAGGTAAACTTTCACCAAGGTATGTGGGGCCGTTTGAGATTCTAGAGAGAGTCAGGTTTGTTGCCTACCGGTTGAGTTACCACAGAGGTACCAGCCCATGCACGACCTCTTCCATGTATCTCAGCAGCTCCGTTATCACCCAGACCCATCTCATATTTTTCAGACTAGGGAGGTTGAGCTTTAGGTCGATTCATCCTTTGAGGAGTTTGCGATTCGAATTGTTGATAAGAGCAGGAAGGTTCTCCGAGGCTAGTCAATTCCTGTCGTTCGGGTGTTATGGCAGCATTGTCGATTGTAGGAAAAAACATGGGAGCGGGAGACTGACGTACGTGCTCAGTGGCTAGAGTTGTTCTTAGTTTATCTTTACAACCATTTGAGGGGAAATTCAGGAAGGAATTTATTTAAGGGGGGTAGTTTGTAAGAACCTGGTTCATATTTTTGTGGTACGGGTCTCTTCATTCCCTTATAATAAAGTGTTTTTGAGAAAATAAGGAAAATGGGGAAATATCCCAAAATTTGTGGGTATACATTATGTACTTTTCCACACGCCGTGTACTTTGGCCGTGTGGGATGAATACACAGGGCGTGTAGGCCTATCGGTAATTAAAGGTGTAAAAACTGACTACACACCATGTACTTTGTATTTACATGTCGTGTAATCAATTGAAAGGGGAACAGTAAGGCGGTGGAGGCAGCTGCCAGCGGAGCGACAATACATTCCATGTAATCAGGAACACATGTCGTGTACTCATGTCGATGGGTGAATAGTGCCATGGTGGAAAGAATCTTCCATGGGAACTATAAAAAAAATGAAAATTACATGCCATGTACGTGAGAGTACATGATGGTTAGTCATGAAATTTCACTTAAAATATTCTATAGCCTCCTCATTCAAGAGTGGAGGCAAAACCACCCTTTGGGTCTTGGGAGGACGACCGAACCTTGGAGGATCTCCCGATCACGCACCGGGAATTCGATTCTGCCATCGTTGATCACGTTGGGACCATACGGGTAAGCTCTCCATTCTCCTTGCGCGATTCTTAACAATTATTCTTCTAAGGGATGTTATTTACATTTGAACATGAATTCTTTTATCCCAGATCTACATTGTTCATGGGTGTTTCAGGAAGCGTCATTAACGTATACTGATTTGGGTCGATCGAGGTAGGTGGTGTGATGTTCCTTTCAACTGTTTTGTTGAAATTGTGTACCATTGTGCTATGCGCCAATGGTTGGGGTGTCGTATGGATGAGGACTTTTATTAAATGATATCTATAATTGCATAGATAATCTAATGATATGTTTAAACTGCTGTTTGGGATCACTTCTTGGATCCAGGACCACCCTAGGGGTGCATTTCTCTATATAGCCGTTGGGCCAGGATACCCGACGATATTCTATGATTATATTGTGCACTGAATTTTCTTGAGATAAAGTTTATGAAAATGGTTGTTTATGATTTGGCCTCATCCCAGTTCTATTAGACTAAGGGAAGTGTTCTATTAGACTGAGGACATTGTTCTATTATCCTGTGGGTAGTGTTCTATTAGCCTGTGTGCAATTTTCTATTAGCTTGTGGGTAGTATTTTTCATAGTATGTGGGCAGTGTTTGGTTAGCCTGAGGGTAACCTTTTTTTATGTCTAAGGGCAGTAGTCTCTGTGCCTGAGGGAAATATCATGTATGCCTAAGGGCAATCACCTGCAGGTATTTGATTCGGTTAACTCAGGGTAAGGATAGTATTTCTGAGGACACGACTGTTTAGAATATTCACTATGGTGATTTTCTATGTTGTACCTGCCAAGAAAATTCACTAGATTGGAGGTGATAAGTAATAATTAAAATTTCAATAAAACTGGTAGTGATAGTTACTTTTGAGTGCTTAATAGTTTATTACATTTACTTTTTCACATTGATGTTGCACATTTTCACTGAAAGTTGTGCACAAGCCTTTGGTGGGTGCCTATTGAGATTTATTTCTCACACCCTGTTTGCGTTATGTCTTCGGCCCAAACAGACTATATTGCTAGAGGTGTCGACATGGGAAAGGGTCCCTATATAGGTATGTGATTGTAGCAGAGGAGTAGGAGAGCATGAGAGTGAGTTTAGGCTTGCGATGCTACCGCATTCTATTTACACTGCTTTGTTTTTTTGGTTGTATCTTGTACTTTGAGTTTTATTGTATTGTATTTATGTGTATCCTGATCTATATGCTTTCATAGAAATAGTGACATGCTGCATTTTTGTATATAACTGTTGGTTATCTTTTACTATAGTAATTTATTTCTAGTTCATGTTGTTTACTGCTTCCGTTGTTGTGTGTTATTTTCTTTTTCTTCTATGCTACACTTTGACAAAAGAGGGCATAGTTTCCCTACTATCAGACCTGGGCCATCATTTCTAGTCGGTAGCCTTTGGCGTTCGGGGAAATGCACTTGATGTCATGTGACCAACTAGGTTCAGGGCACCTGTTGTGTGGCTTCCAGACCCGGGACGTTACAATCACACCATATTCGGGACACTATTTGGCTTATATATTGACATAATCCTATTACAGGATGGAACTATGGGATTGGATTTGTGCTTTTCTCAAAATGGGATGGAACTAGACATGGGAACTTGGGAGTAGTGGTTAAGAAAGTACTCAGGATGCATTCTAGAGATGGATACACTATTTATTTTTTCCCTCATCAGTATATCATTGCTTATTTTATCTCATGTTATATTTCTACTAGTTTTATATTTTACCATGTTCATGCATGGTTATTAATTCAGTTATTATATATTTTCAGTTATTGTTTTCTTCCATAATGTGGTTTTTCATATACTTCTACTATTATTTATTTCTGATTATGTTTTTAATTATCCATATGGAATAGTATCAACATTGTACCATTATTAAATACTCACTTCTTGTTAGTAGACTTTGTGGTTTTGGGAGGTGTGCTTGAGGCAATGTGGAAAACCATATTGGGAAACTATTTTAGTGTCTTCTGTTTTGGGATGTAAAAAATTTGTATCATATCCATCATTTTTCCTTTTGTATTACAATTCTGGGTTGGTAGACATATGACTATGAATGTGAAGGAACATGGTAAAAAACTTGTGTTTGGGTCCATCCAACCCACGCAAGAGGGAATGCTGAAGTTTTCTGAGATTGTATTGATTTTCAAGTTGTTTCTGTTGCAGATGATTATTATTTCACCTTGGGAGATTGTTGTATTCCACTGGTGAATAATTTATAGATTTATGAGATTTACCTCTTGTATTAATATAGAAAGATACAATGTGTGTTCATTCATCATTATATGAACATAGATAATCACATGCCATATATATACCATTCCATGTAGGTTGTATTTCTTTAGTTACTATTACACGATATATGTGAATTTTCAAATTTATCCAAATTAGATCCTATATCATTTACAATTGAGATAGAATTTATCATTATTGTTAGAATATATGATTTTTTATTAAAGGTTATATATCAATATAAATGTTGATTTTCAATATAGCTTGATAGTGACCCCTTAACTAAACAATCATAACACATTTGAGCCATGAACCATTGATTTCACGTTTTACAACAGAAATGGTTGTGATTAAATGCGGGCCAGATACAACATAAAAATATTATGTGCATTTATAAATTGGAATGGGTGACCCATATAATTGAACCATCTTAAATGGATATGATATATTTATAAATTAAAGGTAAAAATATATTTTCATATACATGAATGCCAATTGTAACTTATAAAGTCAAGAGACATTATAGATTCTAAATGGTAATTCATTTAACTAAACCATGATGCTTATATATGTGTGTTGAATTGTATTAATTATGGAAATATGGTCGCTACAAAGTGAAGTGTCTTTTGAAATTATAATGTATTGTACATCTATGACTTGGGCATGATGACCCATAATATTAAATTCCTAAATAAACCACTAGACCCAACTAGGTTAGTTTGTGAATGTATCTTATGAGATATAACCACTAAGGGTGTAATTAATCATTAATAAAAGAACTACAATTCAGTTTCACTGATATATACCCAGGTTAAATTGTTGATACCATTTTTGGTCAACATAATGTTTATGTGATTTAGTCCTTCTCTCCATGGGGTTATGTTTATACTAATATAATGGTGATGTAATGTTTATGGATCAAATTATATGGTGTTGGATATAAACATATGGTGGAATATTACAAAATAATTCTCTTTTTCTTAATTAAACACTTGTTATCTTCTTTTCAGTTTTCTTATTATGAGGTGTTAGTTAATTAAAATTCTAATTATAATCTAAATAGTGTTCTACTCCATAGTGTGGAATTTATATTTTCTCTAACTAAGTCCATCTATGAGAACATTATAGGTAGATGAAATGGTCATAAAATGAAATAATGATAATTTTCGTAATACTGCATGACTTCTATTTAATAAAGTTCTTAGTATAGTTATATTTGATGACTTGTACTTGATATCATTTTTTTATGAGATTATTTAATTTTTATATTAGTGAACATAGCCAAAATCCATTAAAATGAATCCTTTAATTGGTGTTTATAGAAAAAACCCCCATATATTGGCTAACATTAAATGTTCCTTGAGGGATGATTTGAAAAGGAACATGATAATTTCTTATTGGCACTGGTTGTATGTTTTTTCTACAATATGGTCTTAAGGAATATTCTATATATCTTTGGGACTTTAGAGAAATGAATCTAGTTTTTTAAGTTTATTCTTGGATTAAATGGGGGGTTATAACCTTTACAGTGTGCCCTTGGAGATACAAAACTGGTACACCATTGATCTAAGTTCTAATAATGGTGAGTTCGGTACAATTATCTACTTTATTAAGGTAGGACTCCCAAATAATAAAAAGAAAATTTTTTGTGGAAGGGTGGTTTCCTATTTGTGAACCTGAAAAGGGCTATTTATGTATAATGATACTTGGTGTGTTTCCAATACTTATCCTTGATGTTAATGTGGTTAAATTCTGGGGATAAATCCAAAAAATTTATTCTTTAAAGGGATCATAAACTAGTAGGATGATACATGGTAGGTGATTCCATGTGATTTTTTATAGTTTTGAGCTTCGTTGGTTGATTATTATTTACTTACATCAGTTATAGCACTTTTAGGGAGAGTTTAAAGGCATGTTAGAAATCAGGAAATAGAGGCCCTTAAATTGGTTTTGATTCTCATGTGAAATTCCTTTGGGAGAGGTGGATTGACCTAGTGTACTTTTTTACAGACTTGATCCATATGGAAAAGTGGAACACCCAAATTCCTATACTTTTTACTCACACAATAGTATGTCATCATTTGGTTGTTATAGGGAAAACATTGGGAGAGGTTATCATTGGGATTTATATTTTCATTAAAGTAAATGATGTTTTTTAAATCATATTATGGGATTGATGCATAGAAGGTGAGCTAGTTTTCCATTATAGGAATGGTGATTTTTGTTATTTGATAGAAGAACCTAGGGTTCTTGGATAATAAAACTAACATAAATGGGTAGAACAATTCAGGTTCGTATCCATGTTGACTAGTGGTTAACATTAAATGATTTAGTTTTTTTAAAATGCCTTTATGAGGGACATTTTTTGATAATTCATGGAACATAGAGGTTCCAGATTTTGAAGTGAAGTTCTAAGGGAGCTCTGGGCATGTTAGAAATGGGAATTCCATGTACCATGGTAAAATTAACTTTATTAGTGGATGACATGAAAGAGCATGGGAATAATATTGAAATAGATGGTATGGGACAGTATACCCACAGTATGATACGATAGTTTGAATCAGTTATATGAGGTTATTGTTTAAAAAATTTTACATTGGTGAATGGCCTAGCTAGAGCTATAAGGTAATGGTTTGATTAAAGTTAATGTAATAGGAATGATGACTCAGAGATTTGGGGTAATTTAAATGAAACACCCTATAAGAATATATAATTCCTAACTACACCAGGTCACATGTGATGATTGAATCATGGGAGGACTATGAAATGCATCCTTTATAGAAATGTTTTTGGGTCTTTTTGAAGGAAAATATTGCCCTGTTTGAAGTGAGTGTGCCTTGGATAATTTTATAAATGAATATTTATAAAATGTTTGTCTACCCCTAGTCTAGAGTTGATCATGACCCTTATCTTAACATTTTCATGGGTATGCTGAGAGAGTTTTATCGTTACACTTAGCTATTTATCATATAGATTTTATGGGTTTGTAGGAGAAGTACTTTAGTGTTGTTCTTGAATAGATTTTTAAAATCATATTTATGGTGAATTGTATATCAATATCCCACTAATGGTGGTAACCCTCAGTATAAATCGGAATCAAAAAAACATTATATAATTATTCTTAGGGTTTATGAATGTGTGATGGGTGGAATTTATGTTTTTTATCATGATGTGTGGTTTCTTATCCAAACCATACATTATATCTGGTCATGGGATATAATAATTAGTGAATCATTTCATTATAGTTATGAAAGTTATGCTCTTATGGTGTGGAGGGGGAAATCTATTTCTAAAGGGAGATCCTCATGTGACGAGGTTCATGTGACCTTCATCCATAAAATTAGACGGTTGTTATGGATCTCATATGATTTTAAATAAATGAAATAATTTATGGCTTGAAACCTTGATAAATTATAGGTAGGGGTTCAGTTATGGGTTGAGAAAAAATATAGATGTGGACATTAAGAATAGATTAGCTTATAATGATCCCAAGATTCTAGTCAAGTGAGTTTCAGGGTTGGTTCTAGGGAACAATGATTATTTTTATTGGGAGATGGTTCAGGTGGAATATGTAACTAGAAGTCGGGTATGTCCCTTAGTGATTGGTCTTAGAACCAACTTGTTACACCATCAAATGAGGTTATGTAATCTCTTTTTGATAGTGTCTTATATCTAAAGTTTACCATTTCAAAAAAAATTAGCGAGCAATAGCTCGACATTTCATTTGTAGTTAGGAATAATTTGACCAGGTGATGTCCCATGGCATGCACACAGTTGGATGAGATGAGTTTATTATACGATTCAACTGGATAATTTCATGGAAAACTAAGCCTGAATAGTGAAATCATGGTTAATTCGGATTTGAACCATTCAATCTGAAAGAGTACCAGGATTAGATTCCTCATGTGTGATTGGGTTCCATGTGTTGAGAAACATGATAGAATAATTATTAATATTCTATGGATGTGTTTCCATAAGAAATGACAACTATGGGTGTATTTTGGCATGAAATTGGATTCTCTATATTAAAACCTATGGTGGGGAGATCCATTATATGGATGATGAAAGAGACAATGACATGATCATGTCTTGGGTTAGGGAGGATTGATTAATTACCATTTTGGTGTTTTACTTTTGAATTACAGTGTGACATTGAGTTTAAAATCATTAGTGTGACGTGTTTTAAGTATCATTTAGAGGTGACTTGGGCGTGGGAAGCCATAAGCATCTCGTTGAGTGGGAATGTTTTACCCATGTATGACAGGTGATGTTTCAATGTTCCTTAATGTAACATCCGAGGTAAATAATTACTATGAAATGTTCATATTTCTGAATAAAATATTAATATTTCTTAAAAGGGGATGCTATGTTCAATGGCACACCGAATACGCAACAACGAGTTTCTTCAAAATTGTACGTTGCACACTAATAATATAATAATATTATTTTAAATGGTAGTTAACTCTTAGCCATTGTAATGACATGAATGAACAAAACTAACTACCAAATGATTATATATTCTTGTGAAATATTTTTTCATTTATCCAAATAAATGTTAGAGGCTTAAAATGGAAATGAATCCAATTTTAAGCATAAATATTATAATATTTTTTAAAAGGCCGATTAACCGCCTTTTGATTGAAAAAACTTTTAAAATATACTTTTGAAAATTGTATATGTTATATTTGACAAAATAAAATCCTTCTTTAGAATCTGGACATCAAAATTTACTTTGTGTAAATTTCTGTTATTTTTCTGATAAAGATTATTTTTAGTGAAAATGTAGTATTTTAATTCAAAACCTCATTTTATTATTATTTATTTATATCGATATATTATCTTTTTAATTAGATTTAAAGTGAAATTAGAATGGATTTTTACAATTTTATCCAATATTGGTCATTGTAATTAATTTAACTTTGAAATTGGACTTATACAAGTGTCAATCTTTTGATAGATATTGTTTCCTAAAAACACGCTATTTGTTTTGACAGTGGGAATTGATTATAAAATTAATTAAAGCCACTTATATGTTTTAAATTTGGTAAAATTGATACCATTTTTTAATTTTTAATATCAAATAAATTTTATGGTGATTTCATTTTATTTTTCTGACAAATGATCATTTTTAATGAACAGTGAAAAATACTGCATTTTAATTCAAAACTGCCTTTTCATCTGATTTATTTTTATAGTTATATTGTCATTTTAATTGGTCTTAAGGTGTAATTTAATTATTGTTTTATAATTTAATACAATTTTGTTCTTTGGATGTAATTTCACTTATAAATTTGATTTAAAAGCAAATCAATCTTTTGATAGATTTTACTTCCTAAAAACCCGTCTTCGGTTTTGACAATGAGAATTATTTTAAATTAATTACTACAATTTTTGTGTATGGAATTTGATAAAATGGATTCCATATTTTGAATCATAAGGTCCAAATTATATAATTAAGACTCTTTGGTTTTATGACATTATGAATAGTAACGACGGTAATTATGTTTAATTATGGTGATTAATTAGTAATCAGGTAGTTAAGGGTAATAAAATAATATCATAATAATATAAAATGACCCAAAAAAGTGTCATAATTCTACTGGTTGTTTAATTTCCAACCATGGGATTCCTTGTGCCGAACTTTGGGACCCCATCAAATCACCTTTGGGTGATAGTCACACTTTATCATTTTATGTTTTTTAAAAGGGAAGTATAACAAAAGTATGTATCACCCAAGTAAAACAATTTTAGTTCTGTCTGTGTATATGATCTCTTAGACTATAAATATTAATTGAAAATCTAAAAATATTTCCTACATCATGGTATTTTTTTATACCTTTTAGACATTAAATAAATTAACTTGTCTATGACACCATGATGATGCATTGATTTTCTCATTAATGGACGATTTAAATAAAATGAAAAGATAATGAACAATATAAGACATAATCTTGTCAAAAACCTATTGGATCGGTTTATTTTTAATCCTTATCACCATATCCTTGAAATATATCATTTTGGGACCTTTAAAATCTGAAACTCATTTTATAATAACGTATCATTTTATAACATTCCAAGAGTTCCCCTCCTCCCTCTTATAAAAGGCCCCCTCCTCTACCCCCTTACCCACACCTCTCAAGCCTTTGGCTCGACCAAACACTGATCATTTAATCTCTTCACATCCCTCTATTCATCCTTGAATCCTTACCTTAGGAAGAAAGCTTTTCAAGAAACCCTTTTGGTTCAAACCAAGAGGAGTTACCTGATTTAAAGGTAATGTCTTCTCTTATGTTCATTTGTTTTATTTTTCTTCTCCAACCCCCATAAACAATTTATATTACATTATTTTTTAACAACACCAGTATATTAAATATAATAGGATGTTGTTATGAGAAATATTTGATCTACACTCACACACACCTCTGTCTAATTCCTAAAGAACCTACTGTTTCTGTGGATAGCGAATTACTGGCTCACGAAACGATGATTGTTCAATCTTCTCTTAACCCCTTTCATGGTGGCCATTATGATGTCACTATATTTTATATATGATATATATAGTATTTATGATTTCTATATGCTTCTGTATTTTATATTTAAAACATAACATTATGCTTTGCATGTTGTGAAAATGCGATAATTTTATACGAGGAGGTGTGGACTATCGCCTCCTCAAGTGATGTGACTCATTTATGCAATACACAGAATGTATAAAGAATGAAATTAATGAACTTATGTTACCTATATAACATATATATTATACTAGAATTATAATATATATATATATATATATCTCATTTAGTTTTAATTCCATTAAATACGAAATAGAAATGAAAGTAGCGTTCATGCCTACGTACGGCTCACCGTTTCCATGAACGGTGCATTTCATTTCTTACCATTAAATGTTATGTAATATTATAAATTCAAGTATATATTGGATCCTACCTCTCTCTTTCTTTTTAAGTACTCTATTTAATGTCATTTATTTTAAGATCATCTTTATTATGTTTAAGGATGTTCTTTTGTATTACTCATTGTGTAATTTTTATGTTCATATCATGAGAGACCCTATTTAATCTCATAAATCCATTTTTGGACGTTTTAAGTGGTGTCGTTAGGCTGCTGAGTTTTCGTAAGGGATTTTTCATCTCACTTTTATTCACGTTAGATTTATGCTACATTTGCCACCATTTCCTTTGAGTGGTGTATGTACTGCCAATTATTCTACTCTTTGTTTAATATAATTTCGTTTATGGGTATTTACATCAATGTTGTGTAGTCCTTCTTTCATGGGGTGTACGTTTCGAAAGTCACCCAAGTCGGTAAGGGAATCTTTCACCCTCCTATTTTTAAAAGACTTATTTTTTTTATCTTTTAAATTACATCTTATTATGTTGGGATATGTTATTATATATCCTTATTTCTCGAAAGTTTATGTAGAAGTGATGAGATTAACTTTATCTCTCTCATCAACTCTTTTTCTAAAATTTTATGTGATGTCAATTGGCTATCGAATTTTTAGAAGGGGTCTTCTTAACCCAATTCCAATTCTTTGGGTTAAACCTATACTTCTTGATTATGTCGTGATATGAATATGTGTGGATGGAATCTGATTGTTTTACACTGAGTATACACTTATATTTAGTGTATTTATATTTTTCACACATAATTATGTCATTTCTGTATACTTGCTCTAATGCCAGGATCAATGATTGGGATTACATCTCAATTTCTTCTCATTGAGACATTTCTTAATTATATGAACTTTTATTCTTTTATAAAGTGTATATACAGCCCCTTTTACTTTCCATATCCATATTATTTCTCTACTAAATTCATTTAAATGTTTTTAAAATGGTTTACTTTCATGTGGCTTATAATTTAAATGTTCAAAATGGAAAAATACTCTTTTATTAAAACATTGTTTTAAATGGTTTTAAAGATTTATTCTTCTAAACAATTATCATCCATGTCCATGTTTTAAAAATGGTTTTATGGATTTCTTTTTATGGACATGAATGTTTTAAAACCCTTTCAAAAGTTTTGAAGTGGTATAGGACACTTTGATTCTGAAATCTCTTTTAAATGTCTTCTTTTAATATTTTCATGGGATAAAGAGATATTTCACTCATAGAGTTTTAATAATTTTATTAGATGTTTTTATTTATGATAATATAATGATGTGATTTATTGTGATTGAAATGTGGAAATTTTATGTTTCTTTTATGCATGTTTTAAGTGTTATGATTATGTTATGGTTCTTCGACAATTTTTATGAAATCGGATGGTTCTATGATAAACTAAGGGCGGGTGTGCCTAAGATAGCTCTCCAATGCATTGGGTAATGAGAAGGAGTTAAACACTATGGTTTCTCTGAAGTTATTTAGGGAATATACTTTGATGGGTATTCCAAACATAACCATGAGGGTTACTCCCTACGTAAGAATGTTATGTATGCCTAAAGTTACCTTTACGTCTTATGATTTCTATGAGTTATTCCTAAATCTTATGATGTCATGAGGTATATTAAAGTGATTATGTTTTATGAGTATACTGTGTTTTATTTATTCTTATGTATATGTGGACTAATGTTTCCTTTTCGTTTTTTATATCCCTTACTAAGCTTTTTTTGCTCATCCCAAGTTTTTGAAAAGTTTTCCAAAGGACATAAAGTTGAATACGGTCAATGATGGGATCAAGGAAATGTCTTGACGTATGAAACATGGAACTATACATTTCTCTTTTGTTCAAGAGTTTATATTTTGGTAAAAAATTGAAACTGAGTAGATGTGTCTACCTTGTAATCTTTGAGATGTAATAGTTATGTTCTAATTCTCTAATACTCTAATCCTGAAAATATACTCAATTTGAATTATTCATTTAATTCAAGATTATGTAATGTTTTAAGGCTGGGTCTTTATAGTTGGTATCAAAGGACAGTTTAGATAACTTTAGAGGTTAGGGTGTTCTTTAAGCATAATTGAAATTACCATAAAGGTTAGGATTTTAGAAAGAGTCATAGTTTGAGATAATGTGAATGAGTTTATGATAAAATGAATAATTATATCATAGTATTATATGATGATTCTAATGATATACTCACACTGACCTTTTTGGTTGTAGTAAATGTCTAGATCTAGCAGGCACCAAAGCGACAGTGGATGTGAAGAAAACTGTGACGGTTTTATGAAAGAACAACTGAATGATATGGGATCTGCAATGAGAACTCTTGTGGTTTTTATAAACCAAATATCAGGAGTCATGATCAACCACTTGAACCTTGGTGAGTTCTCTAATGCATCATGTACGAGAGAACCATCTTGATGTGGAAGTTCATGTAATAATTATAAAGGTAACCGTTAGGGTTTATATGATTCTTACTTTTGAGGAAATTATGTATTACTATATGTTATGATGGAAAATGAAAGGCATGAGATAAACTTGAGGTAAAATTATGTTATGGTTATTTTTGATGATTTTATCTCTTTTTGGGGGAATGTTTTAATAATTATATATTTTTGGAAAAAGGAAAACACGCAGACTGTGTGACAACCCGTCGTATCGGACAAAGATGTGGGAATAGAACCCACAACCAAAGTGAGAAAGGTATTTATCGCCTACCACTAGACTACGTGAAGTCCCTAGTTAGTATAACTAATTTTTTTAGTTATACGATCATATGAATTAGGAATAAGTTGATTTTGGGTTATCTATAGAAATGATTAGCCTATCGTGGAGGCTATGGGATTAAGATAATTACTTTTCAATATGAGACTTTAATAGAAAATGATGTTATTTGGAGATAAATATCAATATTTACCTTTCAATACTATGTGATCAAATCCTTCAATGATTTGGGTTTCAATATTAGTGTGGTTTACTTTGACGAATTTGATGGACAATTGTTTATCGAATGGTCTTTGTTGAACATTGGGTTTTGTTGGATAAATTTAGGAGATTAAGAATAGATTTTCCTTTTTATAAAGAATTATCCTTTTTGGGTAGTATCTAATCTTTTACTAACAATTTTTAGTTTTGGTTAAGGTTTAAAGACATGGGAAATATATAGTTCATCTTTTGTGGGTTAAGTGATTCTCTATAAGTTGATTATAGCTCTCTTAATATGAACAAGTAATCCTAAATACTCGTCTTTAGGAGAAAATATGAGTTTGTATAAGAAATAAAATAACAGATGAACGCATACAAGACAAGTAAGTATATTTTCTTAGGATTTAGTTAAGCTCATAAATAAATTCCTCTATGAAAAGTAACTTAAAAAAATATGTTGTCTGTTTATTTTTCCCTACTAGAGAATCAAATACCCTTTAACCCATCACAAGTTTGTGATTTTATTGTGGTTAAATTTCTCCGAAACAAGTTTTCTACGACTCTCCATCAGAACATGACCCTTTTTTTTCACCCCCATATCCATGTCTTCATGGAATCCTAGTATGGGTTAACTCGGGTGAGCTTTGTACTTCTCTTTATTTATTTTAACGTGATAGTTTTACAGACTCTTGTTCCGATGTAGGATCATTGAAGTTTATGAGCCCAATTTTAAAATTGCGAGGACGCAATTCCCAAAAGGGGGGAAGGATGTAACATCCCAGGTAAATAATTAATAGTAAATGTTCATATTTACTAATAAAATATTAATATTGCTTAAAAGGGGATGCAATGTTCGATGGCGTACCCAATACGCAACAAGGAGTTTCTTTGAAATCATACATTGCACACTAATAATATAATAATATTATTTTAAATGGTAGTTAACGCCTAGCCTTTGTAATGGTAGGAATGAATAGAACTAACTACCAAATGATTATATATGCTTGTCAAATATTTGTTCATTTATCCAAATAAATGTTAGAGGCTTAAAATGGAAATGAATCCAATATTAAGCACAAATCTTCTAATATTCTTTAAAAGGTCGATTAACCGCCTTTTGATTAAAAACCCTTTTTAAATATACTTTTGAAAATTTTATATGTTATATTTGACAAAATAAAATACTTCTTTGGAATCTGGACATCAAAATGTACTTTATGTAAATTTTTGTTATTTTTCTGATAAAGATCAATTTTAGTGAAAATGTTGTATTTTAATTCAAAAACTCCTTTTAATATAATTTATTTATATGGATAGATTATCTTTTTAATTGTTTTTAAATTGAAATTAGAATAAATTTTTACAATTTAATCCAATAGTGGTCATTTAAATTAATTTCACGTTGAAATTGGACTTATACAAGTGTCAATATTTTCATAGATACTGTTTCTTAAAAAATGCTATTTGTTTTGACAGCGGAAATTGATTACAAAATTAATTAATTCCACATATATGTTTATAATTTGGTTAAATTTATATCACTTTTTAATTTGGAACATCAAATAAATCTTAGGGTGATTTTTTGGTATTTTTCTGACAAATGTTCATTTTTAATGAATAGTGAAAAATACTGCATTTTAATTAAAAACTACCTTTTCATCCGATTTATTTATATAGTTAAATTGTCATATTAAATTTTCTTCAGGTGTAATTTAATTATTATTTTTATAATTTAATACAATTTTGGTATTTGGATGTAATTTCACTTATAAATTGTATGTAAAAGCAAATCAATCTTTTGATTGATTTTACTTCCTAAAAACCCGTCTTTGGTTTTGACAACAAGAATTATTTTAAATTAATTACTATAATTTTTTTTTTGTAATTTGATAAAATATATTCCATATTAGTAATCAGAATGTCCAAATTATGTAATTAAGATGCTTTTGTTTTTGGAAATTATAAATAGTAACGACGATAATTATCTTTAATTATGGTGATTAATTAGTAATCAGGTAGTTAAGGGTAATAAAATAATATCATAATAATATAAATGACCCAAACATCTGTCCTAATTCTACTGGTTGTGTCATATTCGGCCATGGGATTCCTTGTGACAAACTTTGGGACCCCATGGAATCACTTTTGGGTGATAGAGACACTTTATCATTTTATGTTTTTTAAAAGGGAAGTATAACCAAAGTATGTATCACCCAAGTAAACCAATTATAGTTTTGTATGTGAAAATGATCTATAATTCTATAAATATTAATTGGAAAGAAAAAAATATTTCCTACATTATGTTAATTTTTTTTATAATTTTTAGACATTATATAAATTAACTTATTTATGACCCAATGGTGATGCAGTGATTACCTCATTAATGGACGATTTAAATAAAATGAAAGGATAATGTAAAATATAATACATACACTAGTCAAAAACCTATTGGACTGGTGGATTTAAAAACCTTATCTTTATATCCTTGAAATATATCATTTTGGGACCTTTAAAAATACAAAACTCATTTTATAAAAATGTAACCTTTTATAACATTCCAAGAGTGCCACTCCTCCCTCTTATAAAAGGCCCCCACCTCTACCCCCTTACCCACACCTCTCAAGCCTTTGGCATGACCAAAATTTAATCATTTTATCTCTCTGCATCCCTCTATTCATCCTAGAATCCTTACCTTAGGAATAAAGCTCTTCAAGAAACCCTTTTGGTTCAAACCAAGAGGAGTTACCTGATTTAAAGGTAATGTCTTCTCTTATGTTCATTTGTTTTATTTTGCTTCTCCAACCCCTAAACTATTTTTATTCTTTTATTTGGTAACAAAACCAATATATTGAATAAACTAGGATGTTTTTATGAGAAATATTTGATATACACTTGCACACACCTCTGTCTAATGGTTAAAGAACATACTGTTTCTATGGATAACGAATTAATGGCTCACGAAACGATGATTATTCAATCTTCTCTTATCACCTTTCATGGTGGCCATTATGATGTAAATTTATTTTATATATGATATATATGGTATTTATGTTTTCTATATGCTTCTGTATTTTATATTTAAGACATACTTTTATGCTTTTCATGTTGTGCAAATGCGATAATTTCATACGAGGAAGTGTGGACTACCGCCCCCTCCAGTGATGTGACTCGTTCATGCAATACATGGAATGTATAAAGAATGAAATTAATGAATGTAAGTTTCCTATATAACATATATATTTTACTGGAATTATAATATATATATATATATATATCTCTCTCATTTAGTTTTAATTACATTAAATACGAAATAGAAATGAAAGTAGCGTTCATGCGTACGTACGGCTTACTGTCTCCATGAACGGTGCATTTCATTTCTTACCTTTAAATGTTATGTAATATTATAAATGAAAGTATATAATGGATATATATGATATATATTATATCTACATCATGAATATAATTCTGGATATAATGGATATTTTACCACATGAACAACATGTAATTATAAGAAGTTTATTTTTGACTCAAGTACCAATGATTGACAAAACGACCGTTATTAACTTTAATAATTACATAATGTTCATAAGATGGTAATAAGTGATATAAATTTAAAAATTAACTTGAAAAAGGTTCTTATGAAATTAGAAATTAACTCTACTTTATTATTCAGGAATATAAAGAAACAAACAAGACAACTCGGACTTGAGGTAAGGGATCCTACCTCTCTCTTTCATTTTAAGTACTCTATTTAATGCCATTTCTTTGAAGCTCATATTTATTATATTTGGGGATGTTATTTTATATTAATAATTAAGTAATTTTTTTGTTCATATTATTAGAGACCCTATTTGATCTAAAAAATCCATTTTTAGACGTTTTAAGAGGCGTCGTTAGGCTGCCGAGTTTTTGTAAGGGATTTTCCATCTCAATTTTATTCCCGTGATATTTATGCTACATCTTCCACCATTTCATTTGATTGGTGTATATACTTCCCATTATTATACTCTTTCTGTAATATACTTTTGTTTATTATTATTTATATCAATGTTGTATATTCCTTCTTTCATGGGGTGTACGTTTCGAAAGTTACCCAAGTCGGTAAGGGAATATGTCACCCTCCTATTTTTAAAAGTCATCATTTTGTTTTATCTTTTAAATTACATATTCCTATGTTGGGATATGTTCTTATATATCCTTACTGCTCTAAAGTTTATGTCCAAGTGATTATATGCCCTTTATCTCTCTCATCAACTCTTTTTCTAAAATTTGATGTGACGTCGTTTGGCTATCGAATTTTTACAAGGGAACTACTTAACCCAATTCCAATTCTTTGGGTTAAACCTCTAATTCTTGATTATTTCATGCTATGAATATCTGTGGATGACATCTGATTGTTTTAGACTGATTATACACTTATATTTAGTGTATTTATATTTTTCACACATAATTATTTCATTTCTTTATACTTTCTCTAGTGGTATGATCCTTGGTTGGAATTACATGTCAATTTCTTATCATTGAGACATTTCTTAATGATATGAACTTTTATTCTTTTATAAAGTGTATATACATCCCCCTTTGACTTTCCATATCCATATTATTTCTCTACTAAAGTCATTTAAATGTTTTTAAAATGGTCTAATTTCATGAGTCTTATAATTTAAATGTTCAAAATGGAAAAGGACTCTTTTATTAAAACATTGTTTTAAATGGTTTTAAAGATTTATTCTATTAAACATTCATCATCCATGTACATGTTTTAAAAATGGATTGATGTATTTATTTATATGGACATGAATGTTTTAAAACCCTTTCAAAAGTCTCTAAGTGGTATGGGACACTTTGATTCTAAAATCTCTTTTAAATTTTTTCTTTTAATACTTTCAAAGTATAAAGGGATATTTCTGTCATAGAGTTTTAATGATTTTAGTATATGTTTTTATTTATGATAATATCATGATGTTATATCTTGTGATTTAAATGTGGAAATTTTATGTTTCTTTTATGCATGTTTTAAGTGTTATGATTATGTTATTGTTCTTGGACAATTTTTTTGAAATTGGGTTGCTCCATGATAAAATAAGGGCGGGTGAGCCCGAGATAGCTCTTCAATGCATTGGGTAATGCAAAGGAGCTAAACGCTAATGTTTCCCCGAAGTGATTTAGGGAATATACTGTGATGGGTATTCCAAATGTAACCATGAGGGTTACTCCCAACGTATGAATGTTATGTATGCCTAGAGTTACCTTTATGTCTTATTATTTCTATGAGTTATTCATAAATCTTATGATTTTATGAGGTATGTTAAAGTTCTTATGTTTTATGAGTAAAGTGTGTTTTCATTGATTCTTATGTATACGTGGACTAATGTTTCCTTTTCGTTTTTTATATCCATTATTGAGATTTTTGTGATTATCCAATGTATTTGAAATGTTTTACACATGAAATAAAGTAGAATATGGTCAAGGATGGGATCAAGGAAATGTCATGATGTCTAAAACATGGAACTAGACATGTCTCTTTTGTTCAAGAGTTTATATTTTTTGAAAAAAATGGAAACTGTGTAGATGTTTCTACCGTGTAATCTTTGAGATGTAATAGTTATGTCTTAATTCTGCAAAACTCTAAACCTGAAAAGATCCCCAATGTGAATTATTCATTTAATTCAATATTATGTAAAGTTTTTAGGTTGGGTCCTTATACATAACACTTCTCATGGATAATAAGATATGTGCTGGTTAGAATTTATGGTCACTTTTTTTGAACCAGTTATTGTTTTAAAGAGAATTTGAAAACATTATTTACGTGATAGTGTGAATCTTAAACATAGCCTCAGAATTTAAATATATGAATTATAAAACATGAAAGTTATGTTTTTAGATAGTATTTCTAGCTCGAGAGGTGTCTCAGTTGTTTGGATGAGAATCAATGGTATTGGGATTTGAAGGACATGTTTTTGGGACGGTGTAGTTAGAATATATTTTGTGAAGAGTTACTAAAAATCATGCACCCTAATGGTGTGTACCAATAATTGGTGTCACACATATTGTCAAACTATGAACCTGATGTCGCGAGACTGTATATGTCCTCTGTAAAAACATTATTTAGCGGATCACATAAATTTCATACTGTTTTTAAAACTATGTACCCATCCATGAAAGGGTGGTGCTACTTTGGATAGAATAAGAGAATTGATGGTGTAAATTTATCCAAACTATGTGGTCAAACTGTGTTACTCATTAAAAGAGGGAAAATTATTATTTTCCCCTCTGAACCTTAAAGGTCTTTACCCCATTTTCCGTCCCATTTTTTCCAATAGAATCTCACACATTCTCCTCCTCTTCCTCCCTATTCTATGGGGTGATTTTTTCCATTCATTATGTAATTCAATCAAATTCTAGTGCATCGGAAAAATTATTGGGATCCAGTGAATCCTCTTTCCTCTTTTATGAGTTTCTCATATTAATTTTTTTGGGATCATTATGTTAGTTAATTTTCTTTATTGACATAGAATTTTTTTTATTCTTTCATATTCACTCATTCAGGCTCAATTAAAATCCTAATAATATATGAGTGATGTTTTTTTATAATTAGTTAGGTAGTTTATATTATTTTCTCATAATGTTCCATCACTTTCAAAATGTGACATTGTGTCACATGATGGACTTCCCATTTTCTCCCCTTAAATTGTAAATTTCATTGAATTAAATGATTATAGAACAACCTTTATGTTACTTATACCCCTATATATAATTGGAGTTCAATGACATCAAACAAAAAATCATCGTAATGTAAGATAAATTAGAATGTTTTTGGTACCTTCCTTGTCTGGTGAGTAAACCATCCCTTGGATGTGTTTTTTAAATATCCTTGGCATGTTTATTAATGATTTAATGAATTAAAATGGTTTAGATAAACATTATGGTTTGTTAACTAGTGGAAATATTTCCATTTATCTAGGACTAAGATAGTTGAATTAATTCAGTTTATTATGATGGTATGACAATCATGCTCCAATTTTATAATAAAACCATCTTTGATAAGTGATTAATTATCAATTATAATAAAAATATAACCTTATAGAGTTAGTCTTGTTTAATTGAATCAAATTTGATTTTTAAAATTAATATTAACCTAGTAGATCATATTATTAAAAGGGTGCCTCCTGCGGTATTTTTATGTCATAATGTATATGAATTTATTACATAGTTGTATTAGGAATGACATGTATTCATGATACTAATTCATGAACCCCCTTTTGTTTTATGATTCTCAATTATGGAGTTAATTATAGATCCCCTTATTAAGCTTTGATATATGGTCATTTCATCCCATATTACTCTATAAACAAAGTGCATGGTGTCCCTTATCACTGTATTATTTATGGGAATGGAAACCCATATAATTCAAATCATCGTGAAAGGTATCAATTATAATTATATAAGATATATTTTTATATGGACCCTTATTTAAAATATGGGACTCCTATGAATATTCATGTACACCTGAGTTACGCCTCATATATTGGATAGTACTATGTATCTATCTATATCTATATATATATTATCATGTATATAATACATATACATACATATATATATACTTATATACTTGGTGAAACATAATAATAGATATTTTTTCACAGGATTAAGCAGGTATGTTTATCCATGTGTCCATGAAGAATATAAGAATATTTGATTAAATTTATTCATTTCATTACACTACATTTATCATTATAAATGAACACTAATTATTTTATATTAATGTACTAAATTGAATTAGACACCATTGGTGGTGGCCTAATCAGTTTATCTTACAGCCTTTTTGGGCCTCCTTTTGGTACCCTTACAAACATCATCATATTCAAGGTGGAGACTACAGACTAGGCTTCATGAAATATACTTTATGGGTTGGGACTAGGTGTAGGATATTGGGAGTAGAAGTCGAGCACATACTTCAAATTCCTTCCAAAATGGTGTTAGTAATTATATATTTATTTATTTACCTTTTTATTCTATCCCTTCTTATTGTATCACCTATTCCATGTCTATATCTTGAAAATTATATCATGTTCATACATGGTTATTTATTAATTTGTTATTTATTGTCATTTATTATTATAATTCACTTATACATTTTTAATTTTCATTTACTTTTCATTATTGATGTTTCTGTGATGTTTTATAATGATCTATAGGGTATATTCTCCCCTCTAAACCACAATTAGACCCTCACATCTAGTTAGTAACTTCTGGAAATAAGGGAGGTGTGCCTAATTTCATATACAATAAATGTATCATGGAACAAATTCATTGGCTCTCATGTTAGGATTTGACATACCACTTTCCCTAGAAATAATTTGGGAGATGTATCTATAAGTCTTAAGAATGTATTCCATGTTAACTCCACCAAGATGAATGCCTCTTTCACTAATAAAAACAATGTGAAACCCCTTAGGAAGAAAACAATCATCTAAATGAACCACTATAGAATATTTTGGGGCCTTCAAATCCATATCCTCATTTAAATTTAGGTAAATGGAAGGAGTATTCTATAACTCACTTACATACATTACCCTACCGTTTGGATGAACCATGAGACATCATTATGGAATAATACTTTGAAAGAGATAAAAGTTAGACTTATAAATTATTTATTAACTTATATTTAAAAAAATTTAAGCATTATTAGGACCAAATACCTGAATCCCATTAATAGTAACCCTCTATATATCCACTATAAGTGGTACTAAAATATCAATATCCCTGTAACATCTTAAAAGCTTATAGTAATAGCATTTTATTTATAACACACTTCACCAAGTGAGTAAGGAAATATAATACACTGAGACATTAAAATATATTTAATATTTCTAATAAATTAAATCTATGATATATCTTGTAATGAACAAGATACCAAGGTTTCAAACGTCATACATAACAACTAGTATTTTCAAATTGATTACGTTACACGCAAGATAGAGTTTTACCAAATAAAAATGCATTATTAAAATATTATTTTATATAATATGTTATAACCTACCTATTAAATTAGTATTTATGAAAAAGATAAAATAATTTATGAAAATATATATTTTAAACCAATATAAAATTATTTCATTGGTTACAAATTAATTTTAAATAAATATTAAAATAGATAGAATATAGTGAAATAGATTATTATTTTTATGCTCACGAGGATCGTTTACCAAAATAAATTATATTAATTTAAATTATTGAGTGATATTAATGTGATATATATATTATATATTCAATAATATAATTTATAACTAAATATAGTATATTTGATAAGCATAATATAAAAAACCCAATATTACACATAAAACACTATATTTTTATGAAATAATTTTTACAGCCTTTAATGGAGATCAAATTTTAAATAAAAATTTTATAATTTTATATATTTAATATGTAAAAATAATCATAATATTTTTAATAGAAACATAAAAGTTATCTTAGGGTTAATATTTATGGTAGTTTTACAAGAAGTTTCATTTTTCAGTGAATCGTTAAAAATTCCGAATATTAATTCATAACTTCTTTTTCATCAATTATATTTATGTGGATAAATTTAAATTTGAAATTTTTTAAAGTAAAATTACATCAAATACATATTATATAATAAAATTTATGTCATTAGAATAAAATATCATTCAAATTGAATGTAAAAACTTACCAATATTATGGATGAATTTACATTAAAACCCCGCACTATTTCCCCACATAGGGAATGAATTTTAAATTAATTTCTACCACATATATGATTATAATTTGAAAAAATATGTTCCATTTTTCAATTATTCATAATGAATAATGTTTAATAATGAAAATATTGTTTTTTTACCAAAAATATTAGTGAATGTAATGAAAAGTAATTATAGTGATTAAGGTTAAATTAAGTTTTATAAGGGAGTAAACCATAACCTTAAGGACTTTTCGACCAATACACTAGTACCAAAATATATTTTCGTGCCATATTAATACAATATAATATATTTTATCCAACTAGGTTCATTATTGTATCCACTTTCTAATGAACAATGGGGGAATAATTTCATTGTCAAAATATTACAAGAGTACTACTCATCCTCCACTATAAAAGGCCAGCATTTCTCCCACTTCATCACACCTAAAAAGCCACTTAGGTTAGGAAATTATCTTAACAAATAGATTCCCAAAATACCTACCATATACCTTTAAGCCTCAATTTTTGAATAAATAATTCAAAGTAATCCGTTTGGTATAAACAAAAAGTAGTTACCTGATTTTATTGTAACATTTTCCAACGATATCTTCTCTTTAATTTGATTATCAACTCCCAAAAATCCTATTATTAAATTATTATATAAAAAAACTAGTATGATAAATATATTAGGATTTTTATGCCATTATTTATTCCTAAAATTACACACACCTCAATCTAATAGGTAACAAACATATTATTTCTGTGTACGACGAACTACTACCTCATCAAACAATCATTGTTCATTTTTTCATTCCACCTCTAATGGTGGAAATTATGATAGAAAATATGTCTATATATGATATTTAAAATATCTTTATTCTACTTAAATTTTTCTTTATAACATACCTTTATTCATTCCATCTTATTTAAATATGATAATTTCGTTTGAGGAAGTGTGTACTACTACCCCATCAAAGTGATGTGACTTGTTCATTCCATAAATGGAATGTATAAAGGATCGTCTTAATAAACCTATGTAACATATATAAATTATATATATTACACTTTAATTATAATTGAAATATTTTTCATTTACATTTTATTCTTTTAATACGATTAATACATGAATTTTGAGTTTATACATACATACGACCTACCATCTTAATAAAGGTTGCCCTTCATTTCTCATCTATAATCATTGTAGATTATTATAAATACATATATACTAAATATATAATAAAATTAATACATTTTTTACATTTTTTATGTTATTAAATCATTATATATGTAATAGTAACAAAAAAATAACATGCCAAAATATACCTGAGAGAACTAGGAAATTAACACCTGAAATAGTCAATCTAATGAAAGATTCGTAAGAAATAGGTAATATGATATTATAAGAACTTAATATATGATATTATGAATATAATCATAGTTATGGTATAAGTTGGTAACAAATTTTAAACCACTATAAATGAATATAAATACCACGTAGTTAATGGAAGGATTAGGTAATGTAATTTTGTCTGAATTTACATTTTATTGAGACATTTTGTTATTATGAACTAAATCACATTTCATTGGTGTATAAACTTCTTTTTAAAATTTTATATAATGAATTTAATTAATCTATTTATATTATAATTATTATTTAATATTATTCCTTCAATGGAATTATGATTTAATGTTTCAAAGTGGTATGCGAAACTTTGTAAGGATTAAATATTATTCTCTTAAAGAATGTTCTTAATGATTATCTTTACAATATAAAGTACTTATCTGATTATTTACTTTATATTAAAACAATAACTTTATTTTAATAATTATTTATTGGAATTTTACTTGAATATATATACTCTCATACAATTCATTTTATTATTTTTTTAACCATATATCATTCGTACATGTAGTTTACACATTAACAGTTATTTGATTAAATGTGAATTATTGATAAAAATGTATTATTTATTAAATATATATATTTGATAATGAATATTATTTATTTTATTATTTGATATATGGGATTTATTGGATAGTTAATTATGGGTGGATATTAGAAAATATATGTCCCTCGATGCATCAATATGTTCTCATGAGTCAAATATGTTTCCCAAATTAAATATAATTGTATCTGTAGTTTTAATCCTTCTTGTGAAATGTCTTGATGGTATAGGTTTTCATGTGCGTTTGGCATGATGTCTATTAAAAAATTAATTCAATCATTTAGTTTTAGTTTTAATTCATCCACGTGTTTTTGTTTCGTCATATATATGGATACATATCATTTCAATTCATTTATTAAATGGTATGTGTTTCAGTTTATAACCATGCCATATTGATTTTTTCTTATCCATTTATTTGAATGGAATGTGTTATCAGTTATTTACCTTTCCATGTTAATTTATTCACATTTTTTCATTATTAATTCCAATTTACTTTCCTTCACTAAGCATTTTATCTCACCCTTATTATGTTTCCTTTCCAATTTTTATGAAGGAGAAATGTTTTAATAATAGTTTAAGGGTGCAATTTATTTCTTTTCTTTTATGAATCATGTTTGTATTTTCTATTTTTCAATGTATTATGGGTACTATGTATATAATATATCGTTCTAGTACTAATAAAATAATTTTGGGTCTGAAATTTGATTCCTTATTATCATTTTAATGTAATAAAATAATGCATTGGCTTCGGGGTTTTGGGGATGGGTGTTACATTTGGTATCAAAAGACGGTTTTCAGGAACATTGTAAATTACATTTAAAAAAATAAATTAGGCATAAAAAACCTACAGATACAATAAGAATAATTATATAAGAACCTATGATAATTTTTCTAAGCAATATATTATGTGGTAATGCCTAGAAATACATCCCTTTGTGAATGCTACAAGTAGATGTGGTTATGGTAAAAATGTAACTAGGAGTAACAGATCTAACAAGGTGTGCCAAGAATCACTCAATGTAACCCGGTACATGAAAATGAGCCTTACTCCAGACCTAGTTTAACACTCCAAGGGGAGACACTTGGGATAGTTATTGTTTTCATTACCTACCATTATGATGGATTTGAAAGTAAATATTTCTCAAAAGCAATCAAAGTATATGTTTCTATAATTTACGATGAATAAATTTATGTTATGCAATATACCATATTTAGAGTTATAAAAGGTTTAAAATTTTAGGTTTTAATCCAATATATGCCATTATTTATAAATAGTTCATAGTAGAAGGAATGATAATTCCACCAATACATGTGATCCAAATAGTAAGATAGATCATATCATTTATGGTCTTATTCCAACATTTAGAAGCGAAGTAGTGTCCCAATTATTATCATCATATAGGGAAATAGTATCATGTGCTAATTAAATACTTACAAAATTCTCCAAGTCCTGTGGATTTGGAGGGAATATGGAAAAGTGTAGGATGGTAAAGAAAAATATAGAAACAGGGAAGAGGGGAATGATGTACATTCCCCCATGTGATTATTATTGAATGAAACATCATTGTACATTCTTAAAAGGAATGTGAGTTTTCTCTATGTGTTGAAAGAATATCCATCATGGTTTTGATGGTAACGATAAGAAAAATGTTTCCAAGGTAAAATGGTTCAACTGTAAAGATATGAGACACAATGCAAATTAGTGTCTCTAGTATCAAACAAATATACCCCACATGATGCTATTAAATAACGATCCAGTTATGATACTACCATAGATGATGATGAATGATTAATATGTCTATTGAAAAATTATTTCATATGAATATTTTCTCAGGAATTTACTGGTTATAAGAATTATGAAATATACAAGGATTGTACAAAAATTATATTCCATTAAGGATTTCATATAATATGTTGAATTTTACCAAGAAAACATATTATGTAGAAAGTTAATTTTTTTTGGATAACACCTAATTGATGGGAACACAACCATTAATATGTTCATGATGTTGATATATTTATGAAGAAATGATTGATTTTGGAAATTGTTGGAAACCTTAGAAATAATTAATGACTTGTTGAAAAGTTTTCTATGATATCTTTTTTGGATTTTACAACACTTTTAGATATAAGGAATTATTCCAATAACATGGGGATTACCTATGAAATAAGTAAAAATTCTTGTTTAAAATAATGTTTTATGAAAATTTAAGTTATAATCAATTTTCAAGAGGAAACTTGATGAAGTTATAAATAAGTTTGGAATGTAAAAATTTATAGCGGTTATATGTTGATTAAAGGATAACGATAAAATCATTTTGGAAAGTTATTTACCATATTTATAAAGTGTCAGATAATAATCATTTGTAAAATCCAACCATTTATAAAATGGTTGACCATTTGATGATATTTTATAAGTTATTATATTTCTTCACTATAGGAATCATCTTGTGGAAATATATGAAGTGGAAATAGTTTAATGCTCAAAAAATTATAAGGTTGTGTTTATAAAATATAAATTTATATTTAATTATATTTATAGAGAGTATAATTTTTTCTAAATTCTAGGATATACGATTTTGAAGAAAAAATGTTTTCTTAGTGCCTCCATTTCCAATGAATCCAAATGGCCCATTATGTCATTGTGAATTTATAGCATTTTGATTGCTAACATTATCTTATAATATTTCTATATAACTCTAAATTATATCATGATTGTTTAATTTTTATAACTTATCAATGAATTTATTTACCACTAATGTTCTTTTATTAAGTAACCTAGTTATGTGACAATTATATGTTCCATTCTTTCTTACTAAGAAGATTTGATATTAACACTTTTTATGATGTGTCTTTAAAAAATATTTTATTTTAAAATATTATTCCCTAGATTACTTAGACCAATTTGAAATTATAAGGGTGAAATTTAATTAAGGTTGGTATAATGTAACACCTCAAAATTTTAGAGTAAAAACATTTTATTTATCACCCACATCGCTAAGAGCGTAAGGGAATATAATACACTGAGAAATTAAAATATATTTTCTATTATAAATAAATTACACCTATGAAAAATCTTTCAAGGAATTTGATATTGATTTAGCATACATCATATACAACAAGGAGTTTCTCCAAATGGCTTGTGTTACACATAGGACCGAGTCTTACCGAATAACGATATATTATTAAAATATTACTTAATATAATAAGATATAACATAGCTGTTAAATTAGTAGTTATAAAAAGGATAAAATACCTCATGAAAATATATGGTTTACAGAAATATTAAATTATTTCATTGGTTTGAAATTAATTATAAATTAATATGAAAACTGATTGAATATATGAGAAAATATTATTATCTTTATTCTCACAAAACTATTTTACCATAAAAAACTAAATTAATTACAATTATAGATTAATATTAATGAGGTATATATATTTTATATTCAATACAATATTTTTTATATAAAAACAATATATTTTATAAGTATAAGAGAAGAAAAAACTAAATATTACACATGAAGCACTACATATTTATTAATTCATTTTTACCACCTTTTAATGGAACATAAATTTTAAATAAACATTTTGACCATTTTATAAATGTAATATGACACAATAAACTTAATATTTTAAATAAAAACATAAAAAGTATCTTAGGGTGATTTTTTTGGAACATCCATGAAGTTTCATTTTTTAGAAAATTGTTAAAAAACTACATTTAAATTCAAAACTAATTTTTATTTTAATTTATTTATACGGTTTAATTAAATTTAGATTTGGTATTAATGTTACATGATATAAAATATATATCAATTAAACCAATTTTGGTTATTGGGATCAATTTCACATTGAGATTTAATGTAAAAACATATAAAACTTTTGGACATTTTTATTTTAAAAACCTACATTGTCGTCCAGCTTGTGGGATGAATATTAAATTAATTTCTGACACATATACGATTATAATTTGAAAAAAAATGTTTCTAAATTTTAATCATAATAATTTATAATTTTTAGTAACAAGAAATTATTATGAACCAAAATTTTAAATAAATTTAATTAAAATTAATTACAACGATTACAGTTTAATTAAGATCAATAAAGGACTAAACATTATCTTTAAAGACCAAAAAGATCTCTAAAATTATCCAAAATATTTTGGATTTCCATATTTGGACCATATAATCCTTTTATTCTAATTGGTTCCATTATTATATCCACTTTTATATTAAAAACATGTGAATAATTCCTTTTTATAAATCATACAATAGTGTCACTCATCCTCCACAAGAAAAGGACACCACATCTCGCACTTCCTGACACCACTAAAGCCACATAGGTTTGGACAATATATTTCTATATTTCATTAAAAAATCCGTCAACTTGTACAAGAAGAAAAACTTTTGGATTAAATCTTTACAAAGAATCTGTTTGTTATAAACCAATAAGAGTTACCTGATTTTCAGGCAATGTTTCTCATTGATATCTTTTCATTCATTTTCTTCTCCACTCTATATACTTATATTATTCCATGATTATATAAAAAACCCATATACAATAATACTAAGATGTTTTATTTTATTATTTCTATCTAAACATACACACACCTACCTTTAATGTGTAAAAAACACACTATTTCTATATACAATGAATTTTTGCCTCACGAAACAATGACAGTTCATTTTTTCCTTTAACACCTCTATTGGTGGATATTAAGATGGTAAATATGTCTATATATGATAAATATGATATTTATAACATCCTTATACTTATTTAATTATTATTTATAACATACCTTTATTATTTCTATCTTATGTAAATATGATAATCTTGTTTGAGGAAGTGTGGACTACTGCCCCCCCCCCCCAAAGCAATGTAACTCGTTCATTCCATACATAGAATGTATAAAGGATTTTATTAAGAAACATATGTAACATATATAACATAGATATGAAACTAGAATTATATTATAAATATTTATCATTTACTTTTCATTATTTTAATTTGATATATAAATGAATGTAGTGTTCATGCGTACGTACGACCTACTATCTCCACGAACGACACACTTTATTTCTTATCTTCAAACCTTATAGTTTATTCTAAATTCTTATTCACTGAATATATAAGATAATTAATTCATGGTTTAAATTATTTAGATTATTAAATAATTGTTTAATTAATATGAAAAATAGATAACAAGTCAAAACATACTTGAGAAAACTAGGTAATTAACACCCGAAATAGACAAAATAATGAAACATCGTTAACAAATGGGTGATAAGATAGTATAAGAAATTAATATATGATATTATGAATATATGTATGGTTCTTGTATAAGTGAGTAACATATTTTAAACTACTCTATATGAAGATAAATACCACACACCAAAAGGAAGGTTCGGGTAAGGAAATTTCATCTCAATTTACATTTGGTTGAGACTTATTTGTTAGTATGAAAAAAATTCATTTTTATTTCATGTATATACATCCCTTTAAATTTTTTTATCAAAAATATCCATAATCTCAGGATATTATAAGTATTACTTCATATTATTCCTTCATTTTTAAAATGATTTAAATGATTCAAATTGGTATATGAGACTTTGAAATGTTTAATGATTATTCTCCTAAAGAATGTTCTTTATAATTATATTTGTAGCCTCACATACATTTCTGATTGTTAACTTTTTCTTGAAATAATAACTTTATTTTAATAATTTTTCATTGTATGATTACATGAATATCCATATTCTTATACAATAGTTATAGATATTTCTTATACTGAATATCATTTTTACACACTATGATCACTTTGATAGTTATTTGATTAAATGATGAATTATTGATAAAATAGTATTATTTTATCAATAGGAATATTTGATAAATAATATTCTTTATTTGATTATTCCATATGATGAATTGATTTGACTAGTAATTATGTGTGGATTCCATACATTATATAGCTCCCTGATGCATCGACCGCTTCTCATGAAAACAATTTCATGGATAAATTAAATGAGCTCCAATCCATAGTTTTAAACCATCTTGTGAAATGCCATTAAGATATGGGTTTTTATGTTCCTCAAACCAGCAATTCAATAAAAAATAATTTACCTCATTTAGTTTCAGTTTTTATTCATCATTAAGGTCTTGGGTCCATATATCTAAGGTTACATTTTATTTCAGTTCATTGATTAAATGGCATGTGTTTGAGTTTATTACCTTTCCATATTGATTTTTCCAAATTCAGTTATTTGACTGGCTGGTTTTATTAGTTATTTACCTTTATATGTTATTTTATTATCATTGATTTATTATTTCTTCTTCTTTTCATACCCTCACTGAGCAGCTGAGCATACCCTTATTATGTTTTCTTTCCCCAGGTTATAAAGGAGAAATATTTGAATAAGTTTTCAAGTATACATTTTATATTATTATATTATGTATCTTGTTTTTATTGTATATTTCCCAATATTTTATGGGTATCATGTATGTAATATGGATTTCAATTAATGTTGAACTGATCAATCCTTCAGGAATTGATTCATTGTATTCATGCTATTGTCATAATGTAATGCATCGGCTCCAGGCTTTGGGGTTCAGGGTGTTACAGCCCTTACTACGATAAGGAATAAACTTATTTCATTTGATTTTTTTATATATTCTATAGTTATATATAAAATATAAACAAACATATGATAAATTAATTAGAATACACTGATAATGTATTTGTGAAAAAAATGAATAATTTTTTTTACATTTAATTAATTTAATCCTATAGTAATCACATGCATGAATTATCATTACATGCTTTCCTATGTTAAAAATAATGATTAATAAATTTGTAAACTCCCACCATCTCAAAAAATATGAATATCATAGAAATAATCACATTAAAATAATTCTTGAATAACAATACGCTACAATAATAGAATAACTAATAGAGATTTCGCATAGTCTTATTTACTAGAATGCTCACTATATAGGTTTTTACAGACACTAGCATTGACTTTGACCTAATTCATAGCCTTCACATCTCTATTCTACCAATACATTATAATAAATCAAATGAAAAATGTCCAGATACTATTTATTGATTTCATTGATAGGTTTACTAAGACGAGGATGTTGTATCACAGGGTCTCATATGGTTATCCCTATATATAAATGTTTTCAGACTAGTAGGTATATAGCATCCCGCCTTTTTATCACATAAACTTTCATTACATTTTACAAAACCGAGGATCTTTAAGGTTTTGTGTCTTGGAAACCAGGAACATAAAACATGAAAACATAAAACATTCTTCTTAAACACTTGAAAGGCTTCTACTCATGTTCATCCGAGGTTCATTACTGCATCTCATAACCTGGGGACATACATCAAAAGAAAGGGTGAGCAGAAGGCCCAGTAATGGAAACAAGAGAAACATTTTACATGTGAACTTGAGATACTTCAATAAGGTCCTGAAAAGAAATTTAATGCATGAGAAAGAAATCATGAGATATATCATAATAAAAATAACATTTTTCAAAACAGGAATATGTTCCTACAACATTTAATATTGACAATCATTTCATTTCACCAAGGTCAATCCCCAAGGTGTCATTAAAAATTACCAAGGTTATTCACCAAGGTATCAGTCTAAAAGGTCATCTCTAGAGATTAAGTCTTTACCCAATGCCTTAGAGCGCTATCTGGGAACACCCTTGAAATATCTTTATTATCATGTAAGCCATATATATCATCATAAATTATATCATAAACAACCCATATAGCATAAAAGAAATGGGTTTCATTTCATAATCCTAACATTTTAAAAACTTTTTTAAATACATGATCTTTAGGTCTCTTTAAACCCAAGGAAAGGGAAATCAAGTTTCATGTATGTAAATACAATTATTTAAAATTGAACATTTTGATATATATTTGAATACCCCTTTAGAAATAATAGCTTTGAGTATTCACTTAATAACATAAAATAATTTTGAGAAAAGATAGGGGCATTTTGAGACGAAAATTCAGTAGAATAATTGGTACGTTTCGGGGTTTTAGAAAACATTTAAAAGAGAGGTGACATGGGTCAAATAATCATTAAGGACACATAAAACAGTAGAGGGACAGAATATAATAGATACAATAATATGGTAATGAAATTTGAAAGACATACCATATGAAATTAAAATCTTGAAAGGAAGAAAATAATAAGATTTCTCTTATGAAAATTCAGCAGCCTAACAGCGTCACTTAAAACATCAAAAAATGAATTGATGAGATCGAATAGGGTATATCATCATATGATCATAAGGGATAAGTACGATATATTTAGGGATCATACCCCAACATAATAAAAATAAACTTGAAAGACTTGACATGAAAGTAGAACTTTGAAAAAGAGAAGGGTGAAAGAATCCCTTAAAAATTCGGCAGCCTAACGGCGTCACATAAGCTTCAACCAAAAATGAATTGACCAGATCAAATAGGGTCTCTCATAATATGAACAAAAGATTTAATTATGATAGATATATATATCATAACCTAGGATAATAAAAATTAACTTGAAATAATTGACATGAAAGTAGAACTTTGAAAAAGAGAAGGGTGAAAGAATCCCTTAAAAATTCGGCAGCCTAACGGCATCACATAAGCTTCAACCAAAAATGAATTGACAAGATAAAATAGGGTATATCATCATACTAACATAAGAGTTAATTATGATAGATATATAAATCATACTCCTACATAATAAAAAGTTTCTTGATAGACTTGACATGAAAGTAGAACTTTGAAAAAGAGAAGGGTGAAAGAATCCCTTAAAAATTCGGCAGCCAAAAGGCGTCACTTAAGCTTTCTTAAAACGAATTGATGAGAGCAAGAGGGGGTATCCCATAAATTGAACATGAAAAGGGCAGTAATATTAATATAGAAGAACATCCTACAACATAAGAACATGGATCATAAAAGGAATGACATAAAAGAGATTATTTGAAAAGAAAGAGAGAGCTCGGATCCCTTACCTTAAAACGTAACTCTTAAAACTGAATGGTTGGGACCTTGAGGGCTTGGGGGCACCTTGGTAGGACTCCTTAGGAGGTAATGAGACCAGAACATTGTTGGGGGAGAGTAGGGAGTCGAATGAATGATAGTATTGCTTGAAATTTATAGGGAAAGTGAGGGGACAAGGCATTAATGGCCAAGGGACATCTCAATGGTGGTTTTGGCAAAACCATGGGCTTGCCCATGGTATTTGCCCATGGTATTGGCCACTTGGGACACCTCATACAATTATTAATCCCCTTTAGTCGACCATACCTTAAAATATATCATGGAATCATCATGACACAGTGATGATGTCATTAAACATACAGAAACCCTAAAACTATATTTTTACTATTCACTGAAAATTCAACTTTCTCATAAAAATCCCAAAATTTCACATTAACCAAATATCAATGCTCTGATTTCAAAAATGAACACCATTTTATAAAAATAATTTTCTAAATATTTTTAGTTTAATTTTTAAATAAATGCACTATTCACCAGAAATTCTTTTTTTCAGAAAAAACCCCAAAAATTACCTTAACATAATATCGATGCTCTGAGTTCAAAAATGAAATCCATTTTATAAAAATAATTTTCTAAATATTTTTAATTTATTTTTTAATTTAAAAAAACTATTGACTCGAAAAAATTAATACTTGAATAATAATTTATGAAACCGTTATTTAACCATTTTATTGAATCACGTTACTTAATCAAGGTGCCTATATTATTTTAATACTTTCTTTAAGTGAGATTACTAATCCATTTGGACACATTATTAATCCTAATCATTAAATCACTATTCATAATTTACTATTCATCAAAAATAAAGTTTATCTTATTAGAATCTAAATTTCGTACTGGCCATAATTGTAGAAGACAATTTTTTGAATATCATTACCCGTTTTTAATTATTTAAGGGTTACATAAACATTTTTAAAATATCCTTTTTTATAAAATTCATAAAAAATATGTATACTATATTTATCCGGTCATTTGAAAATTCATAAACTTCATCATAAGAAAAAATCCTAAATTTTATTTAAATCAAAGGATTACACAAGGTAGTTACGGTCTCCTTAGATAGCCCCTTATCACACTAGCGTAGGACCTAAGTGTAAGGTGTGCTAAGGTGAGAGAATCTGAGGGAGGCTCGGCCAGCATCGCACGAGTAGTAATTTCTATCAATTTGAATTTCTCGTGAATACGATTCCATTCTAGATTCATATGATGAAGTTTGGTTTGGGTTTGGTCCAGAGCAATGCCCATTGGTGCTACCTCCTTCCCAAGTTCTATTAGATGGGATTCGATCGGTCCAAGACTATTGGGTGAGGGAATCGAATCTTCTTTCTATATTACGTAACCAAGGTCACTTGTATTTAGAGACAAATATTTAAATGTTTAGTATCCAGCGTTCATATTGACCAATGGTCATATAACAGTCAAAACCCAACAGTCTCATTTTAATTATACACATTTTATCCAAAGAAACAGTTTTGTTGAGTATAAAAAAAATAAAATAACACACAAAATCAGGAAAGAGGATTTATTCAAAATTTCGGGTCATTACAATCTTCCCCCTTAAGAAATTGTGTCCTCGCAATTTTTAAAATTGGGTTTTGAAATTTCATTGAAAGTGCCACACTGGAAAAGGTGTCAGTAAAACTATTACTTTAAAAGAAAGAAAGGGAAGTAAAAAGGTCACCCGAGTTAACCAATACTAGGATTCCATGTAGGAAAACATGGACATGGAGGAAAAAACAAAGGGTCACGTTCTAAGGGAGAGTTATAGAAAACATGATTAGGAGAAAGTTAACAACAAGGAAATCACAAACCTATGATGGGTCAAACGGTATTTGATTTCCTAGTAGGAAACGTTAACAGACAACATTTTTTGTTTTATGTTCCTTTTCATAGTTTTGAGGAATTCATTTTCTACATTGAATAAAAACATAAGGAAATATTCCTACCTTCAAGTAGAGTTTAATCCTTTAAAAAGTTTCTACCAAAACTAATCATTTCTCCAAACGATGAGCATTCAAAAACACCTAGTCTCATCAAAAGCACAAGAATAATCTTCTAGAGAATCACGTATTCAACAAAAGAAAAACTATCTATCTTTAAACATTAATCCCAAAAACATAAAGGGTATTATAAAACAACTCTTCCAAAAGAAATAATCCCACAGGAAGGGAAACTAGTTTTAAATATTCTATGTTCTACGATACTACCCAGAGTTCATCATAAACCATTCCGTAAATAACTGTCCTTAAAATTACTCATAATAACCCAAACTATGATTGAAACCCAAATACAAGAAGGACTTGATAACATAGTCTTCCAAGATAAACATTATTGTTCATCTCTAAACAACATCAACCACTCCTGACATCTTATAACAAAAGTAACTAACCTAAACATACTTTCCCCAAGATAGGTCAATAATTTCCATAAGTAACATATAATACCATTAGTTCACCTTAAATTCATCGATTCTTAAAAATATAAGTCAACCTTTACTCCTCAAAGAAAATATGGTAGTAATCTATTTATCTTGATCAAATAGGGTTCCCTAAATATTGAACATCTTCCAAAATAATAATCATCATTTAATCCCCTAATCATCTTTGTCATATTAATATAGAAATTGTCATATTCCCTATCACATTGGTTGTTGGGACATGTTCATCCATTTCCCGCCATTAACTAAGGAAAGAAAGTACAATTAAGGGCTTAAATACATAGCCAATAATCATTAAAAGGAAACTTAAATCATAGAAGGATAAACTTGTAGAAGAAAAGTATACCCTAACTTGTGATCCCCTAGGTCCCAATCTAGGTTATCCATGATAATATATTTTTATGTGAATCTTTATTTTATTTTATCTTTGTTAATTTAATAATGGTTCATACTAAGCATATGAATTTACCAAAGCATATCCCCCGGGAGTGTCGTAACCAAGAGTGCAGCAAGGCCCGTTGTCATGTACCAGTTCCCATTGGATTCTTGCTCAAAGCAGTGTTTTTGGGTTTTACCCCTATGTACATCTATTCCAGAGCCACCTCTACCTGCTCGTATCAAGACAGGGATGTATTTTCTTGGCAACCTATTACTCAATACTCAACAAAATACCAGGAATATTTCTTATATATAAACATTTCTATAGGATTCTTCCTAATGTTTTAATTTCCTAATTTCCACAAATAACTAAATCATCCTTTGATACCAATTATAGCATCCTGCCTTTTTATCACATAAACTTTCATTACATTTTACAAAACTGTGGATCATTAAGGTTTAGTGTCTTGGAAACCCGGAACTTAAAATAAGAAAACATATAACATTCTTCCTAAAAACATAAAAGGATTCTCCAAATCTTCATCCTAGGTTCATTACTGCATCACATAACCTGGGGAAATACATCAAAAGTAAGGGTCAGCAGAAGGCTCAGTAAGGGAAATAAGAGAAACATTTTACATGTGAACTTGAGATACTTCAATAAGGTCATGAAAAGAACATTAAGGCATGAGAAAGAAATCATGAGATATATCATAATAAAAATAAGATTTATAATAACTTGAAGATGTGGCTAAAACTTTTAATATTGGCAATCATTTCGTTTCGCCAAGGTCCATCCCCAAGGTGTCATTAAAAATTACCAAACTTATTAACCAAAGTATCAGTCTAAAATGTCATCTCTAGAGATTAAGTTTTTACCCAATGCATTATAGCGCTATCTAGGCGCACACATGAAATGTATTTATTATCATGTGAGCCACCTATATCATCATAAATCATTTCATAAACAACCCATATAGAATAAAAGAAATGGGTTTCATTTCACAATCATAATGTTTTAAAAACTGCTTTAAAGACATGATCTTTATGTCACTTTAAACCCACGGAAAGGGAAAGCGAGTTTCATGTATGTAAATCCCAGAATTTAAAATAGAACATTTTGATATATATGTGAATACCCCTATAGAAATATTTTCTCTGAGTATTCACTTAATAAGATAAAATAATTTTGAGAAAAGAGACATGCATTTTGGGATTAAAATTCTGCAGCATAACGGCTACGTTTCGTGGTTTTAGAAAACATTGAAAAGAGAGGGGACATGGGTCAAACAATCATAAATGACCCATAAAATAGTATAGGGACAGAATATAATGGATATAATAATATGGTAATTAAATTTTAAAGACATACCATATGAAATGAAAATCTTGAAAGGAAGAAAAAAATAAGATTTCACTTATGAAAATTCAGCAACCTAACGACGTCACTTAAAACTTCAAAAAATGAATTGATGAGATCGAATAGGGTATCAAATAATAATAACATAAGAGATCAGTATGATATATTTAAGTCTAATACCGAAACATAATAAAAAGGAACTTGAAAGACTTGACATGAAATTAGAACTTTGAAAAAGAGAAGGGTGAAAGAATCCCTTAAAAATTTGGCAGCCTAACAGCGTCACTTAAGCTTCAACCAAAAATGAATTGACAAGATAAAATAGGGTATCTCAGTATATGAAAATAAGAGTTCAGTATGATAGATATAAAGATCATACCCCAACATAATAAAAAGAAACTTGAAAGACTTGACATGAAAGTAGAACTTTGAAAAAGAGAAGGGTGAAAGAATCCCTTAAAAATTCGGCAGCCTAACAGCGTCACTTAAGCTTCTACCATAAATGAATTGAAAATATCAAATAGGTTCTTTAATCATATGTAAATAAGTGTTCAGTATGATATATATAGAGATCATACCCCAACATAATAAAAAAGAACTTGAAAGACTTGATATGAAAGTAGAACTTTGAAAAAGAGAAGGCTGAAAGAATCCCTTAAAAATTCGGCAGCCTAACAGCGTCACTTAAGCTTTCTTAAAAAGAATTGATGAGAGAAATAGGGGGTATCCCATCATGTGAACATGAAAATGGCAGTAATATGAATATAAAAGAAAATCCTCCAACATAAGAACATGGATCATAAAAGGAATGACATAAAAGAGATTACTTGAAAAGAAAGAGAGAGGTCAGATCCCTTTCCTTAAAACGTAACTCATAAAACTCAAAGGTTGGGACCTTGAGGGCTTGGGGGAAACTTGGGAGGAATCCTTGGGAGGTAATGAGGCCAGAACTTCGTTGGGGGAGTGTGGGGAGTCGAATAAAAGAGATGATTGCTTTGTATTTATAGGTAAAGTGAGGGGACAAGGCATTAATGGCCAAGGGACACATCATTGGTGGTTTTGGAAAAACCATGGGCTTGCCCATGGTATTTTCACATGGTATTGGCCACTTGGGACAACTCATACAATAATTCATCCCCTTTCGTCAACCATCCCATAAAACGTTTCATGGCATCATCATGACACAGTTATGATGTCATTAAACATACTGAAACCCTAAAACTGTATTTTTACTATTCACTAAAAATTTAACTTTCTCAGAAAAATCCCAAAATTTCACATTAACCAAATATCAATGCTCTGATTTCAAAAATGAACTCCATTTTATAAAAATAATTTTTTAAATATTTTTAATTTAATTTTTAAATAAATACACTATTCACTGAAAATTCATTTTTTCAGAAAAACCCGCAAAAATTCCCTTAACATAATATCGCTACTCTGAGTTCAAAAATGAAATCCATTTTATAAAAATAATTTTCTAAATATTTTTAATTCAAAAATCCCTATTCACCTGAAAAACTAATACTTGAATTATAATTTATGAAACCGTTATTTAACCATTTTATTGAATCACATTAATTAACCAAGGTGCCTAGATTATTTTAATTCTTTCTTTAAGTGAGATTACTAATCCGTTTGGACACATTACTAATCCTAATCATAAAATCACTATTCATAATTTACTATTCATCAAAAATCATGTTGATCTTATTAGACTCTAAATTTCGTACTAGACATAATTGTAGAAGACCATTTTTTGAATATCATTAACCATTTATAATTATTTAAGCTTTACATAAACATTTTTAAAATATCCTTTTTTCAAAAAATCATAAATAAATATGAATACTATATTTATCCGGTCATTTGAAAATTCATAAACTTCATCATAAGAGGAAATCCCAATTTTTATTTAAAACAAAGGATTACAGATGGCAGTTACGGTCTCCTTACATAGCCCCTTATCACACCAGCATAGGACCTATGTGTAAGGTCTGCTAAGGTGAGAGAATCCGAGGGAGACTCGGCCAACATCGCACGAGAAGTAATTTATATCTGTTTGAACTTCTCGCAAAGGCGATTCCGTTCTAGCTTCATATGATGAAGTTCGGCTTGGGTTTGGTCCAAATCAATTCCCATTGGTGCTACCTCCTTCCCAAGTTCTGTTAGATGGGATTTGATTGGTCCAAGACTTCTGGGTGAGCCCATCGAATCTTCTTTCTATATTAATTAACCAAGGTCACTTGTATTTAGAGACAAATATCAAAATTTTTAGTTTCCAGCGGTCATATTTACCAATGGTCATATAACAGTCAAAACCCTACAGTCTCATTTTAATTATACCATGTTATCCAAAGAAACGTTTTTGTTGAGTATAAAAAAAATAAAATAACAGATAAAATTTGGAAAGAGGATTTATTCAAAATTTTGGGTCGTTACAAGGTAGGGATAAAAACATTCATCAAGGATACTATTCCCTTAATATCAGATAACCACCAACCATTTAAAAATCAAAAACATCAATAAGGAATAAAAGAAAATATAGAATCACAGTGGTAGGATAAATATAGCAATATCATAATATTCTATTATAAAATTTATACATTCAAATCACACATAATAATCAATGTGATCCCAATATGATTATGATTAGTACATATAATAATTAAAACATAAAAACTATGTGATGAACACAAAATTATCCTAGTGTATGTCATGGAATCACCATATAAAGTTACAGGGATTGAATAACAACTTACAGGGGGTTGAATCATTTGTTCAATTATTATAAGTTTAAAAAAATTTAGAAACATAACGCCTACAACCTATTATGATTTATGTTCTTATCAACTTTTATTTAACACTCATCCATTCAAAAGAAGGTATGAATGAAAATAACACACGATTTACATGGCTCAAACTCAGTGTGAGAACCTACATCCTTTCCATAGCCAGACCCATGGGTCTATAGAAATCCATTTTTAGGAAGAAGTGAATACAAGTTTTCCCAACTCCCATTAGACACCTTATTTCTTCTGATAGGAATTATTATACTGAATCTTGTCAATTTAAATGTTTTCCTCTATAAAATTTTGAGAAAACAAAAATAATAAATCCATTTTTGAAACTACTCTACAAATTCACAGTGCAAATCCTTAGTATAATTTGGATGGATCCAATTCTCTCAATCTAATGATGATGGATCCTGATTTTCTCAATACAATGATGCAGGATTATGGATCTTATTTCATTCAATACAATGATGCTGGATTATGGATCTAATTTCTTTCAATACGATGATGTTTTATTCTGGATTTGAATTCTTTCAATACAATGATGTTGTATTAGGATCCGATTTTGTTCAATAAAATAATGTTGTGTTCTGGATATGGGTTCCTTCAATACAATGATGATGTATTCTAGATCTGAATTATTTTAATACAATGAAGAAAAACTAAATCTATAAAAACACAAGATCTTCTTGAATTCTCAAAACAATTCACCTTCAATCAGATGAGAACTTCCACTTCAATTTCTCTAGCACTCTGCCTTTCACAGATAATTAGAATTTTTCTAATGATCAAGTGGTATGAAAATGTAATTATATGCAACTGAAAAACCAAGTGTGGGAAACATGAAAACATTACCCACTTAATCAAATATCAAAACTCCAAAAATCACACAATTGTAAAATTATTCTTTTACTTCATCAAACCCCCTTAGATTTCTCCACAATTTATGTGAAAGAGAATTTCATGTTTGACCACCTCAATTATACTTTGTAATCAGATCATTATGAATTCTTTCCTAATTCAATAATTCTAGAACCTACTATTGAATATGTATGGAGCTGATTTTCTGTAGAAATCTAGATATGATTTTCATGGAATACAGATTACGATTCTCTACAGAATACAAGTTACAATTCTCTCGGAATTTTTACTATGATTCTCTAAAAATGTAGGTTACGACTCTCTCAGAAGGATGGTTATGATTCTCTATGAATTAAAGTTATGATTCTCGTAGAATTCTAGTTAATATTATCTTTGAATGCGAGTTATAATTCTATGAGAATAATATTTACGATTACCCTCAAAAGTTTAATTATGATTCTCTAATTATGAAAATTTGATTACAAAAATCAATTTTTAACTCTAAAATTCTTCAACCCCCTTCACCGTATCATAAAAATATTTTATCGTGAATGTTTTCATGAATTATGAGAAATTATTAATTAGTACAGGATCATCAGTTTTTTAAAAAAAATATGAAAACTTTCGTTACCTTTACATCACACTCTTCTTTTAAAACCCTTTAGTAGATTCATTCATTCTCTGATTATAGCAAAGATAGTCTTCTAGAAAACAATAAATTATACCTCCAATTATTTGGGAACTGATGGTCTGAATATCATTCATATGGATCCAATTCCAGAAAGAATCATACTAATAAAAAATTTATGTTGTCAACAAATAAAAAAACGTTGTTAAAAAAATTTATCACCAAGGTACATCAATGCACCCCTTTTGATTTGTTGACAACCCCCTTAATAAAATTTCAAATAACAAAATTTTTTTCAACTCAAGATTAATGAATTTTAACGTGTCCTAAAACCACACTATTAGATAAAGTAGTGTTTTTATGGAATTCCACCCCTCGTTGGCAAGAAAATTTTGTGTCCATGTAATGATTACCTCCCCCACTTTTATGATTTATGATTTCTATGAGTCTTTCATAAATCTTATGATTTAATGAGGTAAGTAAAAGAGTTCATGTTTTTTATTTATTAATGAAAAAATGTTTTCATTCATAGTTTTATAACCCTTACTGAGCCTTTTATGCTCATCCCATGTTTTGAAATGTATTCATAGGACTTAAAGATGAATAAGGTCAAGGATGGGATCAAGGAAAAGTCATGCTATCTAAAACATGGAACTAGACATGACTCTTTTTTTCAAGAGTTTATATTTTATGAAAAAAATATAAACTGTGTAGAAGTGTCTACCTTGTAATCCTTTGAGATGTAATAGTTATGTCCTAATTTTCAAAAACTCAAAACCTGAAAAGATCGTCAATGTGTATTATTCATTTAATTCAACATTATGTAATGTTTTAAGGTCGGGTCCATATAGTAATCATGATTTTTCTTTTAATATTTTTGGTAAATTCTTATTATTATTTTTTGTTTTTTTGTTTTTTTGGGGTTTTTTAGTTTTTTATAGACACACCTACATAAAAAAGAAATAGTAAATAAAAAAACGTGATGAGGAAAGTCCTAAAAATGAGAATGAGGGTGGAAAATTTAGAAAGAGGGAGAGAGAGGGAGTGAGAGAGAGAGAAAAGAGGAGTTAAAGGGAAATAGGTGCCCCATGGTTTGGATTTCATGGGTTTCCATCTCCATCTAGTAGTGGGTAAACTGTAGAAGTTAGAAATTTGATGGAAGTTGATGTTCTTCTAGGATTGTGTGTCCTCTCATAGTGGTGCTTTAATTGATGTCCATTAACCATGAATGTTCTTTTGGAAGAGGGGTTTTATACTTACACTGCACCAAATGGGTAAACATGAGAAACAATAAAAGGACCATCCCAACAAGAATTAAGCATACCTGGGTGAAGCTGAAATCGAGTGTTGAAAAGAAATACCTTTTCACCATCATGGAATACCGTTCTCATGATGTTTTATCATTGTTTAATTTATCCATTTCTTTGAAAGGATTGGAATTATCATAGGATTCAAGTCCAAGCTCCTCTAGTTTAGCAAATTACAAAAATCTTTCTTCACTAGATTTTTCACAATCAAAATTACAAGTTGTCAACACCCAAATATAGTAATGTTAGATTTTAACTGGTAAATGACACGCTTTTACAAATACTATCCTAAAAGGAGACATCCCAATGGGTGTTTTATATGAAGTTCGATTAGGCCAAAGAGATTCACCAAGTCATTTAGGCCAATCTTTTTTGTTGGTTTTATAATTCTCTCAAGCACTCTTTTCACTTCCCTATTTGAAATTTTGGTCATGCCATTTGTTTGGGGTGATATACAGTTGATGTTTTACGTACAAAACCATTCTTTTTCCAAAAATATTCCATGTTTCTATTAAAAAAATGGGTTCCTAAGTCACTTATCGTGTCACGTGGTGTGCCAAACCGGTGGAATATGTGTGTATTTAGGAACTCACTATAAGTATATCAGTCATCTTTTCTAGTGGGTTTGGCCTCAACCCACCTAGAAACATAATCAACCACAAAAAGAATGTATGAGAATCCATTGGAAGAGGGAATGGTCCTGTTGGACTCCTCGTGTATTAATCATGATTTAATGATCACAAGTCTCATTATGATTTACCACTCTTAATAATAATAACAAATCTTCTTACTGTTTAAAAATCTCCTTCATATTTACAAATCTTATTACTGATCTCAAATCTCACATATCATATCAATCAAGTTTATTTATGTTTCAAGTTATCTTACACTTTATAATGGTTAAGCTAAATCCATATTATTCATATTACAATTTAAGTCTAACTATAGTTATTTGTCTAAGTACAAGACACCGTGAAGCTTGACACTGTAAGTCAGACACTATGAGCAAGAAGCAGACACCGTGAAGCCTAAGTCTCATACACCATGATGCTGAAATCCATACACACCATGAGCAAGACACAGTGAGCCACATACCGTGAAGGTCATAATATGAAGGACACACCGTAATGGAGACACCGTTTTAATAACTAATGTGACAACATTTCTTAACCTTTTTTCAATATTATTTAAATATTTATAATGGTCATATTTGATGTGTTTAATGAAATTAATGGTATTTAATGATAGTTTTTGGCATGTCCTGAAAACATACCTCCTACCTATGAAAAGGTAATAATTATTATTGCTAGATCTTGAGGAATATAAGAAGGATTGAGCTGCAATAGAGGATATACACACAGATAAACATACTAGAACATACATGAATCTACAGACAATAAACGCGAGCTCTGTACTGAAAAGAAGAACAATCCTGAGAAGAAAGTAGAGATTGAAAAATATTTCAAGAACTCACATGCATGAAATTTGAAACTACTGGAGGAACTAAAATCAAGAGAAAATTCTCACTCGTGAAAAACAAAAGCTGAACCATGACACTCTTTTTTTCCACAAAAAACTAGAGAAGGACTCAGAAGCATTTCTACTGAATCCAAGGAGTCCAGAGTTGCACTTAAAATCACAAGAGATTTCTAAACTTTCATATACTCTCTCTAAGTGATTCATTATTTACTTCTTCGAGCAGTGTGTGTACTATGTATATATTACACACACACTGACTCCTGTGTTAAAGCGGAGGATATCACAATCCTCACACCAAAACTCCTTACTCTTGTTTACCAACGACAACTGTGGAAGAGGTCCTTGTGTGTCCTGGTTTTTATTTTTGTTTCCCACAAAGAACTATGGTAGAGGTCCCTTCGTGGCCTGGAAAATCTTGTACTGTTGTTAACCCCGATCTAGGGTGTGGATCACTTTTATATAAATTTTTTAAGAGGACTAAGTCTCATCATTATACTGATACTCTTGGTTATATCTTCTATGATTTTTAGTTTTTGTTTTAATTATACTATATATATCTTTTATATTAAGTTGCTATTGCATTGAAGTACAAACTATTTTAAAGTTACTTTTATAGTAAATCTAGAAAGTGTTTGTAACTATTGTAAATCAGTAGGTTAGTTTCAAAAGATAATTTAATTTTATGAATAGATTAACTAAGACCTAATTAGTCTTTTGAGAATCTAATTTATCCTTTACAGTTTTACAAATTCACTGCAGTTTAACTTGTATTATAAATTGGGGATTTTAATAGAATTAATTTTGAACCATAATTTTAATTGGAACTCAATTCACCCCCATCATGTGTATTAAATCCGACCAAAATTTGGTATTAGAGGGTTGTTTTTCTTAAAGTATTTTTGAAATACTATGTTTTTAAACTGTGATTGTAGTTGTATCTTTAAATATCTTAAATTTATGTTAGTTCAAAATTTTATCTCTTTAAATTTAATTTCTAAAATCTAACTATGGAAAATAGACATGAGGTTTCTGCTACCAATAGGAAACCCTTCTTTAATGGTACCAACTATTCCTAGTGGAAACTTAAGATGAAAATAAATTTAGAAAGTATGGGTTTAGATACCTGGAATGCTATAGAGTCTCAATATAAAATTCCAGAAATAGAAAGAACAACATGGGATGAACCTACTAAATTAGCTTACAACAATAACTATAAAGAAATGAATGCCCAGTACTGTGCATTAGGAGATGAATATTTTAACAGAATATCTGATTTTAAAACTGCCTATGAAATATGGGATACTTTAGTCTTTCTCATGAAGGAACAACTGATGTTAAGGAAATGAGATACACTTATACTATTAAATAAGATAATTTTAAAATAAATACTGATGAACCTATTTCTGATATCTATCCTAGGTTCAATGAGATTGTCAATACTATGAACTCTCATGGTAAAGTTGTTCCTGTAAAAGAACATATTATGAGAATACTAAGATGTTTTCCAGAAAAATGGAGAGGCACATCTATGTCAATTAGAGAATCTTGTGATATTGGTACTTTGACTGTTAAAGAATTAATATGTAAGCTTAGGATGTAAGAGGAACAACTCAAAGTGAATAAGGAAGAAGATGATGAACCAAAAAGGAAGTCAGTGGCATTTAAGTCTACTGCCTCAAGGAGCAAGGAAAAAAGAGAAAATTCATATACCTACTGAAAGCACGAGTAGTGATGAGACTGCTTCTGATAGTGATGCTGAGATGGCTGAGATAGCCAGAAGAATTAATAAATTCTATAAGAGGAATAAATTCTTCAGAAAATAAAACTAAAAAGGTAAATATGACAACAAAGGACACTGAAAGAAAGATTGGAAGCAAGATGATAAAAGTGATGAAGTTGTTTACTGTGAATGTAAGAGAAAAGGTCACATTAAAGCACAATGTCCACAATTGAAGTTCAAGAAGAAACATGACTACAAGGAAAGAAAGTATAAGAATGCAATGAAAGCAACTTGGAGTGCTTCAGAAGACAGCACAAGTGAGTCTGAAGCTTCTGATTCTGAAATGAATCGTGCCAACATGTGTTTCATGACCAATAATTTTGAGGTACTTGTTACCACTATGCTGAATGATTCTTATTCTGGAACTAATTCTGATTTTGAATATGAAAAAATTCCTAGTGGGGAACTATTTGAATATTGTAACAAGCTAGAAGAAACATTTAATGAACTTATGGACAAATATATGTCAGTGAAGAAACAACATGCTCTTCTTTCTATTGTTAAATCTACTTTTGATATTGAAAAAGAAATGAATGCTCGATTGTTGAAGGAAAATACTGAACTGGAAATGTCTAATGAGAAACATAGAAAGGACCTAGAAAAATTCACTAAGGGAAAAGATACACATACTCAAATTTTAGGTGAACAAGTGAAACCAAAGTATAAAACTGGTTTTGGATACCAACCTGGACAGAGACAGATCACTAAAACTAGATTTATTCCTAAATCTAGGCAAAATTTTGCTAGTTCTAGTTTTGGAAATTCATATGCATCAACTAGTTACACACATTGTTATAGGTAAAATATAGTTTATTTTTTAAAATCTGTTGAATCTATTGATTATATGTGACCCATAAGACAAATATGGGTACGTAAAGCTTTTCTTGATAACCTTTCTGGACCCAAGAGAATCTGGGTACCAAAATCATTCTATATTTAAAACTGTTTTGTAGGAAACATGTTTGAAGAGTTCCCATAAAAAGATATGGTACTTGGATAGTGTATTTTCAAGGCATATGTCTGGGTATTACTCATGCTTCAATATATTAGTCACGATTTATGGAGGCTATGTCACATTTGGTGATAATTCTAAAGGAAAGATCATTGGCCTAGGGCAAATTGGTAACACTAGTTCAGTTTTAATTTCTAATGTTTTGTTTATTGATGGACTTAAATATAATCTGTTAAGTATATATCAATTATGTGATGATGGTTTTAATGTTATGTTTGAAAATTATTCTTGTAATGTTTTTAATTCTAAAAATGTTTTAGTATTTTCTACTATGAGAAATGAAAATATTTATGCGGTTGATATAAATTCATTAGCCAAACAAAATGTAATTTGTTTAAATTATTTTCACAAAGAATCATGGATTTTTCATAGAATATTAGGACACTGCAATATTCATTGACTTAGAAAAATGACATGGAAGAACTTAGATAGAGACTTACCCAAACAAGAATTTTCAAATGACAATGTTTGTAATCGATGTCAAAAGGGAAAGCAACATAAAGTTTCTTTTAATTCAAAGAAAGAAGTTTCAACTTATCGACCTCTCAAGTTGGTTCACATGGATTTGTTTGGACCTTCTAGAGTTTCTAGTTTAAATGGGAAGCACTATGTCTATTTTTTAGTAGATCACTTTTCTCGATATACTTGGGTATACTTCTTAGCTCACAAAAGTGAAGCTTGTTATTACTTTATTAAATACTCCAAGTCTGTAGAAAACCATAGTGGACTTAAAATTAATACCTTGAGAAGTGATCATGGTCGTGAGTTTGAAAATCATGAGTTTGACTCCTTTTGATCACACAATGGCTATAGTCATGACTTTTCTTCCCCTAAGACACATCACCAAAATGGTTTAGTGGAAAGAAGAAATAGAAACCTTCCTGAAATTTCTAGAACTATTCTTAATGAGTATGAATTACATATTTACTTTTGGGATGAAGCTGTAAATACAAATTGTTATATCATCAATAGAGTCTTAGTCAGACCTATTCTCAAAAAGACCCCTTATGAACTTTGGAACAATAGGAAACATAATGTTAGCTACTTAAGAGTCTTTGGTTGCAAATTATTTATTCTTAATACAAAGGATAATCTCGACAAGTTTGGTTCTAAGAGTGATGGAGGAATATTTTTAGGATATTCTATAACTAGAAAAGCCTATAGAGTTTTCAATAAGATAACCAAGTGTGTGGAAGAATCTATTCACATCAAATTTGATGAAACTGATCTACATGAACCTAAGTCATCTCTTCAATCTTGAAGAAGATTTGTCTGTTCTGAACCTTTATGACAAATTCAATAAACCTGCTGTAAATACAACCATTTCTAGAAATATTTCAGAATATCCTCCTAATGAACCCAAACCTAGAGAAGAACCTGAAGTTTCTAGTCTTACATTTATTAGATCAACTAGGATTCTAATGAATCATCCTTTAGATGTTGTTGTAGGAAATCTGGATAGACGGACATAGACTAGAGCTTCTCTTAGAAATCAGGTTGAACATCAAGCCTTCTTGTCACTGCTTGAACCTAAAAACATTGATGATGCATTTAATGATGAATTTTTGGTAATTTATATGCAAGAAGAACTCAATCAGTTTGAAAGAAATAAAGTTTGGAAACTTGTTGAAAGACCTAAGGTCACATTTTTCATAGGCACTAAATGGGTGTTTAGGAATAAAGTTGATGAATATGGAAACATATTTAGAAACAAGGCTAAGATAGTTGCACAAGGCTATAATCAAGAAGAATGAATTGACTATGAGGAACATTTTCCTCCAGTAGCTAGATTAGAAGCCATTAAGATCTTACTTTCCTATGCTGCACAACTAAATTTCAAACTATATGAAATGGATGTTAAAAGTTCATTCTTAAATGGGTTTATAGATGAGGATTTTTTTGTTGAAAAACCACCTAGATTTACAAACCCTCATTTTCCAAATCATATTTTCAAATTATCAAAATATTTATATGGTTTAAAGCAAGCTCCAAGAGCTTGGTATAATAGCTTAATCACTTTTCTAATTTCCAATGGTTTTACAAAAGGAATAGTTGATCATACCCTCTTTATAAAACTAATTTCTAATGATGTTTTAGTTGTTCAAATCTATGTAGATGATATTATTTTTGGATCATCAAAAACATCATTATGTACTGATTTTTCTAAAATGAACCAAAAAGAATTTGAAATGAGTTTAATGGTTGACCTAAAATTCATTCTTGGATTTCAAAATTTTAAAATAATGATGGGATTGTTTTAACTCAATGTAAGTCCACTAGATATCTTTTAAAACGTTTTGGATTGGATAGAACTAAAAGTATTGACACTCACATGAGTACCACCTGAAAGTTGGATCTTGATGAAGATGAAAAATATGTTGATCAAACCACTTATAGAGGAATGATTGGAAGTCTACTCTACTTAACTTCTAGTTGTCCTGATATTATGTTTAATGTGTGTATGTGTGCTCGTTTTCAAGAAAACCATAATTAATCTCATTTAAATGCTGTAAAGAGAATATTTATATACCTCAGTCATACACCCAATCTAGGACTGTTCTATCCAAAAGGACAATCATTTGAACTAATTAGTTACTCTGATGCTGATTTTGCTGGCTGTAATCTAGATAGAAAAAGAAACTCTGGAACATGTCACCATTTAGGCAAGTCACTAGTATCATGGTGTATTAAGAAACAAAATTTTGTTGCATTATATACTGTAGAAGCTGAATACATAGTTGTTGGAAGTTGTTGTGCACAAATTTTGTGGATGAAACACACATTACTAGACTATGGATATCAATTTAGACATGTCCCAAAAAATAGTGATAGCACAAGTTCTATTAACATTTCAAAAAATATAGTTTCACATTCCTGGAAAAAACATATTGATGTAAGACATAACTTTTTGAGGGATCATTATCAAAAATGTGATATCACTTTGAAATTCATTGGTACTGAATATCAACTTACTGATATATTCACTGAACTATTAAATTTTGAGAGATTAGACTACATCATACATGATCTTGGTATGATCAATCCTAAATAGATAACTTATTGGACTTACTGTATAATATTGTGTTATAAATTACTATACTTTTTCATGCTCACTATTTCTTGGTTATTGTCTCATATTTACGGTCCAATAGTTAACACTCTCTGTTCACAGTCTGTCACTGTCTCACCGTGACTAAACAGTCTACTCACTATCTCACTGTGACTGAACACTCACTGTCCCACCGTGATGACCACTAACTATCTCACCATGACGACCTCTTGTCCTCACACCGTAACAAATACTCACGGTCTCACCATGAATATTATTTATCCGCTTATTTTAACCCGTATTGCGGTAATTTTTATTTCACAACTATTTCATTTCCTGCATTTTTATTTTTGTGACGTTTGACATTCCCAAATGATAAAACATAAGGGTTTCACTCGATTCCCCACTTGAGATCTCTCCTAAACCTTCTCAACCTTGCAATCCTTCTCTCTCGCCTGAATCTACAGTGGATTCCAAGGATGAATCATCCATCTTCACCCTCATCTGAGAAGTGACGTTCTAAGAAACAGTAGTGGACACCGAAGCTTTCTCCCGAAGGATCCCTGAATCCTATCCTAGTAAGCCATACTGTTGCTCCTGAAAAAGAAATCTGCCCTGAGTGGCTTTTGTCCAGCAGGTCTTTAGTCCTAAAAGTTTTAAGGGAACCAGGATGGATCGAATGGCTCTCTAGACAAGATATACCTATTTACCCATGGATGGTATCTTAGTTCTATCAGTATGTAATGTTTTATTTTGATGTTAGAGAAAGTTTTATGGTGAAAAGTTGGATCAATGGTCAAAAATGATCATTCTCTTCGAGGGTATGGGATGCATGCCTAAGGATTCCTCATAAAGGGATTTGTGATGATTACCAAAGAGACCCTCCTCCTACAACTAACATCTTTGACCTAGAGAATGCCTTGGAAATTCTAACTGGAAATGGAACCAAGAGAAGGGCCATAGCAGCTAAGCTGGATGGAGAGTCAAGACAACTGTTTATGTTTATTCAAAATTTGATTAGCTCAAGGAAAGGATATTTTTCTATTTTAAAGTATCAGGATGTCTTTATGATTCATCCAATGAAGAATGTCCATAAGATAAATTTGTTCAAATATATCATTCACCACATGTGTGAGTTGATTAAGGTCACATCCAAATACACTTCCCTATTTTACTCAAGATTGATTTTGGCTATGTTAGCTGCCAAGGGAGTAGTTAGGACAAATAAGGAAAAACGTGTGGATTTTGAGTAATTTTTATCCAATCTTACCATCAGAAGGATAAATATAAACTAGAACCCCTAGAAGAAGTAGCGGGTTGAATATAATGAAAAGGTTTATGAAAAGGTTAATCCTTTGTATTTTCCTACAAGGCCTAAAAACATTACTGATCCTGGTTTGGAACCAGATGAGGTGGCTGAGTATCCCGAAGAGGAAGAAGAAAAAGAAGTGGCAGCAACAGTATCTCATAGAAAAGAGGATGAGATACCTCATGAGGAAGCAACTCCTGTTGAGAAAGAAAGGGTTGATGTTCCTGCAGAAGTTTCAAGAGAAGAAGTTATTGTTGAAAAGGAAAGGATTGTTGGTCCTTCAATTGTGCTTGAAGAAGAAGTTCATCCTTCCCATGTTAATCAAGAAACCCAATCTAAAGATGCAAGAGAGTTAGTTGTTTCTGAATCTGAGCAGAAATCCATGGAAGAGACAGAATCTATTCTAGAAGAAATCCCTACAATGGAAAAATAAAATCTAGAAGATATTCTTGCTGAAAATGAAGCAAGTCCGGAAGCTCTACCCGAGGAAAAATATGTTCCTGAGAACATACCCTCTATAGAAGAAATAATGAAAATTTCCTTTCAGTTGTTAAGGAAAGAAATGGATAAGGAGATTAGAGATGATCCTGTAAATTTTAACCCAGTTACGGAGCCTCAAGAATCTGAAATGGATGCACATTTTGAGGGGGAGGAACCTAAAAATATTGAGATTGATGAAGCCGAGCCTGGTAAAGAATCTCCAACAACTGATTCATACTCTGTGTATACTCGATATGAATTCCCGAGCTTCTATGATGTGAGTGAATCACAGCATGTGACTGCACCTGGACTTGACCTTTCTTCTTTGTTTCGTTTGAAGTTAGTCTCACATCCTGAACCTCAACCTAAACCTGAATCATAATAATAAACTAAAACTTACTCTGAACTACAACCAGACCCTGAACCTACCCATTAAACAATTTCATTACCTGAATCCTTACGTGATCAGCAATATTTGTTCAGTAAAGAATATTTGAATGTTTTTGGAGAGACTATCTTAGCTGGAGTTGAGATGATTATGTCCTCTCAACCTCATCCTGTGACTCAAATAAGTCAAGAAGATTCCTAGATTCTTTTGGAAAATATTATTCTACACATTCAACCCAGGATGATCCATGAAATACAAGAAGTCAGAGTTGAAAATAAGTTTCTTAGTGCTGATGTTGCAAATTTGAAAGGTATGGTTGAAAATCTCCGACAAGAATTTTCTTCAAGATCAGAGCATGCTCCTGTTTCTGCTCCTATACTTGTTGCTAATTCTCCTAAATCATATATTTCCAAAATCTCTAGGGAGATTGTATCCCAAATGCATCCCTATCTATTATATTTTGATGAAAATATTGGCGAAGGGCACACAAAGATGTTGCAACGCATGAGAGAGCTAGTGGAGAACTTGAGTAAGATGACAGATGAATACACTGGCTGTCTTCAAAAGTTATATAAACCGATCAAATCATTAACCGTAGCTTTTAAGGTTTCTTATTCCTCTGGTCAGACCTCCACACCTTCTTTTGATGATTCTCTGCTCATATCTTTAATCAAGGATGAAATTCAGAATGCCTTCAGTGGTTTTGATTTTTCTCCTTTATATGAAGTTGTTAAGAATAGTGATCGAGCATTGACTTGGTTCTAATTCATTCCAAGATTGCCAGTGATGCTTAGTAGGAGATCACTAAGAAGATATATTTCTATCCCACCCGGATTTTCTCCAAATCTGATATGACATATCACGTTAAGTATCTTGTAGAAAATTTGAAGATACCTCCTATGGCTCAGGATTTCAAAACTCAAGTTCAGAAGCTCACTGGGTTCACCAGATTGTTGGAAAAATTCATGGAGAATAAAAATGATTTTGAAAATTCTATGAAATATTGTGGATAAATCACTAATGATTTCATAAATCTTCTAAAGCCATATCTTCATGTGTAGAGTACAGCTATAGTTGCACCGGCTACTGCCCCTCTTCGACCTGGACTACCTGCCTTAGCCTCCACTACCATGTCAATTATCCATGGTCTAACTCAAATCAGGCCAGTCATTCATGATTAGCCACAGACTCAATCTTCCACAACTCCGTCTTTGGATCCCTCTATCTTTGAAGGTCTACCTTTAAAGTCCTTTTCTACCACCTCTATGCCTTCTTCCACATCAACAACTGATAAAGGCAAAGAGAAGGCCAATCCCTAAAGAAGCCCAGTGACTAATTTCTTTTTTATGGGGATGTAATTTATTATTTATTGCTTATATTTATATTGTATGATGTATTCGGAACATTTTTTAATGCAATATGACATGTTTTTTCACTCTCTATGTTTAACTTTTTGATAATCCCAAAAGGGGGAGAAAAGGTATTCTATGTTATCTGTTATTATATAATATGTTATTCTATATGTTATATTCTCTATAGTTCTATATGTTCTATTCTCTATAGTTGCATCTCACTTATACTATACCTGTACATGATTTGTGATCATCAAAAAGGGGGAGATTGTTGGACTCCTCATGTATTAATCATGTTTTAATGATAAAAAATCTCATTATGATTTACCACTCTTGATAATAATCACAAATCCCTTTACTATTTACAAATCTCCATTATATTTACAAATCTTATTACTGATCTCAAGTCTCACATATCTTATCAATCATGTGTATTTATGTTTCAAGTTATCTTACACTTTATAATGGTTAAGCTAAATCCATTTTATGCATATTACTGTTTAAGTATAACTACATTTATTTGTCTAAGTACAAGACACCGTGAAGCTTGACACAGTAAGTCAGACACTGGGAGCAAGAAGCAGACACCGTGAAGCCTAAGTCTCAGACACCGTGACACTGTAAGCCATACACACTATGAGCAAGACAGAGTGAGCCACATACCGTGAAGATCATATCGTGAAGGAGACATCGTGAATAAGGCATGGTTTCCATAACTACTGTTACACCATTTCTTAACCTTTTGTCAATATTATATAAATATTGCTAACAGTCATATTTGATGTGTTTAATGCAATTAATGATATTTAATGATAGTTGTTGTCATGTCAGGAAACTGTACCTCCTACCTATAAAAAGGTAATCATTCCTATTACCAGAGCTCGAGGAATATAAGGAGGATTGAGCTGCAATAGAGGATATGCACATTGATACACATACTAGAACATACGTGAAGCTACAGAAAATACATGTGAAATCTGTACTGAACAGAAGAATAATCCTAACCATGAAGAAGAGATTTCAATATCCTTAAAGAACTCACATGCATGAAATTCGACACTACTGGAGGAACTGAAATCAAGAGAACATTCTCACTCATGAAGAACACAAGCTGAACCACGAAACCTTGTTTTTCCACACAAAACCAGAGAAGTACCCAGAAGAATTTCTGTTAAATCCAAGGAGTCCAGAGCTGAACTACCAATCAATAGAGATTTCTAAACATTCATATACTCTCTCTAAGTGATTCATTATTTACATCTTCGATCAGTGTGTATACTCTGTATATCTTACGCACACACTGACTCCCGTGCTGAACTGGGGGATATCACAATCCTCACACAAAAAATCCTTAAACTTGTTTACCCACAGAAACTGTGGAAGAGGTCCTTGTGTGGAATGGTCTTTATTTTTGTTTCCCACGAAGAACTGTGATAGAGTTTTCTACCTGACTTGGACAGTCTTGTACTATTGTTAACCCCGATCCAGGGTGTGCATCACTTTTATATAAATTGTTTAAGAGGACAAAGTCTCAGCTTGAGACTAAATCTCTTTGTTTTATATGATATAATTTTTAGTTTATGTTTAAATTATACTATATATATCTTTTACATTCTTCTTCTATTATATTAAAATACCAACTATTTTAATTTTACTTTCATAGTTAATCTAGAAATTGTTTGTAACTATTGTAAATCATTAGGTTAGTTTCAAATGATAATTTAATCTTCTGATAAGATTAACTGAGACCTAATCAGCCTTTTGAGAATCTAATTTAACATTTACAGTTTTACAAATTAACTAAAATTTTACTTGTTTTATAAATTGGTTATTTTAATAGAAATTATTTTTAACAGAAATTTTAATTGGAACTCAATTCACCCCCTCATGAGTATCCACTCCGACCAACAGGTCCCATGAAATCGATGCCCTAGACATCAAATATCTCAATGAGAATTTAAGGCTTTCGGGGAATTTCATTTCTCTTTAAAGTTTTTCCAAACATTTGGCTTGTGGTACATGATTGATAGTACTCATGTAATTCCTTCAAGAGTGAAGGACAGAATAATCTGGAGTCAAGGACCTTTTGGGAGGTCCATTTTGGTCTAAAGTGGCCACCAGCATGAATTGAGTGACAAAATTCTAAGATGGAAGAATGTTAATTTTCATCAACACATCCCCTAATTACAATGTCTATCCCAGTTTTCTAATATTTATTATCTTCCCAAAAATAGAATTTTGAATCACTTTTTGACTTAATTTTTTGTTCTTTTGAAAATATTTCATGAAAAACACATGAAACAATGTAATTTAAAATTGGTGAATACCATGGTATTTTTGGAGTGAGAGATGAAAGGCGGTGATTTGGAAATCCTAGATCAATTATATTAAAATGAGAAAAATTACAAATTCTACTCAAGTGATCGGCCAGAGGGTTTTCTTTTCCTCATCTATCTTTGATTTCAAGGTCAAAATCTAGAAGCATTATGATCAATCTTATTAGCCTTGTATTGGAATAACTTTTCTTGAGTATGAAATTTATAGTAGAATGGTATATGAATATGAAGGTTTTGGCATCTAAGAGATAGGGCCAGAATTTATCTAAGGCAAAAACCACTGCTAAATGTTCCTTTTCCGTTACAGTGTAGTGGGATTTAGTTTCGTCCAATGTTTTTGAGGCATAATAGATAACATAATGAATTCTTTCTCTTCTTTGACCGAGAACTGCCCCAAAATCTCTATTAGAATCATCAAACATCAACTCAAAGGGTAAGGACCAATCTGGGGGTTGGATTATTGGGACAGATGTAAGAGTAGATTTGAGTTCAATGAAGGCTCTCTAACAAACCTCATCTAAATGTATAGTGACATCATTTTGGGGATACTGATTTAGTGGGAGGGAAATCCTACTGAAGTTATTGATGAATCACTGATATAAATTGGCATTTCCAAGGAAGGAACAGATGTCTCAAATAGATGTGAGTTTTGGAAGTGATTGGATCACTTCAATTTTGGCAGGATCAACATCAATACCATCTTTTGAAACTATGTTCCCTAGAAAAATAACATTTGCAACCATGAAGTGAAATTTTTCAAAATTTAACAGAAGGTTCCACTTGGAACACTTTTGAAGGACTCTAGAGAGTGAATGCAAGCATGATTTAAATGACTCACCATAAATGGTAAATTCATCCATGAAGACTTCCTTGTAGTGTTCAATGAATTTAGAAATGATACTCATCATAAAACTTCGTAATGTTGCTGGAGCATTTCAAAGGCTAATAGGAATTCTCTTTTATGCATATGTTCCAAAGAGGAATGTGGAAGTAGTATTTTCTTAGTCCTGATGTGTGAATGGGATTTGGAAGTAGCTGGTGTATCCATTAAGGAAGAAATAGTGTGACTTTTCGGCTAATTTTTCTAGCATTTTATTAAGGAATGGAAGAGGTTAGTGATCTTTTTGTGTTACAATAGTCAATTTTCAGTAGTCGATACACACACGCCATTTTTTCTTCACTCGAGTTGTGATTACCTCCTCATGTTCATTTGTGACAAAAATTATCCCAACTTTCATAGGTACAACTTGAATTGGACTAACACATTCACTATCAGAAATTGGGTAGATAATACCATCTCGAAGAAGCTTGGTGATCTCTTCCCTAACTATCTCATGTATGAGTGGATTGAGTCTTCGTTTTGGTTGTCTAATTGGTTTGGATGATTCCTCAAGATGGATGTGATGCATGAAAAGAGCTGGGTTGATTCCTGGTATGTCATATAGGGTCCAATATAAGGCCTTTTTTTCCTCTAACACTTGAACAAGTTTGGACCCCTCATTTTCGGTAAGTGAAGAAGTGATAATGACAGGATATGAGTGATCATGGAAATGGAATGCATATTTCAGGTGTTCAAGAAAGAGGTTTCATATCAGTATCATCTTTCATTTGTGGGTTAGAAAACTCATGAATGGAGAACAGAACTATAGTTTCTTTAGATTCATTTTCCTTAATAATTTCCAAGGTGGATCAGTAGAGATCAGAGTTGATGTGGGATTCAAGAGAGTTTTAAAGTTCCATTAGATTGATGGAGTCTATGAATGAGAGGTCCATATCAACTTCACCATTTATGACTTAGTTAATAATGGTGTAGAGTTCAAAAGATCCTTTATCATTTAAACATGAAGAACATGATGGATTTGGGGTTCAATTGACTCATAGTAGTGTACTCAAAAGCATGGATTGAGAATGCAGAGTGATCCTCATATGGGTATTGCATGGCTTATAAAATTTTGAACTAGACCGGCTGGTCACCAAAATCCATGGATAAGATGCTTGAATGGACATAAATCCTAGTTCTAGCAGTCATGACGAATGGTATTCCTAGAATTTGGGGAGATCGAGACTGGTTCGTCTCACCTTCCATGAAAAGGACATAGAAATCCATAGGGATGATAAGATCATTCACACAAACAAGGACATCCTTAATTATTCCATCAGCGCTGGTTGTGCTTCAATTAGATAATTGAATGAAAAAACCCATTGGATGTAAGGGACCTAGACCAAGGATGGACAAAATAGATTTGGGAATGACATTAATTGAGGATCCTAGGTCTATGAGTGCATCATCAAAGTTGGAACTTCCAATTTGGCATGAAACCATAAAGGTTCCTAGATCTCTACACTTTATGGGAATAAATGCTTTGGTGGAAACATTTTGAAAGGTCCTATGTTTCCTCTTATGGGTACACATCCCCTTGAGAAAATTGGAATACATAGGAATTTTTTTAATTTTATCTATGAGGGGAATGTTCAATTCAACACCTCTAAGCATTTCAATCATTTTAGGATCGAGTTAAAATTACTTCTTTGGATTAGAAATAGCCTGAGGAAAAGGAATTGGGTTCTTAAGTGAAATGTAAGGAGGTCTGAGAAGGGATTTAGATTTATTTTCTTGTTTATTTTCCTTTTCATTTTATAGGTCTACATTCAAAGGGGGGTTGGAGGACTTTTTTTGAGGATTATCAATTTTATTTCCCTATCTAAATGAAATTCAACTTACATTACCCTTGGGGTTGGGTAATGGTTGAGTTGGGAGTTGAGAAGAATTTTATTCTTGTTGCTAGCTCCAGTGGATTGCAAATTGACCAATTTGGGTTTCAATGTTTTTGAGGCAAGAACGGGTGAATGAGAAAAGATCTTCCACTACACATTCCCATGGTTTCTTGGAAGTAGAGGCTTTTCCTAGATTGGGATTACCTTGATTTCGTTTCTTGGGAAAGTGATTGTATTGGGTTAGGAATTGGGAAGGCTCACAAGGATAGTGGAATCCAGGAAGAGGATTGTTCCTTTGAAGTTGAGGAATAAAAGGATAATGTTTTTAGAAGTTACCAACACCTTGACCATATTGAAATTAGTTTGGGTTTTGAGGAGTGAATTGAGGTGGATGAGATGTGGGATTACCACACTTCAGGCCTTGGTTATAGGAAGAGTATAAGGGATCATAGTGAGGTTGGTTGACGATTCTAATAAACTGACCTAATTGTTGAGGGTTGTGGTTCTGCTAAGCAAATGCTGCATTGAGCTCCACTGGCCCAAATGAAACAGATTGACCACTTGATGTTGTGGACATGTGTTAGTTTGATGAGCTATTGGGTTGCATATTCTACAGTTTTTGACAGTACTAGGAAACATTGATTATGGAAAAGATGAGGTTGGGGATTTGAATGCCACAACTAGTTATTACACATGACCTGTAAGTTCACTCATCCACTCAGTCATCTTGTTCGACTCTATGGATTTATTTTCTTGGACTTTTTTTACTTGAGAATGTTCTTGGGAGTGGAATTGTTTTGTGTTTTAATCCATGTTTCTTATACGATCTCTTGCAGGTGTAGGAGTTTTATCAACAAGATCACTGCCACTTACGGCATCAATGAGAGTTCTCTTCTTTTCCAATAACCGCTCATATAAGTATTGGATCAAGAGCTGGTTAGGGATTTGTTGATGTTGGACGGTTGCGACAAGATTTTTGAAACTCTCCCAGAATTCAAGGAGTGATTCACTTGGGAACTGATGGATACCACTTATTTCTTTTTGGATAGAATCAGTATGAGAAGTAAGAAAGAATTTATCTTAGAAGATTTGCTTCATGTCATTCCATATGGTTATAAAACAAGGGAAGGTAGTAGATCCATGACTTAGTAGTGTTAGGTAGAGAGAAAGGTAATGCTCGATGTTTTATTTGTTCCTCAGAAACCCCTTGAGGCTACATGGTAGAGCACACCACTTGTAACTCATTAATGTGGAGATGTGGATCCTCACCAGATAGCCTGTGGAAATGACGGAGAAGATGCATCAACCCCAAATTGAGTTCGAATTTAGCCTCTATGTTTGGATATTGAATTCCAAGAGGTTGGTAATTCATATCAGGGTAAATGAGTTCTTTAAGTGTTTGTTCTCTAGGATTGGCCATATCTAATTCAATTGGTTGGACATAGACTGGTTATTTAATTATTTGATTATCCCTATTGTTCCTCCTATGTTGGGGAAGTGTTCGTTAAATTTCAAGGTTAAAAAAATATGAGGGATTGTTTGTGAGGCTACAAGGCATTCAGAGATATGTTAGAAGAAAGAGGAAGGTAGTGTTTTCTTTGTGTGTTTTCTGTTTATGATTTTCATGAGGAAGGTGGGTTTTTTGTTGTTTTTTAATTCAATTTTGTTTTTTTCTTTTTTTCAATAACTAGAAACTAATGAAAACATAAAGTACCTTACTTGGAAATAGATCCATTTGAAAGTGCGGCCAATTATCGCCTATCAACCATTCAATGTCCCAATTCTCTGATAATATGTAGAGCATCACTCAGGTCGAATCCTCGGTGATGATACTTGTTTAATAGTAGAATGTTTTTAATTGATTGAATTTTGATTGGGGGGGGGGGTTGTTTTTCGAGATTAAATGATGTGATTAATGAATGGTGTTTGATTTAACAATTTGATAAAGATTTGGGTGAGTTCATTTTTAGGGAGTTATGCTTGTTATATCCTTGAGCTTTTATTTATATTTCATTTAAATTAACACCCACTTCACAAGATAACGTTGATTGGAATTCCTATGCGTTAAGGCATTAATCCAAGCCTTAACTAAACTTAGGGTTCTAATCTCAATCATAGATTGTTGATGGTTGTGTATCTATAGTTCTAATAATCCATGGAAACCATACATTAAACAAAACAAGTCATTAATACATGACATGTTAAGTCCAATATACACAATATTAAATTACTGAATACTCATCGAGAAAAATCTCTGAATCACTTAACATCTCTAAAAAATGACTCACCCAAATGAGAGATTTACTCATACATTAAAATGATAAGTAATCTGGTTATAATTATTATGAAGATAAATTAAGAAGATAACAAAAATAAAGGGATAATAAAATATTGGTGTGACGAACACACACACAAATGATGAAGATAATTAAAAATGAACATTAGATTGAATGAGAATGAAAAATATGGGAAGGGGATTCAACTGTATTTAAACTATTTTAAGATCATTAATATTAAATGACAAAAAGTGGATGAGAATAAAATACACTTAAGAAGAAACTTGCATTAAAATAGAATTACAAATAAAAACACTTATGAAATTACAATTGAAGAACAACACATAAGTAAATGAAAGGAAACAATGAAGAATGTTTTCTCATGTAAAAAAATGAGAATAGAGGATCCTCCCAAGCCTTTGGTAGAGCCTTGTTCATTCCAACCTATCCTTATTTTTTTTCTGAAATGAGGGATATATTTATTTCCCAAGGAAGTGCACTCTTTGCATTCCCAATCTATACCTCCATTTGGCTCGATGATTTGGACATCTAGAAAGCAGAATCTCAAGATATATAATTCTTAAAAACTGTAGATAATAATGATGGATGACTAATCTAAAAATTTAGATTCATTTGGACTTATGGAACCAATGTTATCACTATCTGAATAAACAATGTTAAATTGTACATTTCTATCCATGCATTTTCGATGGCCAAAATGTGAATTTATTTTCAAATAGTAAGATACCTTAAAATCTGAATTCATTATTCAAAAACGTTAGCCTCTTATATCTCATATTTCCCACTCATAAATTGTAGCTTCATTTGATAACCATTTTAGAAGAAATGTCACGAATAATGTACGTATTTTAATTTCAGGAAAGAATGGTGGGATGAGTTTAAATAAACCATTTATGCTCATTTTTATTGAAGATGGTCTTTAAGATTTTTATACAAGACTCCTTACACTATCCCCTGAACATTGGAGGAGAATAAATGAATTAGGAAGTCCTGATAGATCCCATAAATTAAATCTTCATGGCTGGTCCAGTTTCATTACATATTTTGTAGGCCTTATTGTCTATTCCATACGAGCCTTCAAATTATATAATTGGTCAATGATCCCATCTAATGAATTTTTTTATATTGAATTAGTAATCCTAACAATCATAAACCACACAATTTGTATCAATTGGGGGAGATTTATAAAATAATATTAAACTGACTCAATTGGACTACTTTTAAAAATGCTCAAAAATTATTCTTAGAATTAAAACATTAATATTTCACCCAAATTATGCACATTTCCTATAAAATAAGTAATGATGTCATATAATATGTCATGAAAATACTAATAACATCACTTTACCATGGTATTTTTGAAGGTCCCAGGTGTAGTGGAAGCTCATGGGTGGATGTGCCCACTTGGATTTTTTCCATTTTCAATGATCAATCCGGGATCAATATGACGATAAATGCCAGTCTCCATGGATCAAATCACAGAAATAGACAAAGGAAAAATCTCAGAACCATAAAGGGAAGATCATCACGGGTTGGTTATAATTAATTTAATTAATTGACAACAAGTACCTTATTTGGCATTCATTCTTATTTGATATTTCTGATCACATTCCAAGTTGATTCCTCTTTGTGCCACAAAATCCAAGTATAGACTTCTTCTAGAAGTGATCCACACGTGCACCACATATCTCTGGATGTCGCCAAAGGAATATTCGGTTGCTAGCATGGAGAAGCATTTTCTTGTGTTGTCCACCTTAGATTGCCTTGATCTGATGGAGGTGGATCTCTCTCAGTATTGAGAGTGTTCTTAGAGGAAGGAGTTACTTTGTTCTTGAGAGAATTATCTAGAGTTGTTGTTCACAAAGATTCATAAGAAAAGAGTTGAGGTTATGAGGATATTTATAATCGGGTATGTGGTTATAGAGTTATGAAAATAAATAAATGTGTTACTCGTTTTATTTAATTCATTAACTCTTTTGAAAACCTCATGTCGAATAATTAATTCCTTGACATGCTACCATGATGATTATAATAAATATCATTTAGTAAAATGATATATTTCCACAAATTCTCGACTGGAAAAACTACATGGCGTGTAATCATAAATACACAGCGTGTACTTTTTTCTCATTGAAAACTATACAGCGTGTATATTCAATGTACACGATGTGTATTTCTTGTTTTCATTCATTCAGTTCTTTTCCAAAATAAAAATTACATGGCGTGTACATTCAATAATACACATAGTGTAATTGTTTTCAAAATAAAAAAACTACACGGAGTGTAATCATTAATACACGGTGTATACTTGTTTTCATTTTATTCTTTCTCCAACATTAAAATGATTTAGGATTCCTTGAATAATTATTAGACCATAAATAGGAATAATATTTATACTAATTGAGATACATGAATACACATAGTGTGTGACCCTCTAGGCCTCTTTCTTGTTGACATTAGGCGGGCTTGCCTAAAGTCCAAGATTACTGTCTAGCAATGGGTCAAGGCACCCAAGATAAAGATGTTGATGCCACATTGATGTGTCATCTCATACGAATGCTTACTATGTAATTTAATCCCTTTGTCTCAATATGTCATCCAGTAGGTTTCATGGCAGTGTCATAAACCTAAATTCTTGATATGTCATTCTTTGACTTCCAGAAATCAACTCATCGTGTCACCATATCCATGGAATTTGTTTGATAGTTCTATTTCAATCAAATGTCCCATGGTGTCTACTTCCATATATATGGAAGGAAAAAATATTTCCTCAACTTATCAATTAACAACATTTCATTCATGACGCACACAATGTACTCTACTTCCCACGAAATCTCTTTGTGATGGTTTTCATCAGCAAATCTAAGTGCGCGAATCATGACATGAGTTAATGATAATATTCCGGTCTAAGGAACATTACACACACTCATAGATAGTAATGTCTGATGACACCAAAACATGTGGAATTACTATTGGCGGGTCTATTCTCATAATCTCCCATCTTGGAAATTACCAAGTGAAAAATCTATGAGAGAGAGTCTCATCTTCTTAGGAGTACATGCACATGACGGTATGTATATAATCTATCCTATCATATTATTTCATCCAACCATAGAACTTTATTTATGAATATTGTTATATAATTTCAAGGTTCTCATCATTGCAGGGATCTTCCATGACCTTATCAATGCAACAAATATTCCAAGACATTATTATGTTATAGTAATGCAGAACAATGAACAATATATAATATGTGTAAATTAATGTAATCAAAGTACAAAACAGTTGGTCCTTAGGACACAAACCCTTACAAACTCCCTCTTGGATTAGAGACAACTACCTACAACTTTTAGTCCCCTAGAACTCACATGATGATCATGTTTCTGCTATGTTATGGCTTTAGTCAAGGGGTCCTCCACGTTGTCTTCCGTGGAAATACTGCTCACTACAACTTCACATCTCTGAGAAAAATCCCTCAAGAGATGATACTTCCGAAGTATGTGCATTATCTGGGGATGTGACCTCGTCTCTTTTGAAAGTTCCACCATTGCAGTGTTATCAAAATAGAGTGTGACATGATCTTTACTGCTAGGTACTACATCCAAATCTTGAATGAATATTTGCATCCATACTACTTTTTAGCTGCCTCAAAATCTACAATATATTCAGACATTACTGTAGAATCTGCGACCACACCTTGCTTTGTGCTCTTCCTGCTCACTACACCACCATTCAAACTGAAGATGTATCCTGTCTGGGACTTCATGTCATCTTGATAAGTCTGGAAACTAGCATCTAAATGTCCTTTGAGGACTAGTTCCTCATCTCCTCTATAAACCAGGAACATATCCTTAGTACGCCTTAGATACATAAGGATAGTCTTGATTTCCATCCAATGGCAGTCTCTTAGATCAGCATGATATCTTACTACCACACTCAATGTGTAAGCAACATCTATCCTTGTACATAGCATAACATACTTGACTGACCCAATTGGGGATGCGTAAGGGATCCTTGCCATTTTCTTTCTTTCCTCATGTGTCTGAGGACACATTTTCTGGGAAAGATGAATGCCATATGACACTGGAAACAATCCCCTCTGGGATTGTTCCATACTGAATATCATCAGTATTTTGTAAATTTATGTACTTTATATCAGGCCCATCATTCTCTGGGATCTGTCATGATGGATATTGATCCCAAGAATATATGTTGCCTCTCCCATGCCTTTCATAGAGAATCATTTATCCATCCACTACTTAACTAACTGTAAGACAGGTACTTCATTTCCAATTAGTCATAGGTCATCAACATATATTATTTAGAAAACAATTTCACTTTTACTAATCCTTTTTTAGACACAAGTCTCACATTAGTTCTTAGAAAAGCCAAATTCTGTCACGGCTTCATCAAAATGAATGTTCCATGACCTTGATGATTTCTTTATTCCATAAATGGATTTCTACAACTTTCTTACCTTGTTGGAATTCTTTGGAGTCACAAACCATTCAGGTTGTGTCCTGTAGACATCTTCGTGGAGCTTCCCATTAAGGAATTATATTTTGACATCCATTTACCAAATTTCATAGTCTTGGTAAGTGAAAATTGCCAATAAGATTCTGATGGATTTCATCATCACAACTAGTGAAAAGGTTTCATCATTGTCAATTCGTTGACACTGTTTAAAACCTTTTGTAAATAGTTTTGCCTTATAGGTGCTGACTTGCCCCTTCATGTCCAATTTATTCTTGAATACCCATTTATTACAAATAGTCATTACATCAAACGAAGGATCTACCAAAATCCAGATATGGTTTTGGTACATGGAATCCATTTCAGAATTCATGTCTTCTTGCCACTTGGCAGCATCTGTGCCTTCAACTGCTTCCTTGTAGGTAAGAGGATCATCATTGTAAACCAATAATGAGTCACCATCCTTGGTGATAAGAAAACCATGTCATTAGGTTTCTCTCACCTTTCTCGTGCTCCTACGCAGTTCTTGTGTCTCTAGAATAGATTGTTCGTTCATGGGTATTTGTGGAATCTCTTCTTGTACCAACTCCTAAGTATCTTGAGCCTAAACATCATCAAAGTCTCTCTCGCTCCCACTATCTCTTTTGGAGATGTCACCCCTCTCAAGGAATATGGCATGTCTTTCCACATTAGCATTTTTGTATTAGGGGTTGTATAGGTAATATCCTCTTCCTTCCTTGGGAAATCCTATAAAGATACACTTTTTCCCTCGGGGTGTAAGTTTGTTACCTGAAGTGGCCTTAACAAATACTTCGCTACCCCACACATGTAAATTTGATAACATGGCTTTGCGTCCACTCCATAACTCGTATGGAATACCATTTATCGATTTAGTTGGTACTTGGTTAAGTATATGTGCTGCTGTTTGTAATGCATATCTCCACAAGGATAATGGAAGACTAGTATGACTCATCATTGATCTCACCATGTCCAACAGGGTGCGGTTCTTCCTTTCACATACACCATTCCACTACGGTGTGTAAGGAGGAGTGTGTTGTGATAGAATCCCAAAATCCCATAAGAAATCAATGAAGTCATGATTAATATATTATCCTCCTCTTTCTGAGTAGAATTTTTTAATCTTCTAACCAAGATGGTTCTCAACTTCATTAATGTATTTTTTGAACCGATCAAAAGAATATGACTTATACCTCATTAAGTAGATATATCCATATCTACTAAAATCATCAGTAAAAGTAATGAAGTACGATAACCCACCACTTTATTCAACTGGAAATGGTCCACACACATCTTGTGAACAAATTCTAGAAGCTCTTTTTCCCTTTCACCTACCCCACCCAATGGGGCTTTGGTCATTGTGCCTTGTATACATGCATGACTTACCCCAAGTGGTTTTAGTATGAGAGAATCTAAATACCCATCTTGATGTAATTTTGTCAAATGTTTCTCATTGACATGACTTATCCCGTGATGCCAAAGTTGGGTGTGGTATGAGTCATGTGAAATAACTTTTTCATTGATTTCCAATATATGGTTTGTGTAGTCTAACACATATAGTTCATTATATAAATGTTCCTACATAACCAAATGTTATCTTTATAATATTAGCAACATTCATTTCCAATCATGAAGATGAATCCATCAATAACTAATCTCAATACTAAAATAATGTTTTTGGTTACAAAGGGTACATAATAAAATCCTCTTAATAATAAGACTATCCTAGTAGGCAATGTGAGGTGGTAGTCTCCAACAGCTCTAGCTGCGAGTCTGGCTCTGTTGGCTGCTCGAAGATCAACCTCCCCTCAGCCAATCTTTCTGAATCTACATGGTTACTGTATTTGGATACAAATGTGAGCACCACAATTAGTATCCAATATCTAATTGGTAGAAATTGATAGATTTCATTTGTTAACAAATGCACCTGAAGCTTCCCCTTTCTTCCTTGGATTGGTGTAGTTTTTCATCCAGTGGTCTTTCTTGCCATATGCGAAACAGACATCCTCATGTTCCCTTGCCTCCCCTTTGATCTTCCATTTCATGACAGGCCTTGAAGAAGGATTGGCCTTAAATCTCTTCACCTTCAGTTTCCTTTTATTCACCATATGGACAGAAGTCTTTTTATACATCATATCATTGACAACTTAGCGAATAAGGATAATAAGATCAGATAGATACATCTCAATGTTGTTCATGTTGGAATTTACAAAAATGTTATAGAAGTTCTGGGGATGTGATGCGATAATGAGTTCGGTACCCAGTTCTTCGGGGGAGTTTAAACCCTAGAACCTCCAAGCGCTCAATGTATCTAATGAGCTTGACTACATGAGCCCCAGCTGGGTCACCCTCTCTAGGATTCCACTTAAATAGAGCCTTGGAGATCTCAATCCTTTCATGTCTTTCACTCTCTTGGTGTAGACCATGGAGGTGCTCGAGCATGCTATAGGCATCCATGTCATCATGAGACATGATGAGCTTAATAGATGTTGATGATAGCATCAAACATTTAACGTCAAGTGACTCGTTCAAATGTTGATCATAGATCAAAAAATCCTGATCACTCAACCCTTGGGAAGGAGAATCAGGAAATGAGGACTCCTACACATAAAACATTCGTTCGTGGAATAGGATAACCTGAAGGTGCCTAAACCATTCATGAAAGTTACTGTCGATGAGGATATTTTTTTTGTCCAGAATTGATCACAGAGAAAATGTGGATTATGAGCTTTTCATATTGATTATACAAATTAAAAGAGCAAATTTTTCTATACCTTTTGATTACATTTTATGAAAAATAATAATTTATTTTATTAATTATCCCACTATTATATCAAGTCCCAATAGCCCTCACTATTGAACCCAGAATGTCTAGTTTCATTGACATTATAGTGGCAATGATTCATATTTCCTTTCGCATAACCCCAACAAGGGTTGGTCAAGCTATTTGATGGTATTTTGGTATGTAGGTCTTTGCCAACGATGAGCTTACAGTTCCTTGATCTGTTGAGTGGACTCCCCAATCTAGCAATCCTGACTTGGATTTCCTCAACACTGGCCTCCATTTTACAACAGGTCTTGCAAGGGAGACTCCTCTTGATGTAAAATGATTATGTCAACAAGAGACATTCATAAGATCATCCTTTATAAAAGTATGTTTCCCAACAAGGGTTGGTCATACACATAGTTTTATTGACTCATTACTTAATTCAGTAACAGATGGATTTGTGTGACTTAGTATAGTATTTGAGGGATTTTATTTTTATTCATAGTTTTTCATTATCACATGCTTGTTAATATTAAGTGATGCTTTCTTAAGTGATTAACCATTTGTTGATAATGTTTACACATAGTCCAATTTTTATGTTATTCCATTTTTTCATGATTTTTTATTTCATTAATTATGTGAACGTGACAATGCATACATAATAAATAAACCATGAAATCAAATAGAAATAAAATAAGATGGCATGATCATGAGCTTCTATTGGTTAGCTTATCTATCAGTTTTGATAAGCTAACCCTTACCTAGGGAAAACACATTGAACTCGATGGTTCATGTTTTGCAGCTCCCATATATCCACCTTTGCATCTTCTTGGGTTGGTTTCACCTCATCTTCGTATTTTTGAACCATCTCCACTGGCAAGGGAGATCCTTCATTACATGGGGTTTACATTAAAGAAACCATGGGCACACATGCCATTCATTTTATGGGAAGAATGCATGCAGGCCAACGAATTTAAATTAAACAAATTTTAATGAAACCATACACACAGACAAAGGGTCATTGGTCTAGCTCATGGTCATCCATAGCATGTAATGAAATTTACGCATATTTATCATTCAAATTCATTTAATTGTCTTATTTATTCAAGATAGATCGCACTTGAATTCAATTAATTATGATATTATAATTCATTAATTCTTAATCATAAATTCCTTTCTGAATTTCCTTGAGATTCTTCTTATACATATTCCTTATATAGGTCTTTGTACTTTTGGGGGAAACCTGGTGAAATTTCATTTCAGGAAAGTACACAACCTCTATTATAGCCTACATGCCATGTATTTTTTACCCTTTATCCAATGTACACACCGAGAAATTTTGTGTGTTTTCTGTTATTTGGAAATTTTGGAGTACATAGCAAGTAGATTAATCTAACATGGAGTTTACTTACTAGTTAAGTGGTTATCGGCCTGGAAATCCCATGAATGTGGAACACAGATTCTCCTTGTACATGGTTTCACATGGGCTGGATCGAACTACATGGTGTGTTGATTCAACATACATGTCGTGTATTACGGTTCCACATGCTGTTAATTTTTGGTCAACACGGTGTAATAAATACTATGGCATACTCAATTCACATGGCGTGATTTGGTGGACCAGTACCAGTTCATTGAATCTACGTATAGGACATGTAGTTTTCTCTACACGTCGTGCATTATTATGTTGTACGGACAAGAAGAGCGGCTCCTCTGGATGAGTTCCTCATTTTTAATTTAATAAAAATTAAAATTAAAAGGTTTTTTTCTGGGATGTGAATCGAGAAACTAAGGAGGAAGAACAGATCTCATTCATTCAGTTTTATAGAATGATTTATCTTGAATTGAATCAAATATAAATGCATAAATTATCAACCAAAATTAAATAAAAATAATCAATATTGTGATTCCCTCTGATACCACATGACGGTCATGGGTGGAGCGGTATCTCGTTAGTGTATTTTCCAACATGGATTTTTTTCATTTGAAATGATCAATCCAGGATCAATACGATGATAAATGCCAGTCTCAATGGATCAAATCACAGAAATAGACAATGAAAAAATCTCGGAACCATAAAAGGAAGATCATCACAGGTTGATTATAATTAATTTAATTAAACGGGAAGAAGTACCTTTTATGTTGTTCTTTATGCATTGATATTTTTGATCACATTCCGAGGTGATTCGTCATTACATCACAGAAGCCAAGTGTATACTTCCTCTAAAGCTGATCCACATGTACACCATGTATCTCTTGACGTCGCTAAAGGAATCTCTAGTTGCTAGCGTGGAGAAACCGTTGCTTGCATTGTCCGCCATAGATTTCCTTGATCCAATAGAGGTGGATCTCTCTCAGTTTTGAGAGTGTTCTTGGAGGACGAAGTTCTTTTGTTCTTGAGATAATTCTCAATAATTGTTTTTCACAACAATTCTTAGGAAACAAGTTGAGGTTGTAAGGATATTTATAATCAGGTTTGAGGTAATATAGTTATGACAATAAATAAATGTGATAAGCATTTTATTTATTTCATTAACTCTTTTTAAAACCACATGTCGAATCATTAATTCCTTGACATACGCCCATGCTGATTATAATAAATATCTTTTAATAAAATGATATTATTTATTCAAAATCCCGACTGGAAAAACTACATGGTGATTAATCATAAATACATGGCGTGTACTTATTTTTCATTTAAAACTACATGGTGTGTACATTCAATGAATACGGTATGTATATCATGTTTTCATTCATTCATTTCCTTTCCAAAATGAAAAATACATGGTATGTACATTCAATAATACACGGCATGTATGTGTTTTCAAATTAAAAACTACACGACGTGTAATGATTAGTACATAGTGTGTACTTTTTTTCATTTTATTCTTCCTCCAACATTAAAATGATTTCGGCTTCCATGAATAATTATTAAACCATGTATGAGAATAATCATTATTCTACTTGAGATACTAGAATAAACTTAGTGTGTGACCCTCTAGAACTGTTTCTTGTTGGCATTAGGCGGGCTTTCCTAAAGTCCATGATAAATGTTTAGCAACTTGTCAAGGCGCCCAAGAGAAAGAAGTTGACGCCGCATTGACGTGTCACCTCATACGAACTCTTAATGTGTAATTTTATCCCTTTGTCTCAATAACTCATAAATATGGTTTCATTTCAGTGTCATAAACCTATATGCTTGATCTGTCATTCTTTGACATCTAGAAATAACCTCGTCATGTCACCATGGCCATGGAATTTGTTTGATTGTCTATTTCAATCAAAGGGCCCGAGATATCAAATTCCATAAATATGGAAGGTAAAAATCCTTCATTGACTTATCTATTAACAACATGTCATTCATGATGCACCCAATGTACCCTACTTCCCGTCAACTGTCTTTTGGATGGTTTTATTTAGAAAATCTAAGTGCACGAGTCATGACATGAGTTAATGATAATTTTCTTATCTAAGGACCATTACACATGCTCATAGATAGTAATGTCCAATGAAACCAAAACATATGGAATTACTACTGGTGGGTCTGTTCTCATAATCTCCCTTTTTGGAGATTACCAAGTACGAACTTCATGAGAGAGAGTCTCGTCTTCTTACAAGTACTCCCACATGACAGTCTGTATACTCTGTGTCCTATCGTAGTATGTCATCCAACCGTGGAACTTTATATATAAGAATATTGTTATAGAATTTCAAGGTTCTCATCATAGCAGGGATCTTCCATGACCTTATCAATACAACAAATATTCCAGGACATTATTATATTATAGTCATGCAGAACAATGAACAATATATAATATGTGTACATTCATGTAATCAAAGTACAATACAGTTGGTTCTGAGGACACCAACCCTTACAATTTCGTCACATTTTTAGACATTTAATTCAAGTTTTAGTGTATTTTTGATCTATTAGAATTGAAATAAATATTTTAGTATTACTTTGGAAAAGTAAAAGTATTTATTCCAAAAATATTGTTTTTAAAATCATAACTTATATTTTCGAATTTGGAATTAGTTTTCATGTTTTAAAATTGATATTAATCCATTAAAATACACAATATTTATAAAATAACATATTTATAGAATGTGGTCTAGATAATTAACAATTAAATTATCATTACATATATATGAACAGTTAAAACATAATAAAGAAATAAAAATGTATTTTTAACATTCACAGAAAAGTAATATATTTTATAGAAAAAAAATTCAACCTAACGTAATTTGTATGTTATTATATCAAATATAATTTTTATTTTATCAAGAAAATTTTCAAAACTTGAGAATTTTAGATTTATACTAAAAAATATTTATTTATTTAAAACATTAGTTTTCCTAAGATAGTCAAATTTGTAATGTATGTAGAAATTTCTTTGACCGTTGTAAAATCAAACAATCATTTGTATTTAAATAAATAGTTTTTAAAATGGTTATTTCATGAAAATAAACTTTATATAGAATACTTTAATTTATTATTTAAGTGTGTATATTTTCTAAAAATAAAATTAATATTTAATCCAAATACAAATTTATCAAATTCATCTTATTTTAATTAATATTTTATTAAAAATTTATACCATAAATGGAATTGAAAAATTAATCAATGTATTTATTCAAAAGAAATTACACTATTATTATTCTATGATCTAGACACATAACCACTTATTACACTATAATACTCCCCAAGGTTAAGGTCTTTGATGGTGGTAGATTCGTGGTGTAGATCAAATATAATTTAACGTGCGGAGATCTCAATTGGATTAAACATCTCATATAGTTGATTTAATTTGATCCTCCCTTATTGAAGATTTACATGGACATAGTCAAGGGTTAAAATTATCGGTGCTACCGCCCCTCCCATGTTCTAAAAGGTAATGAATCCACTAATTGATTCCATCATTTCTATTTTCTATATCAATCATAATTTTTTAATACCTTTTATAAATGCTAAATCTAATAGAAACATTAGTTCCAATGGACATACTTCCCTATAGTCATATGGAACAATATTCATATTTTCCAATGTTTAGATTACTATTCCAATAGTCATATTACCATATATAAATACCTATTATTTTATTCATTCATTATTGCATAAAATTTTTCTCAAGGTTATATATGTTTTATTTTTATTTCCAAGGGTTTACTAAAATTTTATTTATTTTGTATAGTTTTATTTAGTGTGATGATCCTAGAATATAAGAATGTTAAATATTCTCTCATTTAACCTTTCTAATTTTAATTTTTTTTCTCATTGTTTTTTTTAAATTTTAAAGTGTATATTTTTTGAAAATATTAACATTATTCATTAATTAAATAAAGGGTTTTTATTTATCTATTTGTTTCATGAGTATTATTCTATATAATACAAGATAAAATTATTCAGGAAAGAAATTTCAATATTAATGTATAGTATATTATATTCTTCTCCAACATTATAAATTTCATCAATTAAATTTCAACTCATATTATCGACTGAGAATAGATGATGACAATTTTTTTCATAATTCCCTCTGGTACCCACATTATCTATTTATACATATGCTTTTTCCACAATAGTTTGACATGGTGAGTTATATTCTTCCATAGAAATTTGTCTCCACAATCCAAGATATTCACCAACTACTCCCCACAAGTGATTTAATTCTCCAAATATATCACCTTTTCATTTCATACAAGTGAGTGGTTAGTTATGTACATCCTCTAGAGAGATAAAAGAACCACATCACAAACATGATTCATGTTTGTTGTAATTTATATCTTATAGGCCACTACGCTTATGTGATCAAAGATCTAAATAGGGATAATGTACATAGAGATAATATTTCCTTTCATTCCAAATCATATGAATATATTCCATTGTGATATTCAAAGAAAATAATTTTCTCCAACATCAAACTCTTTGTCCATTATAAAAATATCAAAATAGATCTTTTGTTGGGTATGAGTTCATTTTAAATTTTTTTATGACTTGAACCGTTTATGTAATTTCATGCACAAGATCAGATCCAAGTAGATTACATTCACCAATTTTATCCCAATAAGCTTGAGTTCTACATCACTTCACATATAGTGCTTCTCTAGGATCCATTACAACACTCAAGTATAAGATGTTGTTGCATAAGAACTCAATGAATGGTATATGCTAGCTCCATCTATCTTTAAATTCCCTTGAGTAATATATTTTCATGACATAGACTGTCTGAATGACATTTTTAGATTGGAAATCTTTTTGGGGAGATAAGATATACAGAAATTAAATTTAGTATCCATATAATGTTGAAAACTTCTCCTGAATTTAAAACTAAACCTTGGATAATGATATGTAATGATTAAAATTGTAACACAATGCAACATCACCACTTTTTTTATTTATATCTCAGAAATATGGATAATATATAAATATTCTTGAATAATTATGAACAATATTGTCCTAGTGAGTCAGTCCACCAAAAAAATCACATTGTTTGTCTTGTATGACTTTTAGAGGCTAGTGTCAACATCCAAGTTGATGTTGTCAAATATCCATGTCGATTTCGAAAATGGTTTCACATTACCCTATGACATATATCACTCTACTAGACCTTGATAATACACTAATCACTTTCAGGTATAATCAATGATATCTTTATTTGCCTTTTCTCACCATAAGTGCTATGAAAGAACATGTCACAACTTAGTAATTCTAGAATTGATGGAGAAAGATTATCTTTCCACATTATCCAATATATATTAAAATATATAAGGTGAATAGGTTACACAATGTTTCATTTTAAATTTAATGAAACCATCTTTATCAATGTGGAATTCAGGATGATTACGCTCCTTTAATACATTCACTTACTTTTTTATCTCTAGATTATCCACTTGTCCATCCTTTATCCTATCTTAAATAGATGGTAGAAAAATTATTTTCTAATAGTACAATTTATTCCCTACTTTTATGATTATCCTATATATACTTTATATATATAACAATATAGGGTATTTATAAATCCATATCATGGGTAGAGTTATATGTTCGTTTCTACTAAGAGAATCAACTTTCTTATTCACATATTCCATGGTGATAGTGAATGGAGAAATCAAAGTACATTATGATATTTAACAATTTTTTATGAAACATGTTTATACCCATATGTGTAAATTTATACTACATTATTTGTTGGTCTATGTATATATCACATTTACCCTATAATGATAGACTCTCTATATCATCGATACATAGTTAAAGGTAGAAAAATCTAATTCTTGAGTAGGATAGTTCTGTTCACAAGACTATAAATTTTTTGATTCATAATAAATAACTTTAATATTTTTATTAACTACACATCCAAGTAATTTTGAATATCTATCATGATAAATGAAAAATCCCTCCCTATTAGAGGGTAATGTTATCAAATATGTGCTAACAAACAACTTCTTCAATTCAAAGAATCTTTATTCACACTCATTGTTTCATAAAAAAAAACATAAATCCATTTAGATTTAACATTGTTACCTCATAGAAAGATATGAGAATTAATTTTCAAACCATCTATAAGTTCTTTTTAGTCCATGGAAAATAGGAATTCCACTTATAGAAGTAGGATGTGGGTACTTATCTATAGCCTTTGTCTTATAAATATCAACTAATATTCCTTCATTGGTTACGATGTTCCCCAAAAATCCAACTTATTATAAAAAATCATATTTAATAATTTTACCAAACTAATTATCCGTACATATAGTTTTTAATATAACTGATATATGACCGTCATGTGCCAGGAGAATTTATGAATATATCCTAGTATCATCAACAAATACCATATCAAATTTATCAAGCATATAATTAAAACAATATTCGTAAAAAAATAAATAGGGAAGAAGAATTATTCAATTTGAAGGGTATAATAAAAAACTTTTAATTCCAAAATCTTGTTCAATATGATGTCTTTGGAATATATTCTTTTTCACCCTTGACTGATGTTACCTCAGTCAATGGTTAATCTTAGAAAACAATTGATCTATCTAATGGTGGTCGAACAAACCCTCAATTCTTGGAAGAGGATATTGTTTATTAATTGTTACCCAAATAATGACTCAATATTCAATTTATAGTCACACTGATCCATCCTTATTCATAAAAAAGAAAAGAAGTTCTCTCCAAGGAGACACACATGGATAAATAAAACCTTTCCTTAGAATATCATGGTGTTTCTTCGTTAATACATCAAACTCTACATATGTAATTATTGACAGGTTCATTGATATTACAATGGATATAGGTATGAGTACAATGGATAAATAAAACTCTCATTCTGTGGGATTTCATGGTAACTCATTAAGATATCTATTACTATATTTCCAAATAGTGGGGATATTTTATATCTACAAATAGTCTCTTTCTTTTTTATCTTCACCAATAATTTCTATACATAAGGATATATGAGGTACATTTAGATAGAGTACATGATGAGATATCAATGATTTAAAAATAAATCTTGTTTTTCCATTCAAGAACACTTAATTTCCCATTATTTTATAGTTTATGATAATTGTTTTCCTCGAGATAAATTACATCCCTAGTATAGTGTCAAATTCTACCATGGGAATGTCTACTATATTCATGAAGAAGTTGTACTCTCAAAATATAATAATAGAGTTTCATAAACCATTGATGCTTAGATAATATCTCTAGGATTATTAACTAATAACTATTGTTATATAAGTTATGGGGTTTATTCTACATTATTTGGAAACTTGGATGAACTAACAGAATACATTGAGCTGGAGTGGAACAAAGTACATACTCTATTTTAGGAAACATGGAGTGTACCAAACACTACATTGTTTGGAGCTTATACACCATCCATTTTGATTATGAAATCATATCCCAACACCCTTTTCCTATGCTAATGTTTATGGTGGTTTCCCTCTAAAATATTTTTATTCTAATATTCATTTGTAAAATTCCTCTATTATCCACAATTAAAGCATTGGACTTGTGGTTGTTCTTACACCATATTCCCTATGTATTTTTCATTGATATATCAGGGCTTCACCTAACTATAAAAATTATGAGGAACATAGACATCTCGTACACACTTGTATCTCTTTACACTCCAATGAAATAAGTTCATCGAATATTTCTTCCCATATTTATTTCACAGGGTTAAATGTAGCTTATTTTCACCTCTTCTATGATCAAAGTATTAACTATGTTTTAATACATTTCTATATGATTTATTTTAGTTATATGTGACTAATAAATCTCTCCAAACATAATTTCTACCATAAATTAAATATAAACTATCTCCCCATAACTTTTCATAGTATCAATTTTTTAGATTTTTCCTCAGATGGGTTCTCATCATGGAAAATAAACTATTAACCATTCCCTTAGGATCCAAAAAAATGGTAGAGGTGTATCAAGAAATTATTTTAACATTAATTTCATAGCTTCCCACCAATTCATTTTCCATTAGCTTAAAATCAACTAATTCATTATTTATTTTTATGCTAATCAAATGTGGACAATATTTATTTAAAAATATTCATTTGAGCTCTTCCTGCTTCATAGCATTAATCTACCATCATGGATTCTTGTTCTTAGTTAACGTCCACTAATGATCATCATTAAATTTTAAGTGGATACTTTCATGGTTAAATTATATAGATATAAATAATAGTGTATGAGAAAATATCTTTTCTATATATATAATTCATTGTTCAGAAATTAATTGATCTATAGAGATACTAATAGAAGGTGGTCATTGATGCATGAAGGACTCAATTGCATGTTGTTCCCTTCGAGGTGAATCCAACTGAACAACATGATTATAATTATTATTAATCACCAAATATAGTAAATTCATCATCCTCATAAAGTTTTTTATTCCATATTATATCTTGATAGGAAGGTCTTTAGTGAATATTTTATTGCACTTCTTGTTGATGAAGTTACTCATATTTGGTAAGAAGTTTCTAAAAGAAGAAAATATTATTGAGAAATTTGTTACTTATCATGTCATTATAAATAGAGTTTATATCCTAGAATAACATTCTTTATGATCTTAAGATTTTCATCTAATTTAATATAAATTACATTTTCTATATATGATTCATAATTTTCCAAGAAAAGAACATGAATAGACAAACACACCCCCTGGGGGTTTCAAACGAGGTGTACAACAAGACACATTGTCAAACACCAGGTGTTGATCTAGAAAAATTCCAACGTATCCTTTTTGCGGTTATTATCCCTAAGCACAATTAATCTAGTTCCACATCCACTTATAGTATCCATGTTGGGATTTCGTTTCTTGCGAAGCAGATACATAATAATTCAAAAAATCATAAAAAGTTTCCTATATTTAATGTTATAACTTGGGTTCATAATAATGTTTTATGATCCTAATTTAATTGAATAGATATACCAGGATTTGATACCAACTATGTCATACTATAATTTTATTATGGAAAACATTTACTATATGGTACACTATTTAATAACACATATGATCACATAAGGATTAGTTTCATGGAAAATAAAAACAAAATATAAGAAAAAAATAAACAATCTTATAACACACTTAAAATGTTTCTCCACCGGTTCATCCTAAGAGAATTTTAGTAAATATAATATCCTATGGATATATATCAAAATAATTCATACAATATAAAGACCTATATAAAAGTAAACAAAGCAGATATTTAGCACGTCCCCATGAGGAATATAAATAAGGAGTGGCCATAATAACAAGAGGAATATCATAATATAAAGATCATGAAACATAACATAGAAGTGTGGATAAAACCTAAAAATGATACATTCATAATCATGTCACCATGGTTTATCACTGAGATTTTGTAAGTCATAATTACCAGGCAAATTCATCAAGGTATCATAAGTCATGTAATCTATAGATATTAATTCATTACCCAATGCATTGGTGAACTATTAGGGTGCACCCAAAATATTTATTAATTCATGTGACCAATATTTATCATCCTAAATCAATTTCTAAAAAATACATGGAGAATAAATAATGGGTTCCATATAAAAACATTACATACAGAATTTCTTAAAGAAATTAAAATTACATCATAATCAACCCATGTAAATGGAATTTGGGTTTCATACATGTAAATATATGAATAAATAAATTGTATTTACATCTAAGTGAATAACAATGGATGTGAGGAAATGGTTTTGGTATTCACAATATAATAATTTTTCATGTGAAAGAGAAAAATTCAATAATTTAATTTGACAATATGAAAATATAAAATCCGGATTATGGAAATTACATAATGAGTGGGGATGAAGGTCTCACATTGAGGAAACAATATTTTAAAAGTAATAAAATAATGAAAAACAATATGAATATTTTATAATCCGAAAATATTAAAGAATTCTACAAAAGAGTTACAAAAATGGAAAGAAGGATGTGAATAATTCTTTTACCTTGACGAGTTGCTTCCAAAAAAAATGATTATGGCACGCTGAGAAATTAAGGATAGCTTGGAGGAACAATTTTGGATGTAAAATGACCATAAATTCATGGATTTTAGATTTTGAGAGGAGAGGATTAAGGGATAGGTGGGTATTTTTAGTAAAAGAGGAGGAATAGTTTACCTGAATGGCCGGAAGGCCTTCTTTTTATTTATTTATTTATTTTGATAATCCCCCTTTCAAGGGATGAGGGTGAACCTTTAAAAGTCTTGTAGGATTAGAGATTACATGACCTGAAGGTCTTCGATATTACATGACTTGTAGGTCTTAGATGAATTTATCCATACTATAACTACTTGTAATTGCTCTTTCGTAGCCTATACATTAGGATGTCAGCTCTCCACCTTCGCATGTCAGTTCGACTATTCTTTTTGTGCATGCATAGGTTGGTCCTGATAGAAATTTCATACTATCTCTTTCTTCCTAATCTGTTATCTTTTACTTGGGTTAAAGTTCCTACACTGAATCCTCATCTAAATTATGCTCCTTGTAGGGTTTTTCTGGTCCATTATGCATAATATTTTATGAATACCACAAGCCTTGAGGTGGCCCCAAGTCTTTGAGTTGGCCTAACATCCTTGAGGTGTCCGGATGGCCTTGAGGTGGTCCTAAATCCTTACTGGTTCAAAGGCCATTGGTTTCCCAAATGCCCTGAAAGAATCGATGACAAAACTGGTGGTCCGAAAACCTTAACAAATTAATACTACTTGCTACTACGATACCAAATAGGAGCTACTACAGTACTTCTATAGTGACCGAGAAATTATGTATCTATCTGGATTTGAACTCAAGTCTCTTATATGCCCATGATGAATCCTCACAAACTGAGATGAGGATATTGTATAATTGTTTATGAATTTAAAAATATAGGGCTTGGAAATCTAAGATGTGGTAAAAGAAAAATTATTGTTCTACCATTTTTTTCGCTCATCGTTTTACAAATTTTATAACTTTTTATTTTATTTTAGTACATTATAAGAAAATTTCATAATTTAATATTACATTGTATGTATAAAAGTAATTTTTCATAAAAAATAGTTTTTGATATTATGATTTCTATTTTATACTTTGAAATGTAATTTTTATGATAGAAATTGATTTATATCCTTTAAAATAGATAATATTGATTAAATAAAATATTTATTTCATTTATTCTATTTATTTAAAAAATAGATCATGATTACACATATATAAAGTCATAACACATACAGAAAACTCAAAACTGTATTTTTACTATTCACTGAATAATAAATCTTTTTAGAAAATTCTAAAAAATTACCTTACCAAATTTAACCATTAATATTTCAAATATATGGATTATTTTAACAAAATAATTTTATAAATAATATAATATGAAATTTTAAATAACTCTTTATTTATTTAAAAATAGCAGTTTCTATAACATAAATTTTTTTTTAACACTTATTAAAATTTATCAGGCCATTGTAAAATTATATTATCATTTATATGTATATAAATTGTGTTATAAAAGGCTATTTCATGAATATAAACTGTATATATAATGCAATATTTTATTATAAAATTTTATATATTATATAAAAAATAAATTTTATTTGAATCGAAAAATAAATTTTTATATTTAATCTAATTATCAAGAATATTAATGATAAAAGTAATAGAAATGGTATTGCTAAAAATTACCATTTGATTTATATAATAGAAACAAAACTATTATGATACTAAGTTCTAGACTCATAAACAAATTTTATCCCATCATACATCGTAAGGGTAAGGGGTGTGATTATAGTAGTGTTATAGGTTAGATCAACTTAGTGTGACCTAGTGGAGATCTCCACTAACATGAGGTTCTCTCATAGTTTATTTCACTCAATCCTCAATTTTTGAACCACTTCTTGGTCTTGGCCAAGGGAAATACCCAATAACATGACCTTTCTCTCATGTTTAAACAAATGGTCTTCAAAAGGCATGAATTTATTGGGTTTGTCCATCATTTCAAAATTTTATATCAATTATCATTTTTTAATATTTATAAACACAAAGTCTACGAGTAACATTATTACCAATGGTCATAGTTCCCAACGAAAAAATTATCCAACAATCATATAGTCAAATGGTTAGATTACTATTTGAATTCCCATAAATACAACTTCATTTATTCATACATTATACACGATAATTCCTCTCAAGTCTCTATATCTTATAATTTAATAAAATTTATATTGGTTTAATAATATTGTGTTTCTTTTATATAGAATTGTTTTTGGGGGATAAGATCCTAGTAAATTGGAATTATTAAAATTTTCCCATTAAAATTTAATTATTTTATATTTTGTGTCCCATTTTAATATTTGAAATTTACATCATTTAGTAGCTAACTAATGTAATATTGTTAACTATAAAAATATAAGTTTGTTCATTTTTCTAAGTGTTGTAGGATTATAATGATATATAATATAAGATATAATTTTTCAAGAAACAAAATCCACTAATAATGTATGGGTCATTACTAGATCACTTGGTTGCACCATAATTAATCCCTCCTTAATGGTGTATCCATGAGTGAAATGAATTTCCCAACACTCTGTAACAATTCGCATTCAATTCATGACATGTTGGTGACTTACATGGTAATGGAAGATAAGAACAATACTATCACATAGGGATATTTTATGGAAGTTTTTACTTGATTATTCGAGTCCATATTGATATTTAAGCATCCTAATATAGCACTCAAGGAAACATACCAAGTGTGTATGAATTTACTTATACATTATTTGTAAATGGATTTCGTTATAATACATTAAAACCCTCATCAAATTCATTTTCCATGTCATTTAATATTACTAAACAAATCAATTTTTGATAGCCGATTTGGTCACATTAAAACATTTAACATTATCATTTGACCACTATTCCAATCATATGATGCTTTTTTAATTATAAAATTAGAAGAAGAAAAAAATACATTACAATATAGGAATAGAACAGTATACTGTATATCTATACTATATCTAATATAATTATAAATCCAGAATGTATAAAATATATTTGTTTTATATGTTTTCTACCATAAAAATATATAAATAACAAACTAGGATATAAATATTTAGGGAATATCTCCAAAAACATCCCACTTAAACTATGTTATGAAAGACCTAGTGTCATTTCACCATATCTTATATCATATAAAATAACATTTGAAACCATATCCAAAACTCCTTTTTAATATTTTCATATTTTTTTGGAATAAAATAATAAAATCTTAATTATATGAATCCATTTTTAACACCATGGGAGACAATTTGTAACACCATAGGAAGTTTTAGTATTGACATTAAAATATTAATTCATGATTTCGTATACATAAAAAATAGTAGCCTCTAACAAGGAATTAGTGCTAATCCAGCTATAAAATGATCTGATGTGACCTCTATTAAATAAATATATCTCTATAAATAAGTTAACCAACTAAATCATATAACCAAATTATTTTTAATATAGTATTTTTATCCAAGACATTGAGTAACCATATGAAATATGTTATGTCAATTCCACATAGATACTCATATGTTCTTGATTCTCCCAGTCAAGAATAACAATGTTTGGGAATAAAGAACACATCATTCACTTTTATTGATGTGAAAAACACATAAAAGTCACAATATAGATAGGGAAATAATATGTATTGTACTATTATTTCCATACACTTGCTCAGTTCTTCTTAATCAAGGGAAAAAGTATCACACTCATAAAATAAGATAAATACAATCTCTATTACTCTCAAACTAATGATAGAACTGATAAAATACCCCACCATATCTGATTTTCTATTAACTAATACTTATTTATGAAATGTATCTAAATATGATGCTTCTCACACTAAGTATCTATTTAACTCTATTTATTGGGATACTAAAAAAAGAAAGAGTCATTCCTAATATACCAAAGGTAATGTATGGTATACACATTCTATCATCTAGTGAGAAAAACTGATTTTATATCTCTTTAGAATATTCGATACCCCATACAATAATCCTACTCACATTATCCTTATCATTTAATTATATCCCATATTATTCCATGAAGAGAAAAATTTTATCATTTCACTTTAAGATATATATATACCCACAATGTGATAGAATTTTGAAGTGGGGATTTCCTTTTATATAACATGATACATTTTATATTATTACAATTATTGAATAATTTTATCCAAATAATACATAGTAACCTTTCTTATTATATCATATATAAGATACCAAATAAATCATAAGTTTTCTACACTTTTAGGGTTTTTTAATGCTTATTAAAAGTTTATGTAATTCTTAACATATCATTTTGTTACATTCTAATAAAACTGTCCCACTAAACCTCTTTGTGATTATTATATATGAATAAATATAATTTGTCTAATGATGATTCATAGGAACTATATTAATAATTTTCAAATATTTTAACAATGTATCTTGAATCCATTTCATCTAAAAATCTAATGCCAATATGTTAATAAATTTTATTTTCTTTATAGATATCTTTCTAATCCCATCTACATCATAGTCTTTGGAATCATTTTCCATCAAACATTTTCATAATGAAATATTTTGGTGACTAATATTACAATTAACACTAATAGTTTACCAATAAATCCTAAACATTTTTAGGATAAAAAGGTAAAATCAGTTTGGTAGGAATAATATTGTATTTTTTAACTTTCAACTTATTAACGTCCAAAAAAACACCCAATATCCTATTAGATAGTTAATATCCTTTATAATTTCATGCTAAGATAAAAATTAATTTATATTATGAAATAAAAAAATTTCTTCTTAATATGATTATTTAAAAATAAAAAAATTATATCCATGTCCTACAGGAAAATAAACATGTTTAGATGATTATTCTGAAAATATAAATTTTTTCTTTAAAATGACATACATATGGAGGTGGTATCAAATTATTCTGATTTTAAAAAACATCATGATATATAATTTTATCCTAGATTAACCATTTTTATGTAATTTTATTCTCAATATATGTTATTGAATCTGATTAATCGTCAATCATGTATATTTATACTATAATCTCATAATGATTAATACAAATATTTAATAATAATCAAATATTCTTATCACATAAGTCATTTAAGTTGAAAATAAAAATCATTTTAACGATCATCTTATATTGATATATTTATTTAGTTAAATTTAATTATTTATAAGCCTTTCTATTAATTATATTAATACAAACAACAATATCCTTTAAATGTTATCTTCATAATCAACTCCTATATATTTAAAACACAAGTAAACTATACATTTGGTATCATATACCCTTTAAAAATAATGAATTGTTTTCTATAAATATGGACACCGATCATTGGAAATTTTCATTTAGCTTCTCAAACCCATTTACATATACAATTCAATTCCATCATATCGCAAATTTTATTTCAATATTGACATTTATATTTTGGTTTCCTAAAAAAAGGATAGCTAATCAAAGAAATAATGTTGTACTTTTCAACTAAATTTTATTCTTCCAGTTTTATAATTTACCCACTTGTATTGTCAATATAGAAATACCACCATGGAATCTCATACCTCAGTTTATATTTCCTCAACACATAGATTAAATATGTAAAATTTCTATAAAACTCATTCACATTGTTGGAAATTATCCAATAATATATCCATGTTGAATTCTATTGTCAAAACACCCCTAAATGCAACCTTCAATCATCCAATTCATTACATTATCCAATCATATTGAATATTTTATTGATAAGTAAAGTTATTTTGATATCATTATTCTTATACAATTCAAATAATGAGTGAATCATTCTATGATTCTCATAAGCTTTTAGATTCACTTATCGAACAAAATAAATATATAGTTACTCTGGATGATATTTCATTAACACATAGAATTGTATTATTTGATAAGAATATATAGTATAAGAAGTTTATTATAATAAGATTAAACTTTTAAATATTGATAAAAAATAATTTTAGATGAATATGGTGTTATTTATCAAAAAACCAATATTTTTTCCATTGCGTATCATTATTAATAAAAATTTAGTAAATAATTTTATTAAATGGTCTCAAATTAAAATATTTCTTACCTTTAATATCCCCCATATCAACTAGATGTCTTGAATAAATATCTCACTAAAACAAGAGTCCACATTTATGTTTTCATCAACACTTCTTATTTTATATCAGGAATCATCCCAATAATATCATGTATGAATCTTTTATGGTTGATTTAAAAACAATTTTTTCTAATCCATCATATATTTAAACACATCCCAATTCCACTATTACCCCCCTAAGGGGTTTCTAGATGGGTATATCAAAATAAATTATCAAAACAATTCTATTGACTCTTAGAATCACCTCAATACTTTCTTTACTTATATAATATAATTCATAGGAACTCTTCTTTTATATAAACTATTTGAATTAATGATTCAGGTCCTGAGAAAGCGCTCACTTTTAAAGGAATGAGATACTTAGTATTTCAAATGTTATTTTAATCTCACAATATTATCTTATGATTTTGAAATTATTGTTTCATGATTCTAATGATATAGTCAGGAATCATATTCTTTATATAAAATCAATATGTTAAAACCATATTTATGTTTACCTCTTTAAAGAACTCACAGCTTGTGTTACAATCACAAACTAAGTTCAAATTATATTTATACACATCCACATTATTCTTATATATAAATTATATTAAACCCATTCATGTAAAGACTTATAATATTATGATTTTGTAAATACCTATATAAGTAATCTGGGAAAAATAGAAATCAAACCTTCACTTTGTTGAATAAATCATAAGACTCTATGCGAGTGAGGAGTCTGGCCCAATGTCTCCCAACCCAAGGATACTTTACTCAAAGGATGTTTCAATTTCATGATAAATAAAAATACTAATTGTATAAATCATAACTAACTATATAATTCAAGGTCATGACCTAATACAAGCCAAATTCAATGAGGAAAAAAATAAATCAATTATCATACCCATTGTGTAACTCTTTAAATAAATGTATAAATATTTCAAAAAATAACTGTTTAAAATGAAGTGTACATAAATTCATAATAGAAAAAAAAATTGATAAAAATTAAATAAAAGAATAAATTAGATAAATGAAAAAATATATTTTAACATGAGATAAACAATTTATGAATAATCCCTAAAAATTTGTTATAATAAACACATTATAACTTGAGTTTCCATATAGATACTGCATAATTTAAATAAATATAAACAATTTTAGTTTTATTTTAATGTTAAATCCATAATATTATTCCACATATACGCTTTCACTTGAATATATGATAACTAAAATATAATATATATATATATATATATACTATTTATATATTCAAAAAACATTTATAATTCTTATTATTTAATATTATTCATTGCCTTGTCAAATTAGTAGTAACCACTAATTTTGAAATGGTTAGAGTAATTTCAAAAACATGTCCTTTAATTTTGTAAATTCTAATTAAAAATTGTAAATAGCTCATAATATTTGATATCAACCCAACTATATTTATACATTATTTTGTAATTCATAAACAGTTTATTAATTTTTCATATAATTTTCTTATAAATATTTTTATCCAAATTATATGTCATGCTATATGACCTTCCTAAAGTATTCTTGTATTATCATTTAATATTATATATATTTAATTATGAAATATTTGTTAGATTTTTAAATATTTAAATATTAATTTTTTAATTCCACTATATATATTTTTTTAAAATTATATAAGTATTCTGAATTAAATTTTTAATGATTAATAAGTATTTTAAAATCTCAATAATTCAATTCATAATAAAAAAATGGAAAAATAAACTTTTTCTTCATATCATACATTATGATATAAATGACAATATAAGATGTGACATTCCCTATTATTTATCTCTCTTATTTATGGGTAATCATTGTTTGTCACATCGCCTTCAATGGATGGGGAGTCATATTTTACTATATTCTTGATATCGTCCTTAGGATAAAATGATATATTTTACATGTTTAGAATTAAATTATTATCCTATATGACCCAAAATATTGTATTTGACCTGTTGCTATATTTATGATATAAAAATCATATAAAGTGAGAATATCACAAGCTATAACATCATATGTCATACTTTGGACCACATATTAATTTCAATATCTTGTTTAATGATGTTGACTCTGATATTAATTTTGAAAAAGAAAATAAATATCACATCATATGATAAGAAATATTGTATAAAATTAGAACTAAAATATCTTTTTTAACATGATTTCATGAATTTAAAGGCATGGTGATACTCTAATACAACTTACGTGTTTCTTATATTGAATAACACTTAAAAATGTAAAATAAAAAAACCCTAATCGATAACTAAACCCCACATTAAACTAAAATCTTATAAAATATTAGATGAAGAGCATTTTATACCTTTCACAAGTTGGTAATATTTTATTGTATACATCATATTAGTTTGAAGAATTTATCTTATTAGAAGATGAAGTAATCTCTCCTCCATGTTGTATCCGTGGGATTAATGAAGCTCTAATTGTGCGGATGACATAATCCTTTACTCTATGGAATTATGGTGCCTCACTTGGTAAATGATGAATATAAAGAGGGGTCCATGGAAAGGACAACTAAAAAGAAATGAGGTCAGTTTGGATGATATCATCTTCATTGTTATACATCATTATATATCCATTAAGGACACAACTAGAGTGTCTATAAATTTACTCATATATTATGAGTAAATGAATTTAGTAACCACGATTTAAAACCCTTGAACAATTCATTATCCATATTATTTCAACTTATTAAATGACTCAAAATATGATGAAACCACGGAGAAGATTTTCTTGTTATCCATTAATGTTCTATTACCAAGACAATCATATAATTACATTGTATTCATATAATTTGGATTGTGGTATTACAATGTATCCAAGGTTGTGGGAATGATATCATAATTTCATATCCAATGACATCCAAAACTAAAACATACACAATGGATTTGAATTATATATGTTATACCATGTGGCATAATTAATTCATATACTATAATATACATCGTTAATCTGTATCTCAAATAATGATTAAATTATGATGATTTCTATGGAAACGAAATTGGTTAATAACAACATAACAATTTTTTGTAATGTAATAGAATTTTAATACTATATTCAAAGTGTTAAAAATTAATAATATGATTTAAAAGTCTTACCATTATACAAATAGTCTTTTATTTTTAGATTTTAATAAATAATGGTTTATAGTGGGAGGTTTTAGGAGATTTTGACATAGGAATATGGCTATATTTACATAGATATGTAATGAGTATACAGAACCCTAAAATTACAACAAACATAACTCCTCTAATGTATTTTATCATATCATATGTGTTATATTAGAATATAAGTGTGGTTTTTTTGAATAACTAATGATATTTTAAATTTTAAAATATATCATGATATATAATTGTAAAATACAATTTATCATTATTTCAAATTATAAATATATACTAATGTTTTTCAAGTATTATTAAAGACTATAATAAAATATTAATATTGGAATGGGTAGGATTTCAAACTTACAGATAAAATATTCTCGTGAGACAAAAAAGTGTATTTTATATTTATAAGATCCCTACCATTTATGTGGATTTATTAGGTTCATTTTAGGTACTATTTTTAATATTGTTTTGGTTTATCCTGTTTGGGTTTTACATTGGGTTGTATTAAAATAAATTAGATAACTTTTTATGAAAAATTGGAAGTGCATGGTTAGTTCACAGTTTGGACAAATTGTGCGCATACCCCCAATAAACCAAGCTACCCCAGAAAGAGGGGATCACATAGTTGGAACATGGTTTCTCAAATAATACTAAATCTTAGTAGAAACTATGAACCCCAAGTGAGATTCATATGATTAGGGTTCATGGTTTGGAAAACCATGCTCTCCAACCAAGGAAACCATCCACATGAGATTTATTTATCTGAAAACCAATTTAAATTTATTAACCCCCTAGTGTTAACTCTTACGTTACCCATCTTGTTCCTAAAAGTTTCGTTTATTTTTTTGATTTCCATATTGAAAATTCATGTGCAACACTGCACAATAGAACTATCCAACCAACCTTGCGAAGGAGGAGGGATGATATCAAAATATTTTCTGGGGAGGGGTAGTTCCAAGCTGTCTTATATGGATGATTTTTTCTAAGTAATATGGGTTATATAATTGAAACATAAGTCTTTAGGACTTTTAAGGGTTCCCCCTCACCCTTAATATGGGGATTATCAAAATAAAGAAAAAAGTGAAGTCATTTGGGACATTTAAGATCTGATGGATTCAAGGTCCCTTGTTATCAATTCTTGATGAATTGAAGATATGATTAAAAGATATAAACCTATCCTACTATGTGATATCTCTCAGTGTGTTTCCTCTATCTATATCCCTTTTCTATATTTTCATATGATGAGGAATTATTTATTCCACATTGGTATTGGTTAAGATCTAGTTTTTCATGGATATTAATCTATTTGTATCCTAATATTAGTTGTTCATTCTAGATCTCATTATTCATTCTGGTTTTGAAAATTCCACATCAAATAAGAGATTTAGGGTTGGTGAACTCTTATCAATGATCGTATGGTAGGAATTCTAAATGTCAATTCTTATATTCTTATTTTGATTATATGTATAGAATTGTGAAATTTCAATTTCAATGATTGGGAAATTATACTAAAAATTTATTTTATTAAATAAAATTTTCAAGTGATACTAAAATGGTTTAAACATGGTTAAATTGAAATTGGTTATTTATTTGATTATGATTATAATAAAAATGGTAATTAATGGATTTTTAGATTAAAATTAGATGGTTAAGGGTTTATCTGATTAAATGTTGATAATTGGTTTAATGGTGAGTTGTTCATATTATTTCATGCGACTAATGTGATGAACCATGATTTTTTTATAAATTAAAATGGTGAATTGTTTTGAGAATAATTTATTAAATGGTCAATAATGAGTAATCATAAAAAATGTGATATAAGTGATTTATGTAATCGATTGATAAAAGCGTGTAAGACCCAAACTGAGGATTCAAAATCCCATATGTGATTGATTTATAAATTAGTGTGGGACACATACTTATTTATCTAAATCCTAGATGGGAATGAATTAAAAATGGGGTGTGGGACATGGAATGATGATCCAAATACCCATGGGGTGTAAACAAGACATTATAGGCCCAAAATATAGACATTTAACTACGATTCCATGTTGTCATGATAATAAAATAGAATTATATGGATAATGGAATCCCATGTTAAAATTTATTTTCATTCACTATGTGATATGGTCTATTATATAGCATAATCCGATGTAGGTAGTGATGGATCAAGTTTCATTGTGAATCCGAGATATTTATTTGGTTGATTAAAAATTATTGAGTTGAAAAAGAGATTATTTTATTATATGTACATTATTGTTTAAAAACTGTAAACACTATTATTGAATGGATATTTTTTTAATGATATTGGTCATGGCCTACTGAGTTATACACACACCATACTCAGTCTGCCTCATTAGAACCAGAATAGACTTCATGATTATAGGACATGATATGGGAAGGATCCCTATGATAGATGGCTGAGTTGAGAAGGATCATGGTTGAGAGAACATGACATGATTTAGGGACCTTAATGGGAGTTTCTAGTGTATTAATTTATGGTTTTTCATTAGACACTTTACACACATACAACATGAAATATTTATAACATTTTTTTTGGAAATTGTTTTCTTGATTTTGTTCATCATGTGAAACCTATCTGTATTGGTCGTGGTTTTATTCTGTATATTAGTTATATTTTTTGGTTATTGTTTGTCTATTTCCACTTTTGTGTCATTTTGATAAAGTGGGTACAGTTTCCCCATGATATATAATATACCATTACTAATAAATGGAATACTTCCACTTACTATGAGTTGCGCCTACAGTCATGTGACCAACCATATTTGGGAATTGGAATGTGACATCTTGGTGGGGATGTCACACACTTTTATCATATGAGTTTTTCAACATCATTTTGTATTAATTTTTGGGAATGATAGACTAGATATTAGGATGATTTAGTACGTGGTCATGAGATCATTAATGGGAGTATCTAACCCATTTATGTGGGGAAACCAATTACTCAGGTTGGGATTGTTGTTATTGATGTTTTATATTAAAATTGTATATTATTACTCCTTTAGTGGTGAACATTTTATGTGATATTTTTATTTTATGAAATTTTATTCCTGGACTAGTATGGGATGAGTGATGCATATACATGCATCATTATTGGCACTCATGATTTATTGTAACATGAAAATTTTTTGGAATTCATGAAAAATCGGGTTTTGGTGTGAGTTTTTAAATGAAAATGATCTTCATTACCTGTGTGATTTAAATGGAAAATGTACCTAATATGAAATTGGAAAAAATTTTAAGTGATGGCCAATGTTGTGAATTTCAATTGATAAATTGGTTTATAATGATAAACATGAGTTGTGAATTCTTTTTACCCTATGTGAGAAATGACCCACGTAAGGGATGGTTAAAGGTAGTGATAGTGCCTTACATCTAACTGTGTGGCAAGTAATGGGGGATGAATTGTGGTGGAATATTATGATCTTTACATGTGAAAACAATGATATTTTTGTAATGATTCTTAAAAAATGTGTTTATAATTGAATATATTTTCCTCAAAGATGAATCTTTCTGATGGGATGATATGTGGTAATCCATAAAAATGAGCCTTTAATAGTTAAACCAGATTTTCTGATAGTTTATGGTTATGAATCTGGGGATATGTTTCATGAGAACATTTCTCACATTATGTAGTTTTTGGGAGGATACCTATGGTGGGTTTTAAATAGTATATATGAATATATAGGAGATTTTCAGTTAAAAAAACCTAAAAAATTCATTAGAGAGGGTGGACCAGAGGAACCTATATGCTTGATTGAGTATATCCAGACAATCTTGACTACTTAGAGACTTTTACTGATAATATATTCAAACATGATAATTATATGTTTCATGTTAAAGAAATTAATTTGTAGTATATCTATAGTCGATATGGACACCTAGAGAATTTCGGGTGGACAAACATTTAGAGAAGCTATGGTTGCAATTACACCCTAAGATTCTCAGGCATGAGAAGGAAGTATAATTACAGACATTGGACAAAGGAAGTATGTTCATGAAGAATTATTCTAGTAACTTTAATAACTTTCATCTCTTTGTTCCATCATTGGATGGTATAAGTATACTACAGAGATGTAGTTTTATGATGGTCTTATGTGTGAAATAACGTCTCAAGTTAACATATTTAGGCTAAATAAGTGTTCTAATGTGGTCAGGCAGGCTCTCATATCAAAGGGGAACCTAGAAGAGGATTTCATTGGAGGTCAGGCAGTTTATACTAGAAAACCATGAGGTACGTCTTCCAGGATTAGTAAGTGTCACATGAAAAATTTTAACCATGCAGATGGAAAGAATAGTAGAGAGGTAGGATGATCAGTTATTTAAGAACTCACTAGAGTAATTTGCCATAAGTGCAGTAAGTCGGGTCACATATATAGATAGTGACCCAGACCATCAGTAGAGTGTTGAGATTTTATAAGGATGGATCATCTATGATGATTATTATGAAAAACACAAAATATGTGAAATTAAGGAGGATTAAGAAAAATATACTGTGATGGAATGGGATCTTCAACCCAACATCAATATATTGTTGGGAGTTATACTTCATTTATTGTCAAGGTAGTGGATGTTTTACTACTAAGGGAAAGGTGCCCATATTGGAAGAGTGGTGCTACTCAGGAGACTCAAACAACAACTTGTGTTGAAGGGGTAGGATAGTTTCATGCCGTTCATCCTGTACTTGTGGATATAAAGGATGGACCATGGATAGTTATAGGTACTATTATTGTAGCTTCTACAAATTCAAGTGCCTTATTGGATGCAATATCCTCTCATTATTTTATATCTTGTCAACTTATGAATGGTTTGATTCTTTCAATGGATATTTCAATTAGTGTTATGACAATCGATACACGATTTAGATTATAGTAGAGAGACATATGTTTGTAGATGGGGTGTTATCTCGAGGTTAGAGAGTATCATTTTCTATGGGATCATTATACCAATGAAGTTTGAGGGATTGAGTTGATTTTGGGAATGGACTAGTTGGTAGAATACCAAGACTATATAGATTGTTACGATAAGAGAGTAAATATTATGTCTCATGAGGCTGAAAAGAAATTTCATCATGGAGAGTGGTATATCCTGAATGGTCAGGTAGTGATAGTTCAACAACTTTTGGGCTCACTACTCAGGTTGAAAGATTGTTGTTTAATAATAGAGGTGTAAAGTAGGATGTATTTACCCTCATAGTGTACCAGTTTCAGGATGTGTTTAAGGAATACTCCTTTGGGATTCCACCTAAGAGGGATGTGATGTTTACTGTTGAGAAAATTATTGGAGTTGATTGCGTCTCTATTCCACCCTATATAATGGAAACAAAAAAACATTAAGGGATCAAGTCTTAGTCGGAAGAGTTGAGGGATAAGAGATTTATCCATCCAAATATGTCACCCTGGGGTTCTTCTATCTTGTTTGAAAATAAGGATGATGGGGATTTGAACTTATTTTTTTATTTTAGAATGTTAAAATGAAGTACATTGAAGAATTGTTATCCTATTCCTTGTATTGATGTTATATTTGACTAGTTCAGAATATATTAGGTGTTCATAGAGTTTTAATAGGGATTAGGGTATCATTATTTTTGAGTTTTACCATCTGATATACCACAGGCTTCATTCAGAAGTAGGTATAGTCTTTATGAATTCACCAATATTTCATTTTGTCTAACAAATGTTCTAGTATTGTTTATGGCCTTGATGAACCATATCTTACACTTGTACCTTGATTAGTTTTCTTATTGTGTTTTTGGATAACATCATTGTATACTCTAAGAGTCAAGATGATCATGCTCATCATATTAACATCATCTTGAGTACACTGAAGGAGAATTCTCTATACCTGAATCTAACTATGTATCAATTATGTATAGACCATGTGCATTTATTGGGTAACATAATCTATAAAGAAGGTGAGCCAATATACATAGAGATGGTTTAGGTAGTGGTTTCTTAGGATAACAGAAATAATTATTTCGATATCCATATATTTATGTGTTTGATGGGATATTATTGAGGTTGATCCCACACTTTTACCTCTTATAAGAACCACATTCGGGATTGACCAAGAAGGGAGTTAAGTTTTAATGGTCTAGATTATGTGATTATTCTTTCTAGGACATGAATAAGTGGTTGAGTATCCCACTGATCTTGATTCAACCTGATCTAGGGGAGGAGTATACATTTACATTGATGCATTTCGGTTCAGGCATGGAGTAGTAATGATGTAGGGAGATACATATTTGGTATATGGGTCACAAACACTGAGGCCACATGATATGAATTAGTGTATGACAGATCTCTAGTTTTTTTAGTGGTTTATGATTTGAATTTTTTTTGAATTATTTTCTAGTATATACATTTACCTTTTATGATAACAACATGATATTAATATAAATATTTTCATAGTGAAATTTAAATCTCTATTAGTGGAGGGTTGTTGAGTATATGCAGTCAACTATCATTGAGCTAGAATATACAAACAGTAATGGAATCAATGTTTTTGAGGTGTTGAGTACGAAAACATATACTCGGGTAGTTCAAGAGTCTATGTCAAAAGTGGAATATGAGGACCTTAATAGATGACATGCTTGTTGTGGTTCAGGATGGTCAAGAGGAGATGAACCTAATGTTAGTGTGAGTGGAAACCAAACTATTGGGATGAATCAAGGGGATGTGGTAAGAGTATACGAAGTATCTAGATTGGAGGGAAGGCCTTGAAGGCGGGGTGTCACCTTATGATTCGACTATAGATGAGGATGTGATCATCGAAGGGAGTAAATATGTTGTTTTAACTATGTGTATATGGGAGGAGATGATACTTGAGTTTCCTACCTCGATGAGGGTGGTGCATCCAGGTTTAAACAAAATGTTCCTTGAAATACATAAAAGTTAATGGTGGATGGGCATGAAAAACTAGATTATAAGGTTCATGACATGATGCTACACCTATCAAAAGGTGAAGGTCTCAAATTAATGAACTAGTGGTATACTACAGTCATTTCCCATTCTAGAATTGGAGTGGGATGTTGTTACCATGGATTTCGTGGTGGGTATCTTAAGTACAAATCAAAATAATGACTCTATTTTTGGTAGTATTGGACTGATTGATGAATGTATAGAATTTTTTCCTATTCAAGAGACTTTTTGAGTGAATATGTTTGCAGACATGTACATTAATGAGATACTCTATCTGCACAGGCTGCCATAGAGTATCAGTAGGGACCCTAAATCTTGTTTACATGAAGATTCTATAAATTCTTGTAGAATGAACCTGTTATACATGTATTTTTGAGTATGAATGTCCACCCATAGATAGATGGGTAGACAGAACATACTATTCGGGATTAGGAGGATATTTCACGGGCGTGTGTTCTTGTTTTTGGTTGATATTTGGATAATCACTTAGTGCTTATTAAATTCTACTATAAAACAATTATCAAGTGACTATAAAGATATAACCATATAAGTCTCCTATGGTAGTCCATGAAGATCACATCTATGTTGGATAGAGGAAGGTGGGTATCGACTTTTGTGATATAGTCTTGTATAGGAGACATCAGATTAGGTTTTGGGGATTTGGAAACATATAACTATGAGTCAGAGTAAACATAAGTCATATTTTAATATACATGATAGAACCTTGAGTTTATATTAGGTGATCATCGATTCCTATTGGTTTCTTATATATTGGATTACTATAGTTTCCGAGATAGGGAAGTTGAAACTTAGGATTTTTGGGTATTTGGATATCTTAGAGAGTATCGAGTTGGTTGTATATAAACTGGATCTTCCACATTGGTATAGTTACTTTCATGACATTTCTCATTAGTTAGAACTTTAATGGTATCACTCTGACCCTTCTCATTTGATTAATGTTTATGTTTTTTATCATGAGCGTGATACTTCATTTGAGGAGTGTCTGATTTGTGTTTTAGATATTTCATATAAGGGGTTTCTAGGAATGACCATGATGATAGTTTCGGTATTGTTGAAAAATGACCATCTTTAGGAGGAAACATGGGTTGAGAAGCAGATATGAAGGCTTAGTGGATTGATCTTTTTCCTCAGAATCTTAGATATGATAGGGAGTGTATGTCATGGACCATCTATTATATGGTAGGAATATTGTAATATCCCTACCTTTTTTGGATATGTCTCATGCTCATTTTAGGTATGATTTTTAGTTTTGTTTTGGTATATCTTTATAGGGTTTTACATTGGAGTTTTTTCTTGAGAAATTGGAAAATTTTGAAATGAAATAGGTACTTCACAATTGGTGCCAGGTTTTCCCATACTATGTGCCTACCCCCGGCAAACCATGCAACACCAAACATATGGGTATTTCATGTTCAGGACAAGGTTTTTCAATCTGTTCTTCCTATTAGTAGAAAACACGAACCTATAATGAGAGGTACATAGTAAGGGTTCATTATTTGGAAAATTATTCAACCCATTCTCAGAAATTGTTCACATGATATTTATATCTCCAAAAAAATTATAATTCTTATACCCCCCCAAATTCCATTCATGATGAGTAAAAGAATCCTATTGAAGGATATTCACCTCTTTGGGTATGTGATGTCTTCCTATTCCGTTTTCTCTCTATCCTGTATGTCATTTTGGATAAGTATGAATTTTTTATTCCACATTTGTATTGGTTTATACCTAGGTTTTCATAGATCTTAATCCATTTGGATCTTGATGTTAGGTTTTGATTCAAGATATCATTCTTTATTTTGGTTTTGAACATTCCACATCAAATTTGATAATTCTCATTAGTGAATAATCACCAATGATCATGAGGTAGGTGGTCTAAAATTTCAATTCCAAAATTGTTGTTTTAATTACATATATTCTATTTTTTAATTTAAATGTCTTTGATTGGGAAATATAAACTAAAATTAATTTCATAAAATTATATTTTTATGTAATAATGAAGTGGTTTGATCTTGGAGAATTTGAAATTGTTTAAATTATGTGACTATGATATTATTGGGAATGTAAATTAAGGTATGTTTGGCTTATCCTTGAAAGGTTAATGTTTTGTACAACAAAATGTAGATAAATGGTTCAATGGTTAATTGATCATATTATAGCATTTAATTAATGTGACGATCCATGATTGTTTGATAAAATTAAATGGTTAAAATTATTGAGAATAATTGATAAAAGGATTAATTATTATTAATTAGGATAAATGTGATACATGTTATATATGTTATATATGTGATTGATTGATTAAGGAGTTTGGGACAAAGGAGGATGAATCAAAATCCAATATGAGATTTACTGATAAACAAGTGTGAAAAAATGTGGGATGAATTGGGGGCATGACGGGGAGACAACCCTAGCGGCATATTTCCTCTGTGACAGTGGTGGCTTCTACCCCAGTCCCTCCCCCACTGATGGGGGAGGGACCATTGTCATCTGGGAAAGGCACATCTCCTCCTTTGGTCCCATTCTCTAACCCTGATTTGATGTCGTCTTTTCCTCAATTCCTGCTCGGCCTGAAAGTCGTGGATTTTCACGATGATTCTCCTAACATTTCTCTATCATCATTTGAATTCGGTGAGTCTTCAAACCTTCTAAATCAAACTCTGATTGTGAGGTTTTTCCAACGACGAACATCAGTAGATTCTTTCGACATGAATGTATTCGATACTTGGGGTTTGCAGTAGAGGGCGATGGTAGGTCCTCTTGATAATCGTCAGATTATGGTCCATTTTGACTCAAAGTCTGACCTCATCAAAGCCTGGTCATGCGCTCCATGATGCTTTAATGGATTCTGATTTTTTATACTCATGTGGTCCTTCGACTTTCATATGAAACACGATCCTCATTCAATGGAAACATGTGTAAGTTTCCCTATCCTTCCTCTACTATTCCAAAATCAATCCATTCTCCATATGTTTTGAAATTTGATAGGTAGATACATGTGTTCGGATAGCAACACGACGACCATTTTTTACCCCATGAACCCTAGATTCTATGTTGAAATGGATGTTTCATGGGTTCCATTAGAGCATGTGTGGATCATGTTGGGAGAAGAATACCACTACAAACAAAGTGTGATTTATGAATCATGGAGTGATTATTTCTTTGAATGCAAGAGGTTATGACACTCGATGGAGGCTTTCCATAGTAATGCTAAGAGGAATTCCTTAAAGATGAGTTATAACAGTGGCAGTGAAGGTGAGATTCTTCCTAAGGGCAATTTGCAACTCTCTGGGTCGGCAGACAGACAAGGAGGCTCAGTTAGACCTCTAAGGGTGTGTGATGGGCCAAGGGAGGTTGATCCTGATCAGAATCCCCATGTCTATTCACCAGAAAAGGATGACTTGAAGAGTCCTGTGAATCCGACAATAGAAAATGTGTTTAATAGGCTGAGGCAGAAACTGGCCTGGCCATCCGATAACAATAATTCGTTACTCAAGGTTAATGGGAGGGATGAGGAGATGGCTCACCAGACTGCATCTCATTCATGGATTAGGGTTTCTGGGAGTTCACATGTTCTGGGGAAACTTGAGGTTTATGTGGAGGAGGTTTCTATGGGGTTGGATGGCCCCGATCTAGATGTCCTATGGAAGGGAAAAAAGAGGATGGATATAGAGGTGGCCCATCCAAATAGTTTGGTAATAACAGGGATTGATCTGGCTGGTGATGCTACATACGAGGAAGTGGTTAGGGGGGTACAGTATTCCATACAGGTAGGAAACCAATTTTATGGCCTTTCTTTGGAAGGACTAAACAATGACCATATAGAATCAGAAATTTCAAATGGGGAATGATTGTAGCACTACATGGGAGACAGTAAAAGTATCTCTGCTGGATAATTAAGTCTGAGGAGTTGTAGGAGTACCAGCAAGAGGAATGGAAGAATGGAATTCCACTATTTGACACATCCTTTGAAGACTTGGTCTGCAAAAAAAGAGTGGATGAGAGGGTGTCCATCAAGGCCTTATTCCTAGAAGAATATTTAGATCGACCCAGATCCTGGGGTTTAATTCTGAGTTAGGGAGATAAGGTTCAAGAGCAGATGTAGTATCTCAATGCATCTGAAGAGGAAGCAGCCAAGATGATGGGGTGGAATATAAGAGTGAATTATAATGAGGAACAACATTCTTGGTTTGACAAACATGACTCGATTCCAGTTTGGGGGTTCAATAAGAGGTTTCTAAAGTTCGAGGAATATATAAAGGTATGGGATAAGCTTTCTGCTGCTGTTGAAGTTCTGTTAAGTGAAGAGCCTCTCACTCAGGTAACATATATTTAATGGAAGTTGTTCAGGGACATGGAATCTAGAAGGTTTAAATTTTATTTTCTTGGGAATTCTATATTTTCTATTTGGTTGTTTTTCTGGACTCTGTGGTTTCTCACATTCTTTTCAAAGTGATTTGATAATTCAATAAAAAATAATTTTCAGTCACATTTGGGAAATATAATTATGCTTCAAAATAACATATGTGATTGATTGATAAATAGGGTGTATGATAGGGACAGATGCTCCAAATACCCATGGGGTAAGAGACTTGATGTTCCAGGCCCAGAATATGGGAATTGGACAATTGTTACAAGTAGTTGTGATATAAAATTGGAATTATATTGATAATGATATCCAATGTTAAAATGAGATTTGATTCACAAGGTAATATGATTCGGAATTTGATATGGTCTGATATAGGAATTTATGTTTTTGGATTCATCATAACCCTCAGATATTTATGTGGTTAATTGATGAATAATTAAGTCGGTAAACTTTTTATTTTATCACTTTTAATTTATTATTTATAAAATATCATTCACTATTATTGATTAGATATTGTTTTATACAATGTTGGTGGTGACCTATTGATTTTAACACTCAACCTACTTAGGCTTCCTGATCATTACTCGAGAAGAAATAATGACTGAAAGACTGAATGAGGTAAATATCCATATATTAGATGGATGAGTTGGGATGGAGTGTGGATGAGATAATTTTACATGGTTTCAAGACCTTCTAGAAGTTTTAAGTGTATTTTTTGGGTTTTTTAATTTTCCATTTGACACAAATTAATCATTAAATATCTATAAATTTATTTTTTGATATTTTTTCCTATTTTGGTTCAAAATGGGATATTGATATGTATTGGTCATAGTTATATTCTAGTTATTGGTTATATAATTTGGTTATTATTTATTTATTTCCTCTATTTTATTACTTTGATAAAGAGGGTATAATATCACCATGTTATATAATAAACCCTAACCACTAGAAGGAAGCCTCTGGTGTATGGGGAGGGATGACTGAGTTCATATGACCAACAATCTCGGGGCACCGACATGTGGAACCCAGTTTGGGATGTCATACTATTGGATAACCATACAAGAATACCACATGGATTTTCATTTCTTGTTTCTTTGGAATAATGAGCTTACATGTTTTATATTATGTTTTTAAAACCTATGGTTTTCATGATAGCATTCTTGAGATCATTTATAATTTGTTACATTTTATATGTTAGCCTTGTTGTTGAGATAATTAGGGGTTTCATTGGTATTATTTTAATCATGTAATCAATTAATACATAACCAAGATGAGATATATCCAATTATTTGATGAGTATAAAATCTAGGTCCGAAATATAAATATATTAAGGAATATTAATATCATACAATGATAAGGTACATGTAATGTGATTTCCTACATAGATGAGTATCATGTTTAGTACAAATATACTTAGGGGAATGAAATGGTTTTTTTCTTATGTCTGATCAATCTATACTCAATAAATTAATAATATAAGAGTAAAATATCTTGGATTTAAATACTATGTGCCCCATAGTTATTTACATGATATAAAAAGTGATTATATGATTACTCACACTTAGAAATGATATTTTCGGTCAACATAGGTATAAAGATACTTGTTTTATACATAGATAATGCAAGATCCTATTGTAACATTATTAGAAATGATTCCTTTCTTGAGATTTCTATTATATTGTGATTAGAGATTATGTAATTCATAATTTTTTCAATGCTAGAAAGGTCAATAGGGTCATACATTGTGGTTTGGAAAATGACAATTATTTTATGTTACAAAGTGTTTTTAAAAAACATTATGAGGTAACATAAATGTTTTTTTAGAATAAATCATAAAAAAATTGTGGATACCATTTCAACTATTTATATATATGATGTAACATTTGGTGAAAATGAATGATAGCCTTTCCAAAAGTACTTTTTTATCATGCATGAAAATTTAATGATATTGTTTTGAAACATCTTATGTATGATTATACATTAATTAAATTTCTTTTCATTTATAAATCATTATTGAATTTTATTGATTGAAGGATATTTTTATTAAAAACACCATCAAAACAAGGTGTTTTAAACCATGTCATGGATCTATGCTTTGGTGAACCTTGATGTAGTGTGGGTTTTTATATATAGGTATTCTATATAACACTATATATTTTATTATATATAATGTTTCTTGAATATATTATCCAACTCCAAGCTATAATAATTTTATTAGTATGTTACGATAATCAAAAGGAGTTGGAACTCCCAAAAAAATTATTTAAATGTTAAATAGGTAAATAACCAAATGAATTATCACTTATAATGAGTTGAAAATTATAATACACTTATTATTCCATTTATAGACAAAAATTTAGAATTTATGAAGTCTGTATATAGACACAAGGTTACCGTATTTTATTTAAGGTAATTCATATACTAGATTAGTTTTTTAATTTTTACATTGGTTTAATTTTTATTTAACTATCACTCTATTTACCAGTAGATAATGGGTTATAGAAAACCATTAAGTTATGGAAATAATTCCCATGATTTTGGAGATTCATGTAGCCCTTAGATAAACAAATAATATAAAGTTTATTAAATTCATTTTCTTGATTGATAACTAGATTATGTGGAATATATTTAAAAAAAATTATCATTAGAGAAATGGAATTTTATTAATCATGTAATTTTATTCCTCAAAAAAAATAGTACATTTTGGGTCTTAAATAGGATCTTGATGATATATTCAATTATCTATGGATATTTTTTATCTCCCTAAACCCTTTATGTTTATTAGAAATATTCTAAAAAATTGATCTCCAATAAACCATTTTACCAATAAATAGACAAATTTATCCCTTATAAGGAAATAGTATTTCTTCTACCTCATCATAAAATCACAAATTTATTATATTGTATCACCCATTGAAATAATAATTATCAATCAATACTCATCCATTTTCCTAAAATGAAAAAAAAATAATGATAGAAAAAAATCAGTGATGTTTTATGGACTTTATAGATAGTGAAGTCTTAACTATATTGTCAATTGAAAGAGTGAATCATTTATCAAGGAATTCATCAATATATCAACTAAATGATACATCATTAAAAGATAATCTATGTTAATCATCTCATGTTACACATTTTTAAGTAGTGATTATAGATATTCAAGCCTCTTACATATGTTACTACATGATTTTTAACATAAATACCTAATAAACACAACCGTAGAATCGAAAAACCTATTATCTTTTGGAATACTAGGTTTATAATTCATCAATGAGATACTAAATATAAAAAATATATTTTAATTCCCATAATGTGATTATAATTACCTTTATGAATTTAAAACATCATAGGATAACATAGGTAATTAAAAAATGGTCGATTTATAAATCCCATTACATGAAAAAGCATGAAATGAGATCAAAAAAAATTTGTCAAATGGCTATCTAAGATATCAAAAAAGAAAAGTCTCACAAATAACCATATAAAGGCATGACAAGAAGAATATAAAAACATAGGATCACGTATTCATCATAATGTGACAACAAAATAATACATGTCATCATACGTATATGTCATAGCTAACTGTCAAGACATCATATCATTGTGAGAAAATTCCAATAATGGATTATATTTTCTTCCTTATCCCATAACATATCATATCATGAGATATAAACATGACTGGATCTAATAGAAAAATATATAGGTTCAACATTAATAAAATTAACATGAATATGGGTGTAATATAAGTAATTAAATCATAAGGGAATAGCATAAGAAATATCTATGGAAATAAATCAGTTATATAATCATGCCTCAAATCATAATCAAAGGATACCACATAGTTATTCAAATGTGAGGTAAGAATTAATTTTTTTATTCTTAATATTCAGTTAAATTAGAAAAGCTATCAAATATATAGTTAATTTGAAGAAAATTTTATGAGGAAGAGAGGAGAAATAATTTCAAAAATTAAAATTTTTAGTAAGGTTTTATAAAAATACAATGGTATATTTAAATATGGTATGAAAATAACATTTTTCTTAAAAACAATGTGAACCTGGTAGGTTATACAAAAAATAATATGCATTTCTTGAGAAAAATTTATGTTTAAAAAACTTTCTTTTGGTTATTCATAACTTGAAATAATAAACATAAAATTTCATTAAATTGAGTTTAAATAATGGAAATAATTCGTAAGAGAGCATCAAGAGCTTCTATATACCTAGAAAAAAATGGAGATAAATATAGGTGCATATACAGTGGAAATATAAATATAATTTATAATTATAATATAACATTAAATGTTGATAGGAATTCCGGTAGATAAAGAAAAAGAGTACCCAAATGAAAAGAGGGTGTTTTAAAGAATTCACTTATCTCATGTCTTGATTAATTCTATACGTTAAATTTAAATCATATATCATCAAATTATATTTATTTAATATATCATTGAGATGAAATTTATATAATATTTTATTTAATTTCATTAATTAATGTTTCTATATACTCAATTAATTTTTATATCATGTCTTTAGTTACTATCCCATGGTCCTCGTTTTATGGTTCCAAGGCTACAATAGTTTTGGGATAATTAACTATGTTATTGTGAAATTTTAATAAAAAATAGATGTGAAATAAAATGATATTATTTTCCATCAAGATTTTTTAATGGTACTAAATACCTATATGTGTTCTAGAAGAAGATAATTCATATAATATAAATGTTATTTTTATATAGTTAGTTCACCTAGGAATTTTACCATCCATTGTGAATAAAAAAATTATTTAGCTAAATCATTATCAATAAAACATATATAACAAAAAATCATCAATTAAATTAATTTAAGTTTATATTTTAATAAAATATTAATAAAATTAAGATTTTTATATTAATTTAATAAAAAATTCTAAATTGATAGTATGAATATTGATTTAATCATACTAGGTAAAAATATTCTGACAACGAGTTTTTGAAAATTTCCTTCAGAAATATCACTCTATGAATAATTGAAACTAAATTATTTAGATATTCTTAGTTTTATTTATAATAATATCTTATAAAATGTATAATTAACCTTGTATTTACTATCAATTTTATATAAATAATGATAAGATCATTAGGACTAAAAGTGGATATTTTTCAAAAAACAATATAAAAATTCATAATGAATTTATATTTTTAATAATTATAATAAAATTTAATGTGGAATTATTTAAATTTATTTTATAAATTATATATCTAAATATATAAATTTATTTCAATATAGTTATTATTACTAGTCTTATATTTAATGTAAGATGATCTTATTTTCAAAAATTACATTTGTAAAAAACTGTTTTCAACAAGTTTTGGGAGTTTATTTTTAAATTAAATTCTACCACCTGTCTAAATTTTATTTGATAAAATGGATTACATTTTTTTAATCAAAATTTTAATTTTTTTAATGATTACATATTCATTTTTGGTCATAATTAAAAGTAATATAGAAAAAATTTATCTCTACACTTAATATTAAAATGTTGTTAGCATGGGGTTAACCTAAAAGTATAAGGGTTAAAATGATATATATAGTTACTGAAACTACATAGGTTGGTTTTATTTTGAAATTAAACTTGTAAAATTATATTGTGATACATTTTAAATCATTTTACCCAATAATGTGACTATAAATTAATCTTATACTATGAAAAATTATAAGTGTGCTACTCCCCTCAATTATAAAAACAGAACCTCCTCCCCTATGTTGTACACACCTTTTAATCCATTTATCATGAAAACAACCTACCAAAAACTAACCTAAAAATATTTATCCACATTATAGGGATACATTACTTCCAAAAAAATTAACCATATCATCCTTAATAAGATATTCAAATAATGTTTTCTAAGAAAAGGTAATCGTCTTCACCATGTTCTTTCTTTTTACATATTCTTTTACAACCTCCAATTATGTATTAATAATTATAATATAATAACACTACTATATTAAAAATTATGAGATGTTATTTTTTTATGGAATAATATTTATCCATCTCATTCTCCCTTAAATAGGTAGCAAAACCTTCATTCATGTGTACGGATGTCTACCGTGTCATGAACTGATGTAATATATATTCCATCACTGACTCACATGGATAGTAATAATGATGTAAATAATGAATATATATAATAATTATAAAATTATACTGATTATAAAAATAATAATATATAATTACATTCCTTATCTTATAACCCATTAAGGAAATTATAATGCCACTCGTTCGTACGAACGAACTGCCATCTCCATAAAGAGATGTGATTCATTTTACATGCCCAAACATCCATAATGACTATAAAATGAATCTAATGAATAAATATATATTTATATCAATAAAAAAAAATATATGATTGAATTTTATCCTATTCAAAATAATTGGACAATCTAAGAAAAATATTTACCAAAAAACGAAGCAGTTGACACTTGAAACAACAGCAATACAAAATATATTTTTAACGATCAAGTGATGAGATTCTATAATATAATCATATATGATATTATAAATATGAATATGGTTCTCATAAAGATTAATATTTTTTAAACACCTATATATTAGGTTAAATCAATTTTCAACTAATGCTTAGCCTGAGGTAAGGGATTTTGCATCATTTTCCCTTCCATTAAGACATATTTGATATTATGGGCCTGTTTAATTTTATGTAGTGTATATAGAAACCCTTTAATAGATTTAACCTGAATAACTATTTATTATTTATGATTAATGTTTCAATTCATTTTTATTATTCCAATGGGTTACTATTTATAAGTTACCAATGAGGTAACTATTTAATTTAAAATCACAACTTTTTGGGATTGAATTAATTTTCATTGAATTAATATTACAATATATACATTGTAAAATCCACATATATTTTTATCCTTTTTTTGTATTTTTAAATTTATCTTAAAAGGATTCCTCTATTTTTATCTTTAATCTACTAAGTAAGTTTTTATATGAAAAACATATTTTATTTTTCATTTAATTGGAATAATTTTTTTTCGTGCTCATATTTTGTTCAAAATTGTTTTATAAAAATAATTTTTAGATCTCAAGTGATTTAATAATGTTATTTCATGTTTTTTGTGAATTTTTATATGATTTAAATTATTATATATAATGGTTTTTAATGGTTGTTTTTTGAATTTTTTATAAAATGTTCAAAGCAATTTTTGAAACATGTACTGTGTTAATAGGCTTCCCCACCATTGTAACCATTTTATGATATATAGCTTGTTATACAAATTTTATTAGGTTTTAAAAATAAAAATAAATTATTATATATTATTATAATATTTGAATTACCTTTTATTTATTATCCCAAATGAGATGAGTTTATTATAAAACATATATTTATAATAAACTAATGGTTATCTATGATCTCTTATTAATTTTGTGGCCATTAGATTTATCTTAAATTTAAAAATTACTATGATCATTTGAAAATAAATTTCTATTATAATTCAATATTATTTATATCATGGATTTGATTATTTTCTAACCCTTATACATTTATTACATATAGTGTTTTAATGTGGAACTTATTTAATTGACTGGGAAAATCATGATAATTGTGTATTCTTTTTCCAACATGGCTATTTATAAGGCATATTGTTTATTAATTGAATTAATTTTTCAATATATAAATAATAAATATGAAACACAAATATGGGTGGGACCTAGTTATAAATATATACTTTGTGCATTGACAAGTCTCACGAGACGAATCAGTTATCCAATAAAAACGAGTTCATATTGAATACTTAAAATCAAATTAAACAGTATTGAAACAATGATTTAATTTTATATATATCTTGATTTTTGATATTATAATGTAAAATATTAATAATTTATCTCATTGATAATCAATTATTTATATCCATGAGTTTATTTCATTGATATTATATGTGGATGTGTTTCATGGTCATGTCACGAATTTCATGCAAGGTGTTTTTAGTTATTTTAAATTTTCATATTCATTATTACTTAGTTACTGATGATAGAGTCCAAAATATTTAACCATTAATTTGAAATTTATCTTACCCTTAATTTTTTTACTTTCACCATGATATGAAGAATATTTATATGGATGAGTTCATGGTTGAAAAATGTTTTATATTTTTGTTTTTTATGTTTTACTTTTTATGATAAAAATGGGAAGAATGTATGTATGTAGTTCATGAAGACAACTAAATTTATCATTCTTTTAAGACTAGATCCATTTTGTCTATTCCAATTTAAAAATATAGTCACCAGATCTAGGTTATTAGAGTTGGGGTGGTTAAATTATATAACTTGTTATAAGTTATAATATACTTATTATCAATATATTTGACCATAATATTCTTTCTATAACTTTACATTATAGTGGTGGAGTAAAAATCATATTTTGTTTGTGGAGGTCGTTAAACAACCAAAGTATGAACAATTATTTCATCCTAGAGTGAAAAAATAGGTTTTATAATTTATATTCCATTAATAAAATAAAATTCATATATATTTATTATACTAGTTTTTTTTGTCATTTTTCATGGAATAAGTGAGGAGGTGGTAGAATAAGAGAAGATTGAAGGATATATTGGCTATGTATATTAAATATTTTGATATACTTTCTTATAAAAACCCTTCATGCAACTTGGTATGATATTTTTGTAGGAAAAAACACATTGGACATGAGTAGAAGGCTAAAGAAATATTAGGGAATAAAATTGGAAAGCTAAAAATATAATAAAGTTTGCGGGATGGGGTGGTGATGGGTCATATTTATGAGGGAAAGAGAGGGGTTCCATTGATGATAATATTAATTAGTTTGTTAGTTTTTATCAAGAACCCAAATATGGGGGGTTCTTATGACTATATGTTGTAATTAGTGAATTTGAGTTCAAGATAATTGTTTCATTCATCGTCCATGAAGTATTAATTATTTTATTTTTCTAATAATTGAAAATTTCATATTTCATGGTATTTATCTATTAAAAAAGTCAAACTATTTTAGAAAAATAAAAAAATTTGAATTATTTTTTTTATAATAATTAAAAAATATATCATTTTTTGGAAATAACATTAAATATATATGAAATATTGTTTTAAAATAAAATCATTATTTTTTAAAACTATACCAATTTATTTAATATAATCAAATTTCATTCACATTGAAAAATTAATTAACATCTAAAAAATATTATTACCATTATAATAAAAGAGTATTATTTCATAAATCCATTTTATGAAAATAATTTTTTTTTTGAACTTTTTATTTTTATAAAAAATTTAATTAAACAAATTTTTTTATAAAAAACACCTAATTTATCGTTATTAAAATATTTATTTATTTGTACCTAGAGATAAATTTTTTATATTTTCATTTTATAAAATAAATAAATATTATTTAAATAATTACATAAGTGATGAGAATATTCTAAATATAATGTTACTATTTTTAATGGTCTGATTAATATTCCAATAGTTAGATTACTATTCCAACGGTTAGATTTGAAACTATCATATGGGATTCCTACCTTCTATAAATAAGTCATATTTTATTCATTCTTCTTTCTCTTCTATTTACTCTCAAGTTTATATAAAATTTTATTTTGAAAATAAATATTTCATTATGAATATTTTGTTTCATTTATAGAGTGTTTTTATGAGTGTGATCATTCTCTGGGATCAAGAAAATATAAATTTCATAATAGATTTATAATATTTTATCTTTTCTCACTTTTTAACACATTAAATTATCACCTCTTTATTTCTTCTATAAATCTAATGTTTAAGTTATTATAGTAAATTTTTTCATGTCCTATTATGTGGTTCAATTTCATTATATAAAACTATATTTAAAAATATGACACATTTTATCACCATAAGGTAAATTTCATTGATTAAATTCATGGTTGTTATATTATTTATCCCATAATAAATTTCACCCGAAAAATTTCTTTTCACCCACTAAGATGAAAATATTTTTGGCTACTTATATTTTATGGAATCCTTGAGTTCTAATGTCACATCCACTTACATAATGTTTCTCTATATAAAAATTACTAGGTTAGTTGTTTTATGGAATATATGTTTGTCACTATGTTCCAAGACCTTAATAGACTACACATTATAAGAGAGTCCATTCTCCAAATATACCAACTATGAATTCATTACATGTGAGGGATCTAGTGTCTACATTCTCAAGAGGGATATGTGGAACACGTTATGTTCTTCATACCAGGTTGATAGGAGTTATAGTTTATGTGATATATATTTTCATTAAATAATAATATTTATGGGAATGATGTAATGGGCACTTATTTTCCCCTTCATCACTGGTCGCACGACTCTCTTCCGTAGATATATTTAAGGGAACATATTATCTAAAATGTAAAACTCTAGGTATCTCTTATGATTATGAACAAAACTCTTTTACATACTCTAATCTATCCCAATGTGATGTTGAATGGTATTGATATTTTCTATTAATTCAAGGCTCATTAAATTTTATTCTCCAACTTCATCCCAGCACATGGGTGTTCTATATCACTTATAATATAAGGATTCATATAGATTCATTTTGATGATAAAGTGGAAGTGATTATTTTATGATAACAAGACTATAGAATGGTATTTCTCCCATATTCTCTTTAATTCCTTCAAGTATACTGCCAACATTTCCTTACATTTCAGGATATTCTGATTAGATTTTTAATCACATTGGGGGTGTGATATGACATATTGAAGGTCAAGTCAATTTTAATAGAAGGTTGGATAATTATTTATAATTATTATGTAAATCCTGGACCTTTTTTATATAAAATTTATAGTGTAATTCTATAAAAACTCATCACTATTATAATATATATCATTTCATGTTAATCGAGTGAGAATTATTCCCCAATTGAAATGAAGTGAAATTTATTTTTAAGATGATCCAATATAACCCACATTTTATTATTTCATTAATATATCTTCATAAGATATGTAAGAAAGTCAATGGTTATGTTTTATCTATTTCATATAGGTATAAGAAATGGTGGAATTATTTGTATGGAGTTTTACTAGTATTCCTTCACTTGTTTACATACTAAGAACATTGATGTACATATGTAGTGGTCATTGAAATCTTGATACTTCATTATTCTCTCTAAGGGGATAAAGAATTTCAAAATATTTGCATCAGTAAATATCTCCCTTTTTATCTCAATCTTTGATGATATACATAGTAGTTACCCAAATCATATAATCATATATTTTGAACTCTGGGATTTCTCATTTTTATATTCTCATCCTTACTTAATTTTTCCTCATCATTCATTTCATAATCCTTTATCTTATTTATAATGGATGGTTAAGAAATAAATTACGAAATATTTTATTTATTTCATTCCTTTATTACTTTTATGACCATCCATATCATTTCTAAAAAGATTGTATCCAACTCAATTGTCATCATTGATAAGGTTCCATGATCCATTATTCATAGAGAATTTACCACTTTATTTTTCTTCCAAATATGGTAAAGGATTGAACACCCATATTCCTTGATCAACTCTAAGCATATTAAATGGGGCATATTAATCTCTTTCTTGGTTATGATATACTCCAAGATCATATGATCTATATATATATCATACTTTTTTCCCAGAGAATTTTGCTTTTAATATTTTCATTAAATACCAATACAGAGAACTCTTGATCCTAATTTGGATAGTTCTTCTCATGAAATTTCATTTACCATGACGCATTGGCTATCACTTTCCCATTTTACATTATTACACAACCTAATAAATTCATCGAAGCATCATTTTACACGTTGAAAAGTTACCCATTTGATGGTTGTGTGAGTACTAGGGTATTTATATTCCTATTTTTTAATTACTTGATATCAAACTCTTGTTCATTATTCAATACAAATTCACTCCCTTTTGAGTTAACATGGCTAATGGGTTTGAAAATTGTGATATGTTCCTCAAAAATCATCGATAATAACATTATAATATATGAAAACATTGGATCATTACCACCATTAATGGTTCTGGGAACACTTCAATTACATTTGTCTTATAAGGATACATATATTTCCCTTTTCTAGATATAATATTCCAGAATAATGATAATTCCACTCTCATAAAATCAGATATACTATACTTGGTATATAGCATATCCTTTCATATAGTTTTTATAATGGTATTAAAATTCTACTCATTCTGCTACTTACTTTCGGAGTATATTAGAATATCATCTATAAATACGAAAAAATAAATTGGTGAGGTATTCTCTAAATTCACTTTCATCAGGTCCATGAAGATTATTGGGGAATTTGTGAGTCTAAATGGAATCACTATGAACTCTTAGTGCTTGTAACTTGTAAAAAATTATTTCTTGGTAATATACCCCTCGTAAAATTTATTTGATGATACCCGGAATAATTTTCAACCTTATATTAGGACAGGGCCCCATATAAATGATAGAAAAATTTATTAATATATAGATAGAGACTATTTTTCTTTATTTTGATCTTGTTGAGTTCATGATAATCAATTTAGTGGTAAATTAACCCATTTGTCTACTAGACATAGAGGACCTATTCACCCCATAGTGAAGAATATGGGAATATAATACCCATTTAATAATTATCTAGTATTCCCTTATTCCATTATTTCAACTCATTTATGCCAATTCAATAAATATTCTTGGAAATGTGTAGAGATCTTGGAATATTCAAAATTAAGAACAAAATATCTTAGTAAGGATGAAGACCCTGAAAATAATTTGGGAATATGTAACACACAAAGATTTAATTTTTTTGGGTTTGATAGAATATATTACATGAAATATTGAGGGTAAAAAACCTATGCAATATAGTTATTTAAATTGAAAATCATCTGTATTTTTGAATACACTCCACCCTGGGTCTAAAGGAACCATAAAATAGAATACCATTATAACCTAGGACTTAAATTTGTGGGTATTAATAGAATTAAATAAACTATTTAAATAAATGGTTTAAAATTTAATAAAAAAATTTCATGGGATATATTCTTATTTGAATAAAAATAAGAATTAGTTGAAAGAAATTGAAATATTTTCTATATTTAGAAATAAAACAGTTTCATCACGATTTGAGTTCTTCTATTAAAATTATTATTTACCAATTTTAGAATATTTATTTTACCCATTGTTTGACCATATTTCTATATTATAGAAAGTATATTTTTAATAATTACCCTTTTGGGTAGCTTTTTCAAGATAAAAAATTGGTTGTAATGGAATCTATTCAAATATTCTATGTGTGTCCTCTCCCCCAACTTATAAAAGGCCACCCCACTCATCCTATATTAACACTTGAAAATCAATTTAGTTAGGAAAATACCTGATTAAATTACATAATTAATCAACTCACAACATCCCTAATCCATTTATCTATCATAAATCCAATATAAGAAGTACTTTCATTAAAACATAAAGAAGTTGTCTGAAGAAGAGGTAACATTATTAAATGATCATTTTTAATTTTTTTCATTTTACAAATATCTAAAATATTATTATAAAATTAATATATAATAACATAAGTAACTTTCATATAATTATATGTTACTATGTTAATGGAATGAACTATATCCATATCATGTTACATCAAATGGGAAACAAAATTATTGATCGCGTCTATGTTGAACTACCCCCTCATAAACCAATGTGATTTATTTTCCATCATCAACAATCAAGGATGAATATAATTGTGGATTTAAAACAGGTATATTATATTTATGAAATTATTATAATCATTTAATTATAATATAAAAATATATTCTTATATTTCTCACCTTTTAAATTATCATAATGTCACTTGTGTATATGGAGGAGTACTACCTCATGAAGAAATGTGATTTGTTTTGGACAAACACATTACATGGAAAGTAGAAAAAAATATATTTAGTGAATATATGGGATATTTATGCTATGATATTTATTCCATAAGATTAATATAGCACACACTTCTTTACCCTTTCACTCATTAAGGGAATTTTAACATCCCTCAGACATATGTATGACCAATAATTTCCCCAAAGAGATTCGATTCATTTTGCATGTCCAACAATACTGTAGGATTCTAAAAATTTATATATTTAGTAAGGAGGATATTGATAAAATTAATATCATTATGTAGATGATGTATCAATATCATATACTAAGGAACCAAAAAAATTATGAAAAAGCATACATGAAAAAATAAAAATTATTACCCCAAACCATGAAAATAATGATATTTTATTAAACAGCTGGTGTTGAAATGTTATTAGAAGATCGTATATGATATTAAAAACATGAATATGGTTTTTAAAATTAATAATATGCTTAAAAAATTTACATAAGATTTAATGGCGATCAATCAATAGGAAGCATGAGGTAAGGGACTTCGTCTAAATTTCCATTCACTAAGGTATGTTGTATTTTTCTCCAAATAATTTATTTTTACGGTGTATATAATTTTCCTTTTTTGTGTAATATAATTAATTCTTCCTAATTCATGGAATTTTCTATTTTAGTTTGAATTATTCCATCCATGTGGATTTTAATTTAATATTTCCATGTTGTATAGAAATTCATAACTTAATTTCTTGTCATTGGATTATATTACATATTCATCAACATTGTTATTCTTAGAATATTCTTGTAATGAATTTTAATATATTTTTTTATTTAAAAAAAATTATGTGGATTTACATTATATACACATATTATACACATTTATTAATACTCACTTCAACGTTATGATCATTGGATGGTATTCCATCTCAACTTTGATTTAATTAAGACATATTTGTTAATACAAATATATCCCCCCTTATGTGGTGTACATACTAACCAATTTATTTATTTAACATGAATACATATTTATTCATGATTTTATTAAAATAAAATTCTTCATTAATCTATGGTAACCTCTCATTTATTGTTTAATTTATGTGATTTTTAACATTCTCTTTAGAGAATCACTTAGTTGTGATTATTATTCATTGGAAACAACCTTTTTATTAAATATTAATATATTTTTATGGTGGATATTCTTATTTACTAAATCATATATCATTTTTCCAAGCTGTGTTTACCTTGATGTTTATTGGATCAATTGGGGAACTATTGATGAATAGATATCCTTTACTCATCACAGACATTTAATGATATGGAATATTGAGTCATGATTTATATCAGTTATCTGTTATATGATGAATGATTTAGAAATGAAGATATAGGTGGGGACTATTTATAGTTACCCCCTTGATGCATCAGTGGTCTCATGAGGTGAATCATTTGGGTAAAATAGGTTAAATGGGTTACTGGTGTATACATACCCTTTAGTTTCAATCTTTATTATTAAAGGTGTTGAAAATAGATGTATCACGATGCTTCAGGTCATGAAATCCAATAATTAAGAATTTATATAATTAGAAACATAGTTGTAATAAACCCAGAGATGTTTAAAATTATATGTGTTATAATATCTTGGATTTTTGTGTATTGTTTTTGGATACTATACAGATTGATTGCAAGTGCAGCACTAAAACAATTTGTGATTCTCAGACCTAGTGTTCCCGATACCAATGCTTGAAAAATATTAAAATATTTCATAGAACACATGAATGGTTTTCATTGACAAGTTGAACAACTATTAAAAGTGTTCTTAAATCATAAATCTAATGGCACTATTGAGTTCAAAACATTGGATTTACCCTAGGAAAAACCGAATTTTTGTTGGTGCAGGTCATTTGTTGAAAATGTTATCGAGGACATAAACGGAATTAAATAATTTATAAAAAAATTATTTCATAAGTGCGGTGAATTTATTCTTTTAAATTATCCTTATGAAGAAATCCCATGGTTAGCCACATTACCCTAGAGATGCAAAAAAAGAATTCCAGAGAGAGCTTTGGAGAACACTCTCATGAGGGTGGTGATGGATCATCGATCGATGATAAATGTACCACATATTCGACAGATTTTGACAATGATGAAAATGATGCGCCATTCATTAGTAATGATCAAACCTAATCAAGGACGGTATTTTGATTCAATCCATTCTTCCTTGTTTTTTCTTCTTATGATAAACTCATATTAATCCATAAACAGATTAGCCTATAGATATATTTTAATTATGGGATTAACTAGAATTATTTATGGTGGTTTTTTAACCTGAATCCACATATTTAGATAGTTTTCTAAGAATGATTAGACAACGATGATGAGACATTATTATATTTATTTAATCCCAATTTTCTTCGTGTTTATCACCATTGGAGCCCTACAGTTCCAAGCTTGATGTTTTTGGGTAGTTTTGAGCTAGATTAGATCCTCACATTCAAGATGATTCCACAATAGAGATCAGATCTATGATGATAGAGACCCACATAACTCAAATCTACAACTACATAGTTTTTGAGGCATCAAAGGAGGTGTGATGGTCCCCGAAAGAGACAACCGGCATGGCACTGATGGCCACTGAGGGTGTGCGGTGGGTGTGGCCTTTTGTGACGGCAACAGAGGAGATGGAGGCACACAACGATGACAGCGTGAGATCAGTTGTGATTGTAACGTGGGGGCGGGAGGTGGAAGACTTAGAGGCGGCGCCATGTGGGGTGAAGGATGAGTGGAGTGGGACCGACAGAGTAGGTCGGTCCAATGTTGGGTGGGCCAGGAAGGTTGGTTCAGGCCAGGTGGTTTGGGCCAAGAACTAGGTCTGACCTAGGTCAAACATGGGGTCACTAGAAAATAAAAAGAAATTATGGTCAATATTGGTGGTCGACCTGGATCCACTACATCTTGCGTTTCCACGAGGCACATCGACCGCATGACCGACGTTGGCTGTCCACCATGAAAGTTGACCACAACAGCTGATCAAGCATGATAGGTGGACAAACAGTTTCAGTTATTCTACGTGCACTTCCAGTCTTCATGGTAAGTCGACTGACCATAGCAGTTGATGGACCATAAACTGCATTGGGCATGCATGCCCCATTATCCCTACAGGTGATTTTGTTCAATAGATCATATCCTGAAAATGGAGTGTCTAATCGATGATCTGTCAAAATCATTGAGACCCTAAAGTTGATATGGTCATTTTGAGATAATTGTGGAGTTTTTAGTTTGGACTGGTATAGGTTGATAGTGTTCCCTTTTCCTTTTCCACGAGGGTTCAGTATAAAATTACATCCACATCAACAAATTATAATCCCTTCTAGAGGCCATGTATTAGATACAGTTTGGTATCCTTCCCTTATACTAGAGTGTGATCCCCTATCATCCCAAGTGTTGTCTATGGGATTGTGAAACCTCATTGAGAAGGGCACCGATCATTGTTCTATAAGGTCGCATCAGTAGGTTTTTTGGTATCCCCTAATGTGTTTGTGAGTGATCCACTATATAGTGGGTTGATATATATATTGGGTATGTGGAATCCATCTATCAATTCTGGGTGTGATCTGAGGTGTCCCCTAGTCAGTTCTACATGTGACCCCTTCTCTGTGTATCAAAGTCTTCCTTGACCAATGAGTTCTCTTTTGGAAAGGACCAAACAAAATATACCTCCTCATAGAGTGTCTCTAAAGATAATTTGTTTCAAGGAGTGAGTTCTCTTGGAATGATCGTCATTTGAGAAGAATCAAATCACTAGATGTTTCTTATGACTGTCTCATGGCATGTTGTCTCACTTATATATATCTGGATATTATTGTTATATTAGTTGTATACATTTACCTCTTTATAGATGAATGTACTTTCTTTTTTTGAATTTATTTGTGTTTTTAGGGTTTCCTAATGTGTATTGTTAAATTCACTCTTGTATAGGATCCTCACTCTTATGTTGTGTCTTGTACAGATGATCGACCTTATAATGGAGTCCTTGGATGACTAGGACTAGGTGGGTCATAGTGAGACCAGATAGATTGAGGTCTATTCCTATGGATTTCAGATAAAATCCCCCGTACATTTTACATTCATGTTGTACTTGTATTATAGAATCATCATGGTTGGATTTATTTTATAAATGTTTATGTTTTATTACCTACACTATTGTACTCTTCTTTTATCTTATATAAAGGCATGTATCATTTTAGTTCTTTTAAATATCTGTATTTTGTGGCTTGGATATGTGTGTATGTGTGTGAATGTACTTTTGTCTAATGCCTCTCATTTGTGTGATATGCCTACTCGATGCTAGTCACCAGACCCTATACTATTAGAGGTGGGTATGGGGTGGTCATCACAGGTTCCCCTCTAGGATAGGTCATGATATAGTGCTATCAGAGAAGCTAGTTCTACTTTAGGACTGAGATTCTGAGATTTTTTTAGGAAACAGTGTTATGTTTTTTGAGATCTACTTTTAGGCCAGGGACCCCGATGTGGGTGCAATGGCCAGTGTATCCATACACCAGGACTCTGATTTCTAACTTTTTGACTTGGTAAATGAAAAATTGGATATAGGGAAAACTATTGGTACATTCATCATATAATAACGGTTGTGTTTTCCATGTAATTCTTAATTCATCAATACAGATATACCCTATTAACGGTGGCACGTCTCGTATTATTTCACGTTGCCTCTATATAAATAGCCAGCCTAGATCCCACTATGTGATCACGAGGATCATCTTCCTAGAAATGTGGAACCAGTAGAGGAGTATGTACTGGAGATAGAACCATTGGGTGGTTTACCAGCAATACCACCACCCATCGAGCAATATCTACTACTAGAAAAACTAGATGAGGATGCACATAGATGGCGTGTGTTGCACGAGTTTCTAAGGTATCGAAATCCTCAGTTTGGGGTGATCCTAACCACTAGAAGGATGGGTAATATCTAGAGGCATTCTCCTATGTTTCCCATCTTGTGGGGATTCTAGTTGACCATATGAAGGTCCTTACCACGAGTCTTATTCAGTGCTCTGTGGGGAGATGTTTGAGCCTGGTGAAAGAGTCACACGATGAGCAAGCACTCTCTAAGAAAATCCTTGAGCATCTCTTATAGGTGCATTTCTATCTAGAAACATTATGATTGGTACAAATACAAGTGATTCTACATCTATAGTATGGTAGTATGATTGTGGAAGAGTATTCAGTTATGTTTACTGATCCATCATATTACTCCTTTGATATGGTACAAGACCAGTTCTTCAACCATCAGACCTTCTTGAAGGGATTACACTAGTACATTAGAGAATAATTGGTATCCCTAATCATTACTAACTATATTGAGGGACTTGATAGAGACCTTCTAGTAGAGAGTCTCTTGGAAAATAATACACCGGTAGTGGGAGCTGGTAGAGGAAACTAGGTAGCATAGACCTTGGCAATATGTATCTGATGATTATCACCAGGATCCAATAGGGATTGATACATTGGGGGGGTGATCCCAAAACTCATGGTTAGTAGTGTAGGGCTCCCAGAGAGAATCTAATCATCCAAGGAATAGTTGGTGTCACTCATGCAGCAACCGGGGAAATTTAGCATGATATTTCCTGGCACTTCATGCAACTGATTGGGACATGGTCGAGGGACCACAGAGATATAGACAGAGACATGATAATGGTGGCCTATTGGGTAGAGAATCTAGTAGAGGGTAAGATATAGAAGTATGAGGTGGTCAGAAGTTTGACCTATTACCACCAACACCCCCATGTTGTCCACTCCTGGATCAGGGAGCTGGGGGTAGGGACAAGGCCAATTGTAGTTAATGGAGGCCTATGATCACATGACTCTATATATGATATTATGTATGATCTTTATCATTTCTACCTTATATTTAATTTTTATTAACACAAGTTCTATTCAGTACATTCTTTCTGTGAAACTTTTCAAGGAGTGAATGATTTCGGTTGAACCATTTACTAGACCCTTATTCTAAGAGAATCTTACTGGATGAGAATCGATGATGAAAAACTAGTTTTGATAGTGTGAACTGAATATTGGATGTGAGAGTTTCAATTGGGGTATATAGGTAGTGGTTTTGAGGACCTACAATGGCATTCTTGATATGGACTAGTTATCCATGGTTCATTTTTAGATTAACTTTTTTAGGAACAATGTTGAGTATGTCCATGATGATGGAACCATGTTTTCTATTGTTATTGAAAATGAAACAAATTGATAATAGGATGGACTCAAACAATAGAGACTACATACAATTACTCAATAGTTTTCTATCCTCACCCACTGTGTAATAGATGATATGATTCCTTAGATTCCTATTATGGTGGTAGAGTATGAGGTTTCCTTTCATGAGGATGTTCTGGGATTACCTCCCTAAAGGTATATGGACATACTCATTGATATACACACCAAGAAAGCACATATATATACACCTTTATATTGGATGGCTCTTACAGAGATTCCTGTTATTAGGGTACAGTTAGAGGACTTGTAGAGGAATGGCTTCATGAGACCCAATGTTTCACATTGGGAAGCCGTAATTTTTTTTACAATAAATAATAAGAGATCTTGAGGTTATGTGTTGACTACGAGTTTTTAAACAAGGTTAACAAGAAAAAAAGTATCCAATACTAAGGATCGATGGCCTATTTGATCAGTTTAAAGGGAAACGATGGTTCACAAAGATCAATATCAGATCCGGCTATCACCAGCTACGAGTATAGGATATAGATATACTGAGGGAAACCGTCAGATCTCATTACGATCACTATGAGTACATGGTGATGATTTTAGATATAACGAATGCACCATCAGAATTCATGGGAATCATGAACTAGATATTTCAACTTTAAAATGATTGGTTCGTGGTCATCTTTATTGATGACATACTTGGAGACTCGATGTCTTAGGAGGAGCACATGAGTCACTTCAAGATGGTCTTGGACACACTCTGAGAGCACGAACATTTTGAGAAGCTCTCAAAGTGATAGTTTTTTATCTAAGATTACTATTCTATAGGACAAGTCATCTCAGAGGATTGAGTTGTACTGGATCCAGGTAGTACCTGCTTGGGAGCCACCTCAGATTGTTACTGAGGTATAAAGTTTCCTAGGGTCAACAGGATAATATTATAGGTTTTTAATTGACTTCTCTAAAGTGGATCACCCTTCATTTCTTGTACAATAAGGGGAAAGCATTTAATGTGAAATAAAATTGATAACAGTGCTTTCAGATGATGAGGCTGAGGTTGACAAGAGCTCCCATCCTAAAGTTACCATAGAAAGGCATCAAGTGCATGGTGTTCTACGATGTGTTGGGGACAAGTATTGTTTTTTCCTAATGTAGAGTCATGTATTGATTTCATATGGTTCATGAAAGTTGATACCACATGAGTATAGCTACATGACCAATGATCATGAGTTAGCAGCTGTAGTCTTCACATTGAAGATGCGGTGACACTACTTGATTGGAGAACATATATCAAATACTATGAATACAAGAGAATTAAGTAAATATTCTCTAAAAAAGATATTAACATGTGATAGAGGAATTGCATAGAGTTACTATAGGACTAAAACTTTTTTTTTCTTTAATCCTTGGAAGGGGAATGTTTTGGAAGATTCTCTCAGCATTAGATATAGATTACAGTTATTGAATGTTGCAACAGAGGAGTTAGCCTCATTACTGTTATCCTTTATAGATAAAGATGAATCCTCTTACCTGTAGTTGATGGTTTTCACCACTACACTATTAATTCATGTGAGGGAGGAAAAACATAGGCATACCAACTTTTATATTGTACATGATCAGATGACTACAAGACATACTCTTAATAGATATTCTAAAGGTAGGAAGAACACCATTATTTCTCGAGGACAGACAATAGTATCAGTGTCCTTGTGGGAGGTGGTTCTGAGGGAGATTCTTACAATCACTTTAGTATTACTTACAGGTGTCGAAAATATGTTCAAGGACCACTAACATTGGTTTTCATGGACAGGTATGAAGAAAGAGTTACAAATATTATTTATCAGTTCTTTAATTTTCAGAATGTAAAGGCTGGTCACCATGTTCTAGTAGTTTTAGATTAACACCAAGAGGTTTCATAATGGAAGTGGTATGGAATATAGATGAAATTAATGATTGGTTTACCACATACATCCACATGATATGATGACATATGGGTGACCATTGACTAACCCACCAAGTCGGGCCACTTCCTAGCTATTTGAGAGAAGAGTTCATTAGAGATCTTCAGATATCTCTATGTGTAAGAGATAGTTTGACTCCATAGAGTTCCAGTGATAATAGTTTCAGATTGTGATTACCAACTTACATCTTGGTTGTGGAAGGGATTACAGGAATCATTGGGGACCTATCTACGATTAACCACAACATTTCTACCATAGATGTATGGCCATAATGAGCAGACAATTTAGGTTCTAGAGGATATGTAGTGTCTTTAAAGGATATAATTTTGCCTAGTTGATAGGATCACCTACAACTCGTGGTTTTTTCATACAATAACAACTATATTTCCTCCATTGATATAGCACCGTTCGAGTCTTTTTACGGGTGACCCTATAGGTCAATAGATTGTTGGACATACCCAGGGAAGCTGACACTCTTTGGATCAATGTTGGTGTGAGATAATACAAAGTAGGTGAATATCATCCTGAAGTTGATGATTACTACACAGATTCATCATTATTATTATTATAATAAGTGATATAGTCCATTGAAGTTTGATGAAGGAGACCACATGCTCCTTCGTGCTTTACCTTGATGGGGATTATGGAGATTTGGATAGGGCGTAAAGATATCTCCGAGATCCATAGGCCCTTTAAATATATTGATTATAGTTGGAGAGGTGTCATACCACATGGATCGAGTAGTAAAGTTGGATCGGGTTCATGATGTCTTCCACGTGTTTCAATGGAGGAGGTACCTACATGACAGATCCCGCATCATCGTCTGGGGAGAGTTGGACATTGAGGATGAAGATACTTTTACTGAGTACTTGATGGAGATTGATGATCGGTAGGAGAGGATCCTCCATGGTAGTTTTTTTTAATTTGCGCATGTCCATTTGTAGCATGGAAATCTCTAGGTGATCACTTAGAAGTAGGATGCTCAAATTCTTGCTTAGTATCCTCATCTCATTGAGTATCCCTTGTTTTAGATTTTTGGGGACATAATGACACAAGTGGGGAGAATATAATTTCTCATAATTTTTGTGTATTATTTTTGGATATCATATGGATTAATTTTGAGATCAGGACCTGAGACAACATTCGATTCTGAGGCCCAGTGTGCTCATAACAAATTTCTGAAAACTATTAAAATATTTAATAGCACGCATGCATGATTTTCATGAAAAAGTGGAATAACTCTTAAAAGTAATACCATATCAGAAATCCTAAGGGGAAGTTGAGTTTATAATAGTGCCTCAACCCGAGCTGTAACCAAACTGTAGTATGCAAGGTTCATTTGTATAAAAAGGTGTTATGGACGTAAAAAGAATAAAATAATTAATAAAAAATTATTTTATTGATGCAAAAACTCTTTTACATTAAATGTATCATTATTCATAAATACTTGAGTTATTTGTATATCACTAGAGAGGCCAAGGGAACACTAGTGAAGACATTGGATAATCCTCTCAGGGGATCAGTGACATATCATGGATTGATGATCATCATACCTCTGATTCAATAAATATTTCCAATGACGATAATGACAAACTATTTTTCATCAATTATCAAACCGAATTGATGAAAGATTTTTATTCAATATGTTCTTCCCAATTTTTATTCCTACAATGAACATAGACTAATCCATGAAGATATTTGATCGCATGTCGATTGTATTTTCAAGATTGTTGGGAATTACATATTGTGGTTTTCTAACCTAGATCCCCTGATTTAGATTGTTGGCCAAGAACTCTTGGATAATGGGGATAAAATTTAGTTATTTTTCTTTTTTTTCACTATATTCTTCATGTTATTCACCATTTTAACCAAACAGTTCCTAGATCGGTGTTTCAGGGTAGTCTTAAGCTCAATCGGACCCCCAGATTCAAGGGAAATCGACATCTAAGGAAAAATTATTATAATTAGAGTCCCACTTTGATCAAATCTATGAATTTTTAGTTTTTAGGGCATCATAGGAGGTGTGGTTGTCCGCATAAGGGACTGCCCACATAGCACTGAGGATCGGCGGACAAAGACGGAGTGTCACGTTGAAGCCACATGTGGTGGATACCGCTATCAGAGGAAGGGAACTCATTAGAAGGTGGTGGAGATATGGGAACACAGAGTAAAAAATTCGGGATCTATGGAGATTGCGACATGAGGTCCAATGGCAGAGGACGTGGAGACAGTGTCACAAGGGGCATGGGCCGATTGAAGAAGGTAAAACAGAGAAAGCTTGAAAGATCAGTTCAGGACAATGTGGACTGATCCAGGGGGTCTAGGAGCAGGTCAATATTGGGGTCATCGAGATGATGGATTAATGGTTGACCGTGATCCATGGCCACTTGAGGTGCCGCGACATGCAGTGACCTTGTGACCATCCACGTTGGTCAGCCACAATGATCGATTAGGCACATCAGGTGGACTAACTACACTGGTTAGTCCACTCACGTAGACGATAACGATGGTATGTCAGACAACAACAGAGCTAAACCTTGGAAATAGATGGAACTAACATTGCGGTAGGTGCGTAGGCCTTGATAGGCCTATATGAGGTTTCTCTTAGTCAAGAATGTCTCTTAAATAGAGCATCCAATTGTTGATCTATCTGTGGAATTGAGTCTCATACATTGAGACAATCATTTGGAGATAATTAGTGAGTTTGTTTTATACCTGTATAGTTTTAAAGTGTTCCCATAATCCTTTACTAGAGGTTTATTATGGGATTTTATCCTCATCACTAGATTGTAATCCACTCACGATGCCTAGTCTTAGATAGATTATGGTATTCCTCCCCAAGACAAGAGTTAAATCCTCTATGACCCCATGTGGAGTTAATGGAATCATGTAACATAACTTAGTAGGGAATTGATTCTCCATCTAGAAGGCCGCGTCGATAGGGTTTGTGGTATCGCCTAGTGTGTCTGAGCATGATACCATAAATAGTGGGTTGATCCAGATTGGGTATGTGGTATCCCTCAATCAGTTCATGTCACAGTCTATGGTTTCCCTCGATCATTACTAGGAATGACTGACTCTATGCATATCAGAGTCTTCCATGACCAATGTATTCTTTTTGGGTGGGAACCAAATAAGCTAGATAAATTTTTTGGAGTTTCTCAGATGATAATGTGGATTGAGGAGTGATTTCTACCAGAACGAGCTTGCTTTGATCAGAATCCTATGTCTAGAAGTTGGTTATGATCACCTACTGGTGTGGTGTCTCTCTTGTGTATATCTTGATAATCTTTCTATATCTTCTGTAGACATATACCTCTACAGAGCTAAATGTACATTACTTTTTTGTATTTCTTCGGGGATTTGGGATGTCCTACCATGTATTTTTATACTCACCCCTACACAATTTTTCCCATACATGTCAGGTATTTTGTAGACGGTCAACCTTTTGATAGATTCCTAGGTGGACTAGGTTCATGCAGTGCTTAGTGAGACCAGACATACCGAAGGGTGTCCCTATGGATTTTAGACAGCATTCCTAATACCTTTTACATTCAGGATGGACATGTATTATAGACTCACTGTTGTGGGCTTGTTTTTGGACCTATTTTCTTTCTAGTAATTTCACTATCGTAATCTTTTTTTGGATCTTATATGTATGCATTCATCATTTTAATTATTTTACATGTCTGAAATTTTGGGATTGGATATGTGTGTTTGTGTGTGTGTGTGTGTGTATAGGAAATTTAAGCTAATTACTCTAATTTATGGGATATGTCTACTCAGTGCTAGTTAGTAACCCCTAAGCTATTGAAGGATAACATGGGGTAGTCATGGAACATGATCCTCTAGGATGGGTCTTGACATTTTCATGCCTTTAATTTTAATTTATTGATTAAATGACATTTCAATTCTATTATTTACCTTTTTATATTGATTATACCTTATCTAATCATGATAGTAAATGTACTGAAATGGAATGTGAATTATGTTATTTACCATTACATGTTTATTAATCTTTTTGATTCAGGATAACATCCTCTTTACATATCCCTTACTAAGTATTTAAGATCACCCTTATTTTGTTTCCTTTCCTAGGAATCTAGGATGTATACTATTAAAGATATGAAAAAAATTGTATTGAATAATTATATTCATGAAAAAAAATTATGATGTAATTTTGATATTCAAATGTAATATATGAATCATGTCTGTATGTAGTTTCGTAAAGACTAATAAACTATTAAGGCCATTGGGATGCACTCACATGAATCTTATTCCAATGTAATAATGCATACATGACTCCAGGAAAATAATGACGAGGTTTTTAGTGTTGGTATTACAGGAAATCTAGTAGAAACCTTTGGAACTAGATTGAAAATATCATAAATTAGGGAAATAAACATTATGATGTAATTTGAGGAAAAATAGAGAAAAACATTCTAAAGTAATGGTATGGTAAGGATTATTTGTTTTTTTCTATAAATAAATTACTACATTGATACTTCAAGTGTATGTTGTTTTGGAATATATCTATCAAGGAGTAATAACTTTGAAAAGGGAATGTCGAGCTTGACTCAAGAATTAGCTTGTGCAGGATAATTCAACTTTTGTATACATCATTTGATATTATTGGGGGATATGATTTGGATAAATGACATTTTATTTAAAAATCGTTATAATGGAGTGGAAAAGGTGATTAAAATGAAAAACCTCGAATAAATCCAAGTTCTATTAGATTGAATATAGGGATTATAGATTTAGAAATCCAATAAATGATAATATAGTTTCCCAACTATGATTATTGTTAATCACAAGATTATTGTTTGCCTTAGTCAATAGATTGAACCTGAAGGAATCATGATGTAAATTAATATTAATGAAAATATGTTGAATATGAGAAAAAAAGGGATTATTAATGAAGTATAAAATTTTTGATTATTCAAAATCATTTATCCATAAAAATGATAAAAACCATTACATTAACAAACTCTCAGACTCACCCAAAAATATAATAATAGGGTTTTATAATATATCAAATGGTGGATACCATGGCGGAAAGAACTATATATTTAATTACAGTTATAAATGTGGAAATAGGGACCATGTAATATTTCTCCATGAAATAATAAAACATTTTATGTATGGAAAATTCTGGCATAATGCAATGAATTTTTCAAGGAAAATGAGCAGTACAATGGAAGGAAAAAATTTCATCCAAGGGATCCATTTATAGTTCATTATCATAAATTCTGGGAACCAATGCATTACCCAAGTCAATTCCATCATTCAAAGGTTTACACCATGACCCTGGAAGTACCAATGTTAAAATAAAATAGGTGAATAATTTATTGGGATTCCATAATTTTATTGTAGAAGTATTTTTACCAATGGTATTTTGGATATAAAAATCATGAAACATATAAGGATTGTGTTAATTTTGGAAGAGTATTTGTCTTCATCCATGTAAGAGTTATGAATAACATACCGTGTTTATGATTTTAATATTTATTTTAATTTAAATGTCTTGAACAATAATATTTATGCTTTATGTGATGGGTTTCTAAAATGATTAAGGATATTTTGGGAATCAATTATGGAAATACAACCCATTGGTTTATTATATATTTTAGTGAAAAAATTATTTAAGGTATAATGCACTTATATTTTTTGGTTATATTTTTAATGATATTTTTATCCTTTATGGTTTGTATTTTCTTTATGATGATGTAATTATGGGTCATTATGTTTGGTATTGTTGCATGAATATTATTATAGCAGTTTTAAAAAACTACAACCTGAATGGTGGGTGAAAACCAATCGCATCTGGTAATGTAGTGAGTCAGGAACCTAAAATCGAAGGGAAATAAGGTTGGTGTGCCTACCACCATCTTATGTGATGTTCAGGTTAATATATCCTTTCATTTACTAAATTGATTTCATGGGTAAATATTAATGTTTAGTAAATGATGTTGTTGTTGAAGTATATATATTAATGTATTATGCTGGATAACTTATAGTAACTTTATTGGTTTTTGAAAATAGTTAGGGAGAGAAAAAAATTATTTTCACTATTTTATGGATTTTATGATCCATTGAAAGATAATTTTAGTGATTTTTAAATAAAAATTAATTATAGGATCTTTATTTCTTTAATTAAGTGATGAATTGGAAATTTATTGATGCACAACCAAAGGAATAATTTGTTATTATGAAATATAAATATATCAAATAAGTATATTTACAAATATTATTAGATAGTAAACTAATTTATAAACATTAGGAAAATGATATTGAAATAAAAATATTAACCTATTAACTTCATATTTGAATAATACAATGGTATTTTAAATCATCACAATTTTATAGTTTTGAGGTCATTTACATTCAATTTTTCATTCACTGTACTTCTATCATTGTTCTCTATCATTCACTATAATTATTCATGCTTTTAATCCCTAAACATATATTCACTTCCCAATTATGTTCTCCTACTTGGAAACCTTGTTATGTGTAATTCCAGATGAAATTCTCATTTCCCTATCATTATTATCAATATGCAGTTTTATTTTCCCTTTTATGAAGTGTTTTTTTAACAATGTTATTTCTCAATTTAAAACCCTAGATTACCAAGGTAAAGTTTAAATTGAGAGGACACAATTTATTAAATGAGGGGAGAATATAACACCCTATTATTTTAAAATAATAAATTTGGGTTTGATAGAATATATTATACACAACCATGATCATAAAAATCTGATGAAATATATTCATTAAATATATTCTCTTTCATAGCTCGTGACACATACAACTCCGATTCTAAAAGAATCGTAAAATAGAATACCGTTAAAAACTAGCCATTAGATTATTGAGTATGAATAGTACCAAATAAATTATGAAAATATATGGTATAAAAATTGACAAAATAATTTCAATGGATATCTATTGATTTGAAAAAAATAAGAATCAGTTTAAAGGAAAATAAATGTTTTCTTAAATAAATTATTTTTCAATGAAAATGGATTCACTGCATTTTGAGAGCATCTATTGAAATTATTATTTACAATTTTATAAAATTTAGTTAAAAAATTGAAATTGGATTTCGAAATCATCATATCAAAATTAATTTAGTGTTAATTTTTTTATGAAAAGATTCTTCATTTGATGAAAAGTGAAAATTAATATTTTAAATGAAAATTTACTTTTCATCAAAATAATTTAAATAGTTAAATTTTAGTTCAAACTAGTTTTAAAGTAAAATTCATGAAATTTTATTAAAATTTTACTTATTTAGATCATTGGAATCAATTTCATATTTAATTTTTGATATTAAATCATTATAAACATAATATAATTTTCTATTCGGAAATAAGCTTTATCATCAAATCCTTAAGTATAATTGAGAATAATATTCAGCCACATATGTGAATAGAATTTAGAAAATTGGATTCCATGTTTGAAATCAGAATTATTTAAATTATATAATAATTAAAAATTTATTTTTTACCTATATGAATAGTGAAAATTGTAAAAATTATTTATCACTGTTAAGATAAAAATGAGTTTATTATGAGGTCAAAACAATAATAAAAGTGTTGAAAATGGAAAATATCATAACCAATTACAATGTTTTGGATATATTTAGACCTTATAACTTATAATATTTGATAATGATCCATTTTGGAGGATTTTTATGATAAAAAGGTGGGTTGAATTGATTCCTTCCATAAATCACACATATGTCCTCTCCCCCAAATATAAAAGACTACCCCCTCTCCTACCCTATTCAAACATAAAAAAAATAGTTGGATTAACTAATACCTAGTAAAATCACATCTTTAATCCACTCCAATCATCCTAGATACATTTTTTATCATTAAGTCATCCTATGAAGGCTTTTGGTTCTAACCAAAAGATATTTTTTTCTAAAGAAGAAACATTCTCAAATGTTCATTTTTATTTGGATTCTTAAACCAGCTATTTAAAATAATATTAAGAATTTTTTATATAGTAAACATGTTATAATTTATATTTGTGGATCTTATAATGTTAATGTATCTACCTATATCTATCTCCTCTTGCAAAAAATGGGAAAGACAATCTTCGATGAAATGTACGATGGACTATTGCCTCATGGACAGATGTAGTTCAGCTTCCATAACCTCCATTAAAGGGAAAATATAATGAAGAAATTAACATATTTATATAATATTTTTATTATTATTATACTTATAGAATTATAAAATCACATATTCATTCATACATTACATGTTGTTCAAAATAAGACAACATCGCTCGTGGGAACATTGGACTACCATCTCTTGAAGCGATATGATTTTTTTCACATACACATTACATGAAAAGTAATAAGGATAAATTTAATTAATATATGTGATATATAAGACATCATATTGATCTAGAAATATTAATATATAACCCAATTTTGTTGCCTTTCACTTTTTAATGGAATGACATCATCGCTCGTGCATACATACATACTAATATCTCCCCAAATATATGTGATTTATTTTACATGTTCAATAACAAATAATGATTATAAAAATGCATATAATGATTAAATATATTATTTATAATAATAATATCATTTTTAAGATGATATATCTATATCCTATTCCTAGGTACAATAACATTTATGATAAAACATCTTTGAGAAAATAAAGCAATTAACACTAGAAACAATGAAAGTAATGAAATATTATCGACAAACACTATTCAATAAAGGGGTTATCAAAATTGAGCTATACCCACAAATTAATAAACCTTTGGTATATCCAACTTTGAGTTAGTATATACCCACAAATTATTAAAAACAGTGGGTATAGACAATCTATCCCAATGATATTTTAAAAATCATTGGGAAAGAGGGGAATTTTTTTGCATCGCCCCAGCCTCTCCCCCCTCTTCATAGTCCTATTTCCATACACCCTAGGTCAAGATATTTACTCAGCCAATCGATGACAGTCCTTCTCCTCCTCTGGAAATATCCCATGATCTGCTTCGTTGCTGTTCATCTCATCAGCAATATTTTTTTCAACGAGGCAAATCCACCTATATCAATACATGTTTCTATTCATCGAGTTACTTCTCCTCTTAATCCATCATTCTCCTCTAATTGGGTGTTTTGGTGATTTTGTTCTTGTTTGATAGTGATTTAATAATCCTTATATATCTACTATTTTGAAAACAGCCTTGCACATTAATTTTATTTATATTAACATGATGTTTGTGTTTATGTTCCTTATGAAAAGTTTATAATTTCTAATTTTAGGAAACCAACTTTGAGTTTAAGCATGTTCATTTTGGAATGTTATAAAATATTATGTGGTTGTATCTAAGTTGATATTGTAGTTGTTTTATATACTTCAATTAGATCACCATACAACATATTTTATAATAGGAGATAACTATTCTCATAAAGCTAATTATAATTATTTTAGAAAGATCTTAGACGTGTTTTAGAGTTTTTAATAATACATATTTTTTACCCATTTTATTAAAAATAATTATTATATGTTTGTGATATATTTTTTTCGAATGTTGATTTAAAAGATTCCTGTAAAAATTGTTTATGTTTCATAAAAACATTTAAATTATTGGGTTTTTTGGAAGAAATTTAATATTATATAATATTTTGTTTTACATAAGGTCGTAAATATTATTATTTAAGTGATTAATATTATATAATTGTGATTGTTTCAAATAAATTAATTTTAATAAAGAACATGTTTCTTAAAATGTTGGAAAATTATGAGATGGTGAGATTTCTAAAATGAGTTTCCATGATAGTTTTAACTACTAAAATATTTAATAATGTTAATTAAAAAAACATATAAGTGGATCTTAGAAAATTTAATTATTTGTTTAGTAACAAATATAATTGGTATATTATAGTATTACATTTATGAATAATAATTCCAAACATATCAAATGTTTAACAATAACCTTTTTCTAAAAGCTTTTTTATAAAAAAATTATCCATTGAAATCTGCTTTTCTTACTCCTAAAATATTAATTTAAACAAAATAATTTATGTTTTTAAATTATTAATATAAAATTTCCTCCCATGAGTGATGTTATAAATATTAAACTAAATTCTAATTAAATATATAATACTACTTTGTTAAAACCATTTTGAATTAATCCCTTACCACTATGATTTTGTATAGGTTTTCAGGCTATACCATGTTATAAACATGTGTCCTAAATTTATTATTATATTGTAACTCTTACATTTACATATTAAAGTCATAAAACTATAAGGAAATTCTTAGTGATAACTAATTAATATTTTAGAATGTTTTCTAAGTTGAACCAGTTTCCTCTTTGAAATCATTGCTTAAATTTTGTGATGCTAAAATATTTATTTGTTATACAATGTGTCATAAATGTCTTGTCATTTGTATTTTTAGTATATATATATAAGATGAATATAATTTTTTTATTATTAATTTTCATATGTCCTGAAGACTAAATATTAACATCATTATAATGAAATAATATTTAATGATGGAGGTTTTTTCATGAGTTAATATAAATAAATGCTAAAATTCAGGTTATAAACAATAGGAATGTTATGAAAAATATTATTTTAAATTAATTTAATCAAATATAAACCATTAAAAATGATGATTTATCATATAATATTTTAATAAAATTATGAATAGAATAGAATGTAAAGTTTGATTGGTTATTGTCTTGATAAACTGATATGGAATATTGTAAATATGATTTCTAAAACCAAAGGTAATTTTTCAAAAGTATATATACAAGAATTTTTTCATAAATAAAATTTTTCACATATTTTTGGGGTCATTTCATTTTAATAAATTTGAATTGACTTATTTCTTAAATGTTTTGGGTTTTTATCATGTGTTATTATCGGTGATAAAACATGAGGATTCACTTAAATTAAAAACTAAATATTTAATAACTGATAATGAATATATTTGATTTTGATTTTGAATTAGAGTTATGGTCTTATGTGTAACATCCACAACCTGGGAGCCACTAAACCGGTGCTTTGAGCTGGGTTTTTACGTGATCATAAGTGTGCCTCCATGTATGCCAATGGTTTTCGACTAGCAGTGGGTGTCCAAATAGTCAATTATGGAGACTATACCCCATTTTTATTAGAGTAATCCACAAAAAAATATAAAAAAAATATAGAAATAATTACCAATAATACAAGACCATTCATAAACAACAATTCCCAAAATGGGATTCAACCAAGTCTAATAATAAATATGCCATATTTTTCTATAAGTGAGAAAGTGAATAAAACCCAAAATAAAGACAAACTGAAAAACCCCCAAAATGGACCCGACATCAAGTCTGGAACCTCCTCCTTGTAAACTCATGTTAACCCAACTATCTAGCAAGAGCCCCTAACCTTGTCTTGACCTACAAGCAAGATGTCTGCTCTGGTGCCCCACGACACCCTGAGCAGGGTGTGAGTATAACTCTGTAGGCCACCACCAACGGTGTCTGTAAAATATCCAATATAATCCATTGTACACGAAAAAAGGAAATTAATAGCAAATGACAATGAATGATTGAGTTCCCTTAGCTAGTTTAGGTAAATTACAAAAAATTATTACCATATATTTATCTTACCACTTCTTCACATCTCCTATAACTTACCATTTCCAACACATTTATCATGGGTTTATTAAACAGAACAAGGTACATAGCCTTAATGTACACAATCACAAACATGAGAAAAACACACAGTTGTCTTATCTCACTACCAACAACTTCCTCAAGTCAACTGTAACCTCACCTCAGAGCCTCATTCTTGGTGTATGAAACCGATTGGAAAATAGATAATTAGTCATATCCCATCCCTGTGCATTAGGGGTAGAGTTTAGAGCCTCAGTACAACTCAACCCATGTGCATAGAACCTCATTCAATACCCCACAACATCATGTTAGGTGCACATGCTATACATATATGTATTAATTAATCATTCACACAACATCACAACCATTTACCAAGGAAAACATAAACTATAATAATAACATCAGGGTTAACACCATTCCATAACCCATTATCACATTTAACACATTTCACAAAATTTATCCATTTATCTCAATACTCGTTTATTATTCTTATCTCACTAATCATTTATTCATTGCGCTTATCAAACTAGGCTTGTTCATTACTATGCTCATAACCCATTCATTTATGGTCTTTAACAACTTCCACGTATTAACCCGATATCCATTTGGTAATTATCAATTCTAATTACATCACCTAGGTTATAACCTAAAACAGAAAGTCAGAGAAATAGGTTTATCAAGGGCATTACATGATTACACAATAATCTCACATGTTCTTCACAAATCCCTAGGTTCAGGAGAGTCTGCTCACCCCATGGGTGGCCGTATATTAGTCGCATCACCCTCGATGCATACCATGGGAATCGTGAGGGTTCCACTTTACCTTTTTAACAACAATTTTACCAAAACAGTCCACGAGTAATCAAAACATACCAAGAGACACCCAATAACAAATCCACACAAGCACAAATCCTCAAATAAACCCTAGGATATATCTTGTAGACCACCTACCTCGATTCCATGGTGGAACACACTCATAATGAAGCCCTTAGATTCCACTTCAACCATACTTTGAAACTTCAACCTAAATCTTACCCCAATAGTAGTGTTTTAGATATCTGGAAAGATAGGAGAAGAGGATAAAAATCATAAACTCAAATGACAAGAAAGGATGGGATTAGCCTTACCTGAATCTTCAATCCACAACCAATGGCACCAAAAATGACATAGATATGAGGGATATTGATCTCTTGGAGCTCTTGGGAGATTTGGTTCATCCCTATGGTGAAGAGAGTAGAAGTTGGGGGAATTCCAAAGTTGGGGTGAAAAATCATGGGGGGGGGGGGTAATTGTATTTTTTAAAAGGATTATGGGATGCATAGTTTACCCACACGTTTTTCCAAACCATGTGCAAACCAAGTGGATGCTTCATTCCCAAAATTTCTCCATTTCCCGGTTTACCCGCATGGTTTCCCAAACCATACAGAGGCTACTATTAAAAAAAACTTCCTCTTGCATGGTTTACCTTGGTTGTCCGCACGGTTAGCACTAACCATGCGCAAACTGTGCGACCTACACATAAAACCCCTTTTATCCACTTTTCTTGTCCTAAACCCTCGGAAGACCCCCAATCCTTATCTAAGACCTGGGTAATCACTTAATTAACCAAACCAAGGGATTCAAACCGAAAATAAAATGATAACATACATTTACAAGATCAACGATCATACAACCACCCCACCTTATAATGGCTCATCCTCGAGCCATGCTCCCAAGATCCATTGCTCTTTCAAGGAAAAGAGATCAGTCCACTGAGATCATATATCCGATTCCCACTCCCAAGTTTCTTCTTGAAAATTTCCATGCTGCCATAGTACTCACACCAATGGAACAACCTCTCTCTGCAAGATGTTCTCCCTACAATCCATGACACAAACCAGATGCTCCTCAAAAGATGCCTCGTCCTCAAGCTCAACATCTTCAACATCCACCATGTGAGTTGGTTCAAGTGGATACTTCTGAAGCAATGACATATGAAAGGCATCATGCATCCTACTATACCATGGCGACACCCGAAGGAACACACTATCACCTTCCAAAACTCAATAGGTCTACATCTCCGATCCATATTTGACTTCTACCTACTCTGTGCACTTTTCATCCTTTTTTAAATCATCTCAACCTTCTCTGATGTCTCCTACATGAGGCATGGTCCCAACAACTCGGTTTCACCAACCTCCAACCAAAACAGCATATTTTTACATGGCCAACCAAAGAGAGCCTCAAATGGTGACATCTGAATTGTACCCTAAAAACTATTATTATAGGAAAATCCAACAAGAAAGAGGTGATTTTCCTAGGAACCACTAATATCCAAGACACATGTCCTCAAAATTTCTTTCAACACATAGATTATATGCTCTGATAGCCCATCCGTCTACGAGTTTAATGTTGTAAGTAAAAGAACCTAGGTACCAAGTGCCTTCTGCAACCCTTTTTAGAAGCACGATGTGAAATAAAGATCATTAAATGAAACTATATATTTTGATACACCATTAAATCAAATTATTTCTCAAACATACAACACACCCAACTGATCAACTGTATAAGTCTCTTGAATAGATAAAAAATGATCCACTTTCATTAGCTAATCCACAAGCACCCAGATTACATCATTCTTCCATGGTGTCCTTAGAAGACCCACCACAAAAGCAATCATCACATCATCCCACTTCCATTTGGGAATGGGAAATGGATGTAACAATCCCCCTAGGCATTGATGCTTGGCCTTCCCCTTCTGACAAGTGAGGCACCATGCCACAAATCCCACAACTTCCTTTTTCTTCCCTAACCATGAAAACTACATACATAGATCACGATACATCATGGTCAAACCTGGATGAACTTCCCATTTCAATGCATGGAACTCATGCATCAACTCTTCCTACATGCATGCTGGCATAACCACATGAACAAGAACACAAACAACCTCATTAACACAAATGGACCAACATTAACGTAAAGAACCATAAAATTCAAGGAATTTTTTTCTTATTTTTCTTTGGGATTTTACAAGAACGTAGTTTCTGACGGCACCTGATTCCAAGGCCCAGTGTGCCCAGAATCATTTTCCGAATTTTTTCTTGGGTACGTTCAGTGAACAAATGAGCGGGTTTTTCTAACTTTTGAACCAGTGCTCAGAATCAAATTCTGAGGGCACCGATGGATTCGCAGCGCCAGTAATTGCTTAGTAACATCTTTTCCAGAGTTGCGTTTTCATGAGAGAAGTTGATTAAAATTTTGGAAGTTAAAATAAAAATTTAACTACAATTTTTTATTTTCTCTAAGGGGATTTCAGATTTGGGTGGAACATGGGTAACTATACAACTTCCCTTGGGCGGTTATGAGGGTGGTGGGGCCCTCACGAACCCCACCCCTTCACATTCCCTAACTCCCTCAACTCACAATTAAATTTGATAACTTATGTTTTAATAACTTATGATATTAATGAAGTGTGTTTAATGTCAGTGTTTTAATTTCAAACTAATGTCAAGTTAATAAAATAAGTGTGGGGTTATTTTATTTAGGGATGAATTCTTGTTGTGGAGTATTTGGGAGAAAAGGCTAAGGAACTTGATTAACTTCTTCTTCTTCGACGATGAACGTGAAGAACTCATCGATCTCCAATGAAGAACGTCGAGTCCTCGGAAACCGACTACGCGACGCCGTATACCGCGATGCCGACGATGTCTTCTTTCGCGACGTCTCTTTCCGTAACGGATTTTCTGCGCTGAATCCTCGTTCGACGGACCTCCGATCAAGCTACATTCGAGGTAGTGGTTGATTCTTTTAAATCTTTGTGATTTATACCCACGGTGTATGATTAAAATTTTTGTGAGATATTTTAAACTGCTAACGCGGTGGGTGCGGACCAATAAACATGTCCTAACCCACCACCCCTTCATTCTTAGTGTGCAAAATGGCGGACGTCAAAAAAACAAGCCACACGGGCGATGTGAGGTCCTTGCAGTGAAGGACGGATCCCAGGAGGGCCTTTGGAGAAGACGGCGTGAATTTCCGACCACCGGAACTCATCTGGTGGTCCGCGGAGCAACCAGCCGGTGCACCGCGCTGGCACGGCTGCGCCGGCGGCGGAAGGCGGTGGCACCCGGCGCGCTGTAGTGGAGATTCTCTACGGCTTCAGCCGCGGCGGCAGGCCTACCATCCCACGACCGCATGGGACTGGCGAAGGACGGGACGCGGCTGGCTGCCGCATCCGCTAGCAAGGGCGGCCACACGCAGGGTCATGGCTCCATCACGCGGGGGCAGCACGCCCCTAGCTCCGCTCGGCTGTAACTAGACAGGCCGACCCGCCGGCCGGGCCGGGTCGGACCCAGAATCGAGTCGGGTCGACAGGTTCGGGCCGACCAAGGGGGTTTGGGCCAGGTCGGTCCGGGCACAGACCCCCCGTTTTCGGACCCTTTTTGGTCTATTGCTCATAACATGAGCTACGGGCCTCTGATCGACGCACCGTTGGAAGAGATGTGATCCTTGGATTCAGATGGTCGTTTCGGTATATCGAACTCAAGGTTTCGGAGTACTTTGGGTTTGTAATGGTTGGTTCGTTCACGAAACCAACCGGGCCCTTGGAGCGGAAACACTTATATCTTTAGCCCCGGACGTCCGATTGACATGCCGTCGACTTTTTTGGATTCCTCTAAGTGAGACAGATCTTTTGGCTTACTTCGCCCGAGGTTTGGACACAGGTGGAGTATGGTCGGGTTGGTTTTTATGTAAAAACCAATGTGGCCCCTGAGACGAAAAAGCCAATAACTCTCAGACTGGGCGTCCTATTGACGCGCCATCTGCGACGTTGAGTTCCTGTTGAAGATACAGAAATTTTGGATACATCAACTCTAAAATATGTGTCGGTTGATATATCAGCCTCTCGGCTCGTGGAGAGGACCCTCCCGAACAAGCTTATTGTGTGCGGGAACCCTAGAGGTCGCTGCGACTGCGACGACGACGACGACTATACAGAGATCCTTAGTGGATTCAATGGCGACGACTACAGCACTTAGAGATCCCACATGGATCAGTGCTATAGATCTTGTGTGGGTCCGATCCTGTGTGGGTCAGCGCTCAGCGATCCTGTGTGGAACCAGCGCCTACAGATCCAGTGTGGGTCTGATCCTATGTGGGTCTTTACGGGGGTTAGTTACCTATCGATTCTGTGTGGGTCAGATCCTTTGTGGGTCATTGCGGGGGTTAGTTACCTATCGATCCTGTGTGGGCCAGATCCTTTGTGGGTCATTGCGGGGGTTTGTTACCTATCGATCCTATGTGGGTCAGATCCTTTGTGGTTCATTGCGGGGGTTAGTTACCTATCGATCCTGTGTGGGTCAGATCCTTTGTGGGTCATTGCGGGGGTTATTACCTATCGATACGTTGTGGGTCCGACAGCTTAGATGAATCAATAGATATATCTGATCATCTCTATCATCATATAAAGAAGTATACCTGTGTGAGATGAATCGTGTTTTTCTTTCCGTTGTGGATTGTGTTGTGCTATCCTGTGTGGATTACGTTCTGCTTTCCTATGTGGACTGGGTTGTGTTTTCCTATGTGGACTGGGTTGTTCTTGGGCTTGGATGTTGGAGTGTACTGGATTTGATGACTTAGGTATATGTATGGGAATATAACTAAGCAGTGTCGAATGTTACTTCGTGATTGTATCTTTACTTTGTTGATTATCTTTTGTGGATTCTGGGAGACCTTTGGGGGTCTCGAGGTCCCTACTGAGTAGCTTATACTCACCCCTGCACGGGCTATGCCCGCACTATGTTGTGTTGGTGGAAGATGACGGACAATGCTGACCGTGGTTGAGGTTTGCGAAGCAGGACGATACCTGGAGGTAGACCACTGGGCAAGACGTACTCGGAGCGGTCAGCTGGACCTGAGGAGCAGTGAAGGCTATCTGTACCCACCCTTCAGGTGGGACTTCCCATGGACGGATCGACGCTGCGACTTTACTTTTCAGGTTCTATTTTCACTTTCTAGTTGTACTTTAATTTCAGTAAGGGTTTATATACTGGACTACTTACTTTTCCACCCTTACATTGTATCAGCTTTTACTTAGTGTTTACTTCTTCTGATTTCTTACTCTGTGGTGTTTGTTTACTTTACAAATGCAATGCCTTCCCTTTTTACCGGGAATTATGCCTTGGTGCTAGTCTCCAGCCCCTGGCCTATGGAAGGCGGTCATGCGGTAGTCACGGCATGAGCCCTGAGGATGGGTTGTGACAAATTGGTATCAGAGGAGTTCAGTTCTAATGCAGAACATGGGACTCTGATATTTTTCTATGTGAAGCAATAGTGTTAAAAGTATTGAGTGTGGTTATCAGTCCAGGGAGTCCAGTGTTGGTGCGGCGGCCGACGTATCCGTAAACCAGGACCTTGACTTCTGATTTCCGACTTAATGCACGAAAAAATTGATTGCATGTGTGTGTTTCATGTTTTCTTTGTGATTACATTGTGTCAGATCACCAAGTATATTGTTCTGACAGTGGCGCTCCTGTTTCCTTTTCAGGATGGCCCCACGATGGAAGCCAGCTAGGGTTCTGAGCGTTGAGTGTGGCGACAACCCACCGAGCGACGAGGCCTCGGTACAGGGCCCTTTGACAGCTGAGGGACCGGTGGTACCTCTACCCACCGAGCCACCGATGCTTCCAGCCCCAGCCGCTGATGATGCATGTCGCCTTAGTGCACTGATTGAGTTCCAACGCCAGCGACCGCCCAGGTTCTGTGGGGAGATGGACCCCCAGGAAAACGATTACTGGCTGGAGGCAGTGGTACGAGTTTTCCAGTTAGTGAGGACACCAGCAGACCTCATGGTGATCCTCGCAGCGAGCCTACTGCACGCAGCAGTGGGCCGATGGTGGAGCTTGATGCTCCAGGTGCACGATGAGACATCTCTTCTCTGGACAGACTTTGAGAGCCTCTTCTGCTCAGAGTTCATCCCAGGAACCCTCCGTGCGGTGCGCATCCAGGAGCTTCTTCAGCTGCGATAGGGAAGATTAACGGTCGCCCCGTACTCGGTGAGATTTACTGATCTCTCGCAGTACTCGACAGACATGGTACGGGACCCATTCATCCGGGCCCAGACCTTCAAGAAGGGATTGAGGTAGGAGATCAGGGGATCACTAATCTCCCTCAGCATTCCGACTCAGGTAGGAGTACTGGAGCGAGCCCTTCTGATCAAAAGTTTTTTTCTGAGTCTACACTAGTGGCAAGACCTACCGCAGGGTGACAGGTAGTGGAGTCTTTTGCAATAGGCAGTCGACAGATGACTCATGGGTCCAGGAAGACCAGACCCTCAGGCAGACGACCTCAGGACACTGGCTCAGCAGAGTGGGGCACACAACGTGGAGCCAATCATTCGAGTGGAAGACAATGCTATGCATGCGGAGGGCAGGGCCACATGGCTCGTGACTACCCGACCCGCCATGCAGAAAAGCAGGAGATGGTTGAAGAACCACCCAGGCAGAGGAAGAGGTTTGACCGTGGCGGTCCGCAGGGAGCAGGTGGACGAGGCCGAGGAGCTGATCGAGCGGCAGGTGGTGGAAGACGTTTTAAGGCTCTACCACCACCACCACCAGGAGGTCCACCCCGACCTCAGGGGAGAGCACAGCTTCAGGCAGCTGTAGCTTACGATCATGGAGCTCTGGAAGCGGGTGGACAAGTATGGGACTAGATCCAGTAATAGTGGCCTTTTCCCATAATGCCTCTGGCTTCGTTGTTTGTGTTTCCTTGTATCCTTCTACTTTGAGTTGAAGTAATAAAAGACACATGCAATAGTGATGTTTTCTTTCTTGTCTTTTGTATGTTAATACTAAGAAGTTCTGGTTAAAAACTGTTGACTTGACCCTCACTTATGAGATTCTTACAGGAAGAGACCCAGTGACCACACACTGATGCCGACAGTGTGACTCAACCCTTGGAGGCGAGAGTGATGGTTGGATCTCTGGGTAGCAGCGTCGAGGCCTTACGACGTCATCCATGGCATGATTTAACTAATCATGATGGGACTGACTGTATTAGTCAAGGAACATGGTTCATCCAGAGGATGGAACCAGATTTCCCTTTTCGGAAAAGGATAAATCTTTGCAGCTTTGTAGAACGTTAAGTAGGAAGGGGCAACCCTTCATGTGGTCAGATAGATGTCAGCAGAGCTTCCAAGATCTGAGACAGAGATTGACCGGTATGCCTATCTTGAAGCTACCATAGGAGGGAGTTGGGTACATATTTTACTGTGATGCATCAGGGACCGGACTCAGATGTGTCCTGATGTAGGAGCGGGCAGTGATTGCCTATGGATCACATCAGTTGAGGCCACATGAGTAGAACTACGCTATCCATGAGCTGGAGTTAGCAGCAGTGTTCTTCGTTCTAAAGATGTGGTGACACTATCTGCTGGGAGAGTGCTTTACAGTCTTTTTTGACTATTAGAGTCTCAGGTACATCTTCTCGTAGAAGGACCTGAACCTGAGATAGCGGCGATGGATTGAGTTACTCCAGGACTCTGACTTTGAGATAGTTTATACTCCTGGGAAGGGGAACGTGGTAGCCGATGCTCTCTACAGGAGGATGGGCATTCAGCTACTTGAGGAGGCGATAGAGCAGCTATACTCTTTGCAGATATCCTTCGTGGATAGAGATGGAGTAGCCTTCCTTCAGTCTCTCACAGTCAACCCTCCACTGCTACAGCGGGTCAGAGAGGCACAACGTGGGGATGCCGACTATGAGATGTTGCGTGCACAGATATCCTCAGGACATGCACCTGATGGTTTCTCCTTAGGAGGAGGGCACGTCGTCCTTTTCAGAGGATATACCTTGGTACCAGTTTCTTTTTTGGAAGAGGTTCATAGAGAGTTTCACTCTTCTCCCTTGGCGGTATATCCTGGAGTGGCGAAGATGTACTAGGATCTCAGACAACAGCACTAGTGGTCAGTCATGAAGAGGGCTGTGGAAAAGTTCGTTTCTCGATGCCTCACCTGCCAGTAGGTGAATGCAGAGCACCAAGTACCAGTAGGCATGGTACAACCCTTGGAGGTCCCAAAGTGGAAGTGGGATGGGATATCTATGGACTTCGTGACTGGACTTCCACGCACTTCCAGAGGTCACGACTCCATTTGGGTGATTGTCTACCGACTCACCAAGTCGGCACACTTCTTACCCATCATAGAGCAGGGCTCAGTGGAGAGCTTGGGACATCTATATGTTCAGGAGATTGTATGGATTCACGGTGTGCCATCATCTATCCTCTCTGATCGAGATGTTATCTTTACTTTTCAGCTTTGGAAGGGGTTGCAGGAGCCGTTCGAGACGCAGCTACGTTTGAGCACCGGCTTTCACCCTCAAACGGATGTTCAGATGGAGAAGACCATTCAGACTCTCGAGGACATGCTCCGCGCATGTCTCCTCAACTTTGGTCGCAGTTGGGAGGACCACCTACCCTTGGTGGAGTTTGCATACAACAACAGCTACCACTCCACCATCGGGATGGCACCATACGAGGCATTGTACGACCGACCTTGCCGATCTCCTTTGTGTTGGACAATCCCTGGGGAGTCAGCACTTGTGGGACCGGAGATGGTCCAGGCCACGACAGAGAAGGTCCGGGTCATCTAGGGGTTGATGATGATAGTTCAGAGCCGGCAAAAGTCTTATGCTGACAGGAGGCGGAGGCCACTAGAGTTCGAGGATAGCGACCACGTCTTCTTGCGTGTCTCGCCTCGATGTGGATTACAGAGATTTGGTCGAGGCGGAAAGTTGTCTCCATGCATCATCAGACCATTCCAGGTCCTCAGCAAGATTGGCGAGGTAGCTTATCACCTGGCTCTACCACCTCAGTTGCACCGGGTGCACAACATCTTCCACGTATCTCAGCTGTGGAGATACGTGCACGACCCAACACATATCATTGACCATGGGGAGATAGACGTCGATGATGAGATGACTTTTACGGAGGTCCCATTGGAGATCGAGGATCGACAGGAGCGGGTCCTACGTGGATGGTCGATTCCTCTAGTGCACATCAGATGGCAGCACGGGAATCTCTAGGAGAGCACTTGGGAGAGGGAGGCTCAGATGCATGCTCAATACCCACTTTTGTTTCCCTATCATATGATGTAACATTACAGGGACATAAATCCCTGAGGTGGGAGTAATGTAAAGACTCGTAAAATTCAAGGAAATGTTTTCTTTAATTTTATTTGGATTTTACAAGAACTTAGTTTCTGACGGCACCTGATTCTGAGGCCTGGTGTGCCCGAAATCATTTTCCGAAGTTTGGCTCGGGTACGTTCAGTGAACGAACGAGCGGGTTTTTCTAACTTTTGAACCGGTGCTCGGAATCGAATTCTGAGGGCACTGATAGATTCGCAGTGCAGGTAATTGCCTAGGAACATCTTTTTTGGAGTTTCGTTTTCACGAGATAAGTTGATAAAAATTTTGGAAGTTAAAATAAACATTTAACTAGAATTTTTTATTTTCTCTAAGTGGATTAAATCTTTGGGTGGAACTTGGATAACTACCCAACTTCCCTTGGGAGGTTATGAGGGTGGTGGGGCCCTCACGAACCCCACCCCTTCACATTCCTTAACTCCCTCAAATCACAATTAAATTTGATAACTTATGTTTTAATATCATATGATATTAATGAAGTGTGTTTAATGTGAGTGTTTGAATTTCAAACTAATGTCAAGTTAATAAAAGAAGTGTGGGCTTATTTTTTTAAGGATTGAATTCTTGTTGTGGAGTCTTTGGGAGAAAAGGATAAGGAACATGAAGAACTTCTTTGTCTTCGACGAAGAATGTGAAGAACTCATCGATCTCTGACAAAGAACATCAAGTCCTCGGAAACCGACTACACGACGTCGTATACCGAGAAGCCGACGACGTCTTCTTTTGCGACGTCTCTTTCCGCGATGGATTTTCCGCGACGAATCCTCGTTCGACGAACCTCCGTTCAAGCTACGTTCGAGGTAGGGGATGATTCTTTTAAATCATTGTGATTTATACCCACGACATATGATTAAAATTATTGTGGGATGTTTTAAACCGCTAACGCGGTGGGTGCGGAACAATGAACAAGTCCGAACCCACCACCCCTTTGATCTTGGTGTGCGAAATGGCGGACGTCGACAAAACAAGCCGCACGGGCGATGTGCGGTCCTTGCAGTGAAGGACGGATCCCATGAGGGCCTTTGCCAAAGACGGCATGAATTTTTGACCACTGGAACTCATCTGGTGGTCCACAGAGCAACCCGGCGGCACCAGGGGCGCCGCCGTGGAGAACCGCTGCGACTGAAGCCGCGGCAGAAGGTCGGCCATCCCACGACCGCATGGGACCGGCGAAGGACGGGACGCTGCTAGCTGCCGCGTTCGCTGGGAAGGGCGGCCCCACGCTGGGCCGCGGCTCCATCACACGGGGGCAACACGCCCCCCGCTCCGCTCAGCCGTAACCGGTCGAGCTGATCCGCCGGCCGGGCCGGGTCGCGCCCAGGTCGGATCGGGCCACCCCGGCCGGGCCGGGTCCGGCCATCCAGGTTGGACCCGGACCCGGGTCGGGTCGACCAGGTTCGGGCCGACCCAGGTGGGGTCGGGCCGGGCCCAGACCCCCCATTTTCTGACCCTTTTTGGTATTTTTCTCATAACATGAGCTACGTGCCTCCGATCGATGCACCATCAGCAGTGATGTGATCCTTGGATCGAGACGGTCGTTTCGGTATATCGAACTCAAGGTTTCTGAGTACTTTGGTTTTGTCCGGGTTGGTTCGTACACGAAACCAACCGGGCCCTCGGAGCGGAAACGCTTATATATTGGGCCCCAAACGTACGATTGACGTGTTGTCGACTTTGTTGGATTCCTCAAAGTGAGACGGATCTTTTGGCTTACTCCGCACAAGGTTTTCATGCAGGTGGAGTATGGTCGGGATGGTTTTGACTTAAAAACCAATCGGGCCCCGGAGACGAAAAAGCCAATAACTCTCAGACTGGGCGTCCGATTGACGCGCCGTCTATGACATTGAGTCCCTATTGACGATACGGAACATTTGGATACATCAACTCTAGACTATGTGTCAGTTGATATATCAGCCTCTCGGCTCGTGGAGCGGACCCTCCCGACGGAGCTTGCTGTGTGCGGGAACGCTAGAGCTGGTTGCGACTGCGACGACGATGACGACTATACAGAGATCCTTAGTGGATTCGACGGCGATGACTACTGCACTCAGCGATCCTAAGTGGATCAGTGCTATAGATCCTGTGTGGGTCCGATCTTGTGTGGGTCAGCGCTCAGCGGTCCTGTGTGGGCCAGCGCCTATAGATCCTGTGTGGGTCTGATCCTGTGTGGGTCTTTGCGGGGGTACGTTACCTATCGATCCTGTGTGGGTCAGATCCTTTGTGGGTCATTACGGGGGCTAGTTACCTATCGATACTATGTGGGTCAGATCCTTTTTGGGTCATTGGGGGGGGGGGGGGTTAGTTAACTATCGATCCTGTGTGGGTCAGATCCTTTGTGGGTCATTTCGGGGGTTAGTACATATCGATCCTTTGTGTGTCTGACGGCATAGATGAATCAGTAGATATATCTGATCATCACTATCGTCATATAAAGAAGTATACCTGTGTGAGTTGAATCCTATTTTTCTTTCCTTTGTGGATTGTGTTGTGCTATCCTGTGTGGATTATGTTTTGCTCTCCTGTGTTGACTGGGTTGTGTTTTTCTGTGTGAACTGGGTTGTACTTGGGCTCCGATGTTGGAGCGTACTTGATTTGATGACTCAGGTATATGTATGGGAATATACCTAAGCAGTGTCGAATGTTACATCGTGATTGTATCTTTCTTTTGTAGATTATCCTTTGTGGATTCTGGGAGACCTTCGGGGGTCTCGGGATCCCTACTGAGTAGATTATACTCACCCTTGCACGGGCTATGCCCGCACTACGTTGTGTTGGTGGCAGACGACGGACAGTGCTGACCGTGGTTGAGGCTTGCGAAGCAGGACGGTACCTGGAGGTGGACCACTGGGCAAGACGTACTCGGAGCAGTCGGCTGGACCCAAGGATCATTGAAGGCTATCTGTACCCACCCTTCAGGTGGGACTTCTAGAGGACAGATCGACGCTGGGGATTTACTTTTTAGTTGCTGTTTTCCCTTTCCAGTGGTACTTTACTTTCAGTTTGGGTTTGTATACTGGCCCACTTACTTTTCCGCACTTACTTTGTATCAGCTTTTAGATAGTGTTTACTTCTTCTGCTTGCTTTCTCTGTGGTGTTCGTTTACTTTACAAAGGCAATGCCTTCCCTTTTTACCGGGAATTTCACCCTGGTGATAGTCGCCAGCCCCTGGCCTATGGATGGCGGGCTTGGGGTAGTCACGGCACAGGCCCCGAGGATGGGTCGTGACACTTAAGGTGGCTCCCTACCTTTATGTATTTCCTTCATGGAAAAACATTCAGGATCGTCATGTTGAATTTCCCAAACATGGCTCAAAAGCATTTATTCAACAACCATAGAAGCAAGAGTCACATGACCGTTTTCCTCCCACACCTACAGGTGCATCGCCACGAACATGCCCATCCCCTTCCACTCAGTGACAGTTTGTGGAACCACCTAGTTCTGAGCCTTCATGCTCAAAGCATCAGAAACAATATTCCCAATCCCCAATGTATATACCATATCAAAGTCAAGAGACTAGAGATAATAAACCCATATTTACTATTGAAGATTCAAATCGCATATTGAAAAAATATACTTTAAAATATTGTGGTTGGTATACACCGTGAATTGTTCCACCAAAATTTAGTGCCTCCAACACATTAAGGAATAAACTAAAACATCAAATTTTAGATCATTGGTTGGATAATTCTGCTCCTGGGGTCTCAATTTCCTCGACCCATAAGCCACAACCCACTCATCTTGCATCAACACATCCCTATGCTCGATAGCATATGCATCACAAAATAAGACGTACTTCTAACCTTGCTTGGGTAAGATCAAGATCGGTGCTATCATCAATCGCTTTTTCGACTCTTGAAAAGCACTCTCACAAGCCTCTTAACATTGGAACCTGATTCCCTTCTTGGTCAAGCCTAACAGTGGTGTTACCAAATGAGAGAAATCCTGAATGAAACTATGGTAGTATCTAGAAAAACCCAGAAAACATCAAACCTATGAAACACTCTTATGATGATACCAAGACACAACAGCATGCACTTTCTCTAGATATATTGTAACACCTGCCCCCAAGATGATGTGACCTAGAAAATGAACTTCTCTGATCCTGAACTAACACTTTGACAACTTAACATAATGTCGATGCTCTGTTAGTGTACTCAAGATGATATTAAGATGATGGGAATGATCTTCGTGAGATTTTGAGTACACCATGATGTTGTAAACAAAGACTACAACAAACTGGTCCAGATAAGGATGAAATAATCGGTTCATCAATGCCTTGAACAGTACTAGTGCATTGGTCAAGGTGAAACGCTTCACCACAAACTCAAAAAACCAGTACCGACTCTTGAAAGATTTTAGTGGTATGTTAGAAAGCCTCACCCCCCAACTGTGGATAACCCAATCTCATATCAATTGTAGGAGACACCGATGCACCCCTCAACTAGTCAAACATGTCATCAATTCTAGGAATAGGGTATCAATTTTCACCACCATCTGATTTAACTTCCTACAATAAATGCACATCCTTAACAACCTACCATCCGTCATTGAAAAATGTATAGGTGATCCCCAAGGAGACGTGCTAGGGAGTATGAACCCCTTATGCTCCAACTCCTCAAGATGAACCTTTAACTGAGGGAGTTCTTCCGATGTCATTCAGTATGGCGGAATAAAAACTGGATCCACTCCCGACATCAACTCAATCGTGAACTCAACGTCCCTCTCGGGTGGCATCCCCAAGAAATCCACAGAAAACACACACTATGGGAAAAATTGGCTTTTGCGATGGGCTATTTGTGACAGGATTAATTCCTATTAGAAATAGTCCATCATAGAGGTTATTTGCGATAGGGGGTTCATACCATTGCAAATAACAAGTTATTTGCGATGGGTTTTGGGGTCCTGTCCCAGAAAGTAATGTGTGGTTTGGCACGGGTTGCGTGCCAAAGCACAGGAAGGTTATTTGCGATGGGGGGTTCACGGCGTCGCAACTAGTGTGTCGGTTAGAGGGAATTTTTGATGGGTCCCATCGCAAATACCAGTGGTAGTAAATGGGTTTTTGCGATGGGATGTTGTCCCATCACAAAAGGTGTGTCGGTAGGTCGCTTTTTGCAAATGGTCCCATCACAAACAGTTTTCTCACCACCAACAATTAATGTGGGAAAAGGTGTTTGCAACGGGGCCCGTCATCAAATGATCCTTTTGATATGATTATCCTGTCGCAAATAGTCTCGTCACAACTAATCTAACCTATATATACCCCCTCTGTTTTCTTTCTCTTCCCCGCATTTCTCACATCCTCTATCTCTCTAAACTCTATTTTAGAGTGAAAATTTCTCTAAGATAGTTTTTTACGGAGAAGTTGTGAAGTTTCTTACATCAATAGGAGATCAATTTTAAAGATGTTTATATTCTATTTAATTTAGTATTTATTTCGTTTTTAGGTTAATTTTAATTATTTTTTATTAGTTCTAATTAAATTAGATTTAAATTGTTTTGTTATTTTTATTTATTTTTAATTATAAATTTAAATTTTTAATAATAATTATTACTAATTAGTATAAATTAATAATTATTAATAATTAATAATTATTAAAAAAATAGTATTGTCTATAAATAATTAATTTTAATTTTTAATTAGTAGTTGTAAATTGTAGTTATTAATATCAATTAATGCTAATTTGTAATAGTTAGGTATAATTATTAATAGTTATGTTTAATTATTAATAATTATGGGTAATTAGTAAAAAATATTAATAATTTGTAATAAATAGAAATAATTAGTTCATGCCATTCTCCAATATCAAGAATCTCTCTTCCTTCCTGAAGATCCAACTTTTTCCGAAATCTCATGAGCATTTTCAAGGAGCACCATAGCTCCTTTTTTCCCCGGCGGAGCTCAATCATGCCACAAATTTATGCAGGCTCACATTGGTGGCTCGATTTCATTATAAGAATCTTTCGGTTGATGAATTTGATCAGTTTGTTTTCAACACTTGGGATCTTCAGGAGCGTGGGGTAGTCAGATTAGTCGACAGACGTCATTTGATGATTCAGTTTGATAGAGAAGACGTTCTAATAACTACCTGGTCCAAAGCCCCTCGACGATGCAATGGGGACTTGTTTTTTTGTTTCTATGGAGTCTCGATTTCCACCCGAGATGTGATCCCTAGATGATGGAAAAGTGGGTGAGTCTCCACGGACTCCCCCTTTCACTCCAAAATCCTTCCATTCTTTGTGCTATTGGGAACATGATAGGTAGATATATGTGCTTCGATCGACGAACAGAGGTGGTCTGTCATCCTATCTGTCCGCGGATGTGTGTTGAGATCGATGTCGTGTGGCCGTCGGTGAAGTGGGTTTGGATCACTGATGGGAAGGAATTTTGTTGGAAGCAGGATGTATGATATGAATCTTAGATGGTTTATTGTGTGAATTGTGGTCAGTTTTGACATGTGGAAATGGTCTGTCATAGAAATGGTTTGGTGGGGGTTTCACAACGGGCAATGAAGATGGGAAACAATGGTAGTGTTGTGTCTGATTTGGATTTTCTACTGTTGAAGGTTCCACTGAGTAGCTACCTTTAAGATAGGTATCTATAGAAGGCTCTCTGAAGTAGGGTTTTTGTGTGGAAGGGAAGTCTATCGGGCATACAGTGGCTGAGGTGCAGCATGTGGTGAAGGAAGTTGAAGTAGCGGGCAATATGGTCCCTCAGAACCCATTGGTGGTGACGTTCAGATGGAGAAACAGCGAAGGTCAGAAAATTTATTGGTGAGGCAGATCTTCAGTACTCTATGGCATGATCTTGGTGTTGAGAAGGATCTCTCAGTTGATGCATCCGGCTGCTCTTCGCGTCCAGAACCAATGTTGGACCCCGCTGCTTCTGGGGATGACACAATCCTGGGAGGTTTGGATGCCCGTGTTAAGGATACTAAAGGGAAGAAGGATGGTGTTGGAGGTGTGGTCATCAATGTTCCCACTTCTAATTTCTTCCAAGAATTGGAGATTGAGAAGACCTATAATGTTGAGGAAGTACTTCACTGAATAAAAGTGGCAACATGAATGCATTTTCTGGTGGAACTGTAATGAAGAAGGGGACTCATGACGATTATCAATTTGTGGAATATCTACTTTTTCTGGCTGTGATTTATGCTAACAGTATTTCTTAGTAGGAGGGGGAGTAAATGAGGGGTACCAAGAGGTGTACATCACTAGAAAATGGGGGAACTCTCTGATAGTGGAAAGGAAAATGTTGGCAGGTTGGTCCGACCCTCCTACAGTGAAATTGTTAAGGATGGGAAGAATAAGTTATCCGGGAGTATGGGATCCATGTCTATTCTAACAAGAACAAGGTTGAGGAATGATTATTCCTATCTTCCATAGCCGGTGTCTACCAGGTCCACTATTGTGAAAGAAGGAGGGGTAGCATCTTGCTTGAAAAAGGGTATGCAATCTGCTAAGGAGTTCATTTCATTGGAGAAGTTGAATCTTAGAAGGAAATCTGCCATGGTCTTGAAGCATTATGAAAGCTCGGAGTGGGAGTCAGCTACAACGGAGGAAGAAATCTATCTTGGATGTGGTGAAGGGTATGATTTTTATGATATCTAGTTGTTTTTATGCCTTGTAATGCTTGTTGGTGCACTTTTATTTTATTTTAATAAATGGTCAGTGGCTTAGCCTCTGACTGAACTTTTCTGGTAGTAATGAATAGAATAATTACTAATAAATATGTATAATTAGTAATAAATATGAATAATTAGTAATAAATAGGAATAATTATTAATAAATAGGATTAATTAGTAATAAATAGGAATAATTAGTAATAAATAGTAATAAATAGTAATAATTAGTAATAATTAGTAATACTTATTAATAATTAGGAATACATAAGAATAATTAGGAATAATTAGGAATAATTAGTAATAATTAGAAATAATTAGTAATAAATAAAAATAAATATGAATAATTTCGAATAATTAGGAATAAATAGGAATAATTTGGAATAATTAGGAATAAATATGAATAATTAGAAATAATTAGGACTAATTAGTAATAATTAGTAATAATTAGGTATAATTTGGAATAATTAGGAATAATTAGGAATAATAAAGTATAATTAGGAATAATTAAGAATAATTAGGAATAATTAAGAATAATTATGAACAATTAAGAACAATTAGGAATAATTAGGAATAATTAAGAATAATTTTGGAGAATTTGGAATAATTATTAATAATTAGGAATAATTTGTTATAATTAGTAATAATTAGTTATAAATAAAAATAAATAACAGTAAATAGTAATAAATAGTAATAAATAATTGATAATAAATAGTAATAAATAGTAATAAATAGTAATAATTAGTAATAAATAGTAATAAATAGTAATATTTACTAATAATTGGTAATATTTACAGATAATTAGTAATAATTAGTAATAATTAGTAATAATTAAAAATAAATAGTAATAAATAGTAATAAATAGTAATAAATAGCAATAAATAGCAATAAATAGCAATAAATAGAAATAAATAGGAATAAATAGGAATAAATAGGAATAAACAGGAATAAATAGGAATAATTTGAAATAATTTGGAATAATTAGTAATAATTAGTAATAATTAGTAATAAATAGTAATAATTAGTATTAATTAATAGTAATTAGGAATAATTATGAATAATTAGGAATTATTAGGAATAATTAGGAATAATTAGAAATAACTAGGAATAATTAGAAATAATTAGGAATAATTAGGAATAATTTGAAATAATTAGGAATAAATAGAAATGGTTTTGAATAACTAGGAATAATTAGGAATTATTAGAAATAATAATAAATAATTATGAATAATTAAGAATAAATCAAAATAATTAGGAATAATTAGGAATAAATTGTCATAATTTGTATTGTTACTAGTAACAATTAGTAATAATTAGTAATAATTAGTAACAATTAGTAACAATTATAAACAATTAGTAACAATTAGTAACAATTAGTAACAATTTGTCACAATTAGTAATAATTAGTAATAATAAATAACAATTAGTATCAATTAGTGTCAACTAGTTATAAATTTTAATAATTAGTAACAACCAGTAATAAATTGTAACAATTAGTAACAAATAGGAACAATTAGGAAGAAAATAAATTATATAATAACTTATAAGAACTTGGCACAATTTCTAATGGATTGACGAAACTCCTTTTGCTCGATGACTCTTCTCCTTTCAACTTTCACTGACACAAATCATTATGAAAAGTATACTTCTAAGTATGCATTTCCAATCTTGTATGCACGAGTTTAAATATGAATTCATAAGACCACATTTTTTATAATGTGTTCAGACGGTGATAGTTGCAAGAAGATGATTCATCGATGAAAATGGGGCTCTTTTGTCCAACGGATCATTTCCTTACAACCTTCTCACAGAGAAATCACAATGAAGAATCTGCTTGGAGGTACGCATATTCGTTCTCGTGCATATGAGAATGAATATGTGTACCTTCGAGCAGATTCTTCCTTGTGATTTCTATGTGAGAAAGTTCCTAGTACATGAGGTGTCATACAAAAAAGGAGTCGCCAATCTACTGGAAATTGTGTCACCCGTAAGTAATGGTAATTATTAAGAAGTATTTGTATTTTTTTATCTTTTTTTTCATATAGTGTTTTTATAATTTCTAATTATTAAAAAACATTAATGATTTTATATTTATTAGAAAAATATGGAATAAGGAAGTCCATAAAATTATTTATTAGATAATCACGCTTGAATTAATCAGCGTAGAAATCCAAATGGTTCCAGTTTGAATTCTGTATATATTGAGGGTGTAGAAGATTTATTTTCATTTGCATCATCAAAAGTAGATTATATTTCAAAAGGAGCAATAAAGTGTCCTTGTAAAAAATGTGCTCTAAGAGTATTTGACACATTTGACAAGGTTGGGGGACATCTCTTGCAGTTTGGTTTTCAACCATATAATGTATTTCGCTATCAACAGGGTGAATGTAGTTCAAGAGAAGACACTAATAACTTGATTTTAGATCAATCACGGTTTTAAAATTTAGTACAGGATGTTTTAGGTTTATCAGTTCAACAAACAGAAACCCAATATTTTATTGTTTTAACTCCTGAGTTGGCACCATATGAATTTATTAGTTGTAGAGGTCTGCTGAGAATGAATTATATCCTGGTTGCTAGATAAGAAAATTATAAGCGGTTGCAAAATTTATGGCTATTAAATCATATAATGAAATTTCAAACAACCATTTTATTAAGAAATTTTCTTTTATTAAAACACTATTACCTGAAGGAAATGTGTTGCCTACAAATTACTATGAGAGCAAGAGGCTGGTTTGTAATCTGGGCCTTAGTTGTCAAAAGATTAATGCATGTCCAAATGATTGCATCTTATACTATGGTAAAAATGGTATGTTAGATAGTTTTCCCACATATGGAAAATCTAGGTATAAAGAAGATCAACCAGGGAAGTCTCGATCGAATCAAGTAAAACATTTGAGATATTTCCCCCTTACACCTATGTTGTAGTGTTTATTTATGTCTGAGAACACAAATTCAATGATTTTAGGTCACTAAACCATGATTTCAATAGATAAAAGCTTGAATCATAAATATAATGGTGATTCATGGAACCATTTTGAAGGTCTCCATCCATATTTAACATGAGAAGCCCGAAACGTACAATTGGGTCTTTCAACTGACGGTTTCTGTTTGTTTGATTTTTATGGTAGTCAGTATTCATGTTGGCCTATCTTTATAAATCCGTACTATTTACCTCCATGTATATTGATGAAGGATCCCTATATTTTTTTTGACCTTATTAATCCAAGGACATCCTAAATAGAATATTATTGTTTATTTGAAACCATTTATTGATGAGTAATATGCATTGTGGAGTGATGGTGTTAGTACATATGATGTAGCTGCGAAACAAAATTTCATATTTAAAGTTGCATTGATGTAGATGATTAGTGAATTTCTAGCATATGGCATGGTATTTTGCTGGATTACACATGGTCCAAAATCATGTCCTTACTATATGAATGACAACAAACCCTTTATGCTCGTTAATGGAAATAACCTTGCTATTTTGACAGTCACCACAGATTTCTTCCAACCGATCATCATTTTTAGAGGAAAAAATCTCTTTTCAGAAAAGCTAAAATTGAAAGGGATGAACCTCTAAAAAAGATCTCAGGTACAGATTTAAAATAATTTGTATTTTCATTACCTCCCACCACATTTGGACCAATGTTAAACCAATAGAAAATTCAGGCCTTTGGGAAAGAACATAATTGGATAAAATGAACCATTTTTTTGGATCTTTCATATTGGTCTAATTTGTTGGTCCACCTCATGTGAGATTTCATGCATATTTAGAAGAACTATTTTGATTATTTAGTTCATACAGTTTTGGATACACGTGGTAAGACCAATGATACTATAAAGGCATGATTAGATCTTGCCCAAATTTCCATGCGACCAGAACTCCAACTATTTGAAAATGTCAGATCATAAAGGTTAATGAAGCCAAAAGTAGCTCATACATTATCCAAATATAATCGCTTATTACTTTTTTAGTGGACTGCAGACTAGAAACTTCTAGATGGATATGCTTCTAATTTGGGATGATGTGTTAGGAATGGTTATATTACCAGATTAAAAGGTCATAATTGTCATGTTAAAATGAAAAGACTTATTCCAATTGGATTCATATTTTTGTTGAATTCTATGATTTGGGATTCAATAACAGACATATCATATTTTTTGTGACATTTGTGTAATGAAAACAGACTATGATGCGCTAGGAAAACTGGATGAAGATGTTGCTATAATTATATGTAAACTAGAAAAGATCATTCCACCGACATTCTTTGACTCAATGGAACATCTGATATTACATTTTCCACATAACGCTAAATGTAGAAAACTAATATAGTTTTGATGGATGTACCCCTTTGAGAGATTCATTTATAAATTGAAGAAAAAAGTACGTAACAAAGCATCAGTTGAAGGCTCAATAGCTGAAGCTTATTTGCAAGAGGAAATTTCTTTTTTGTGCTCTCATTATTTTGAATCTCAATATACCTAAAAAAATCTCCCAGGATGAAACCAAAGGATTATTAATGAATAAATAGACAATCAATTATCAGTTTTTAATTAGCCAAATCATGGTTTCAATGGAGTTCATGAATGATGACATTCATATAATGAACAACATAGAGCTCATACATATGTTCTGCTCAACTGTGAATAAATGACATCTTTTGTACTATGAGTACTTCTATCACTTATTCTATAATTTATGTTATATTATATAAACATATTTTATTTTTAGTTTATATGATAATCATATCATGAAATAGCTTCAAAAAATTACAACAAGCTCCTCTTGAAGAATGCAGGAAAAATAATTTTTCTCAGTGGTTTCAAAAGATGGTAACATAAATTACTAATGGTTTAATATCAATTCCGTATTTTATTTATTATATTGATAATTGTTTTACAAATTTTCAGTTGTCTTAATATGATGATAAAATTGATATGCAATGTTTTATATTAAGTAACCACAAACCAAAATGGTTAAATCTTATAAGGAATATGTGGTGAATGGTTTTCTATTACATAAACATGCATATGGGGAATAAAAAACAAAGAATAGTGGATTTTTCTTAAAAGGATCACATCACAGAGAAATTGAATTAGACTTTTATGGAATTCTGGATGAAATTATGGAGATGTGTTATCTAGGACATAATTACATAATGAAGATTAAATGTTGATGGTTGGTTATTCCGAGAGGCTTGCGTGTTCATCTGACTCATTGAATCATCGATATTAAAAATTAAAATTTTCTTGATGTAAATGAACCATTTTTATAGGCTCAATAGGCACACTAAATATATTACCCAAAGTACTGTGCTACTTCATGAGACCTGAGTGATTGGTGGAGAATAATAAAAAAAATCTTAAGAAAATTTGTTTACTCAAACTAAAAGTTCTTTCGCTGAAGTTGATGGAATTGAAAATCTTCTAAAGACTGCTCAAAAACCATATTTTTCACAAAGAGACGTGAATATCGATGATGAGACTCCAAAATTAAAGATCGATGATGAAGAAGATGTTAATGATGTTAAAAATGAATTTAAAATGACAGGAGATGATGAAACTGAAACTCATATGGATATTGATGATGCTGAGGAGGAAGATGAAGACGTTGACATTAACATCTATTGAGAAGAGGATGAAGATGGACATTAACACAGTTAAATGCTAGTTAGAATCATAACTACTATATATCTATATATAATAGTTATTTTCAACTACCTGCTGAAAACAATCATTTTCTGTTTCAGATGGATCCAGATCTATTTCTTGAGTTTCAGGAGATTGAGCTACCTTTGCATGAGGGGGATTGTAGACAATCTAACCCACAGCCTACTGACAGTTCAGTGGGTACACAGAGGTTGTGCAGTCTTGTGTGGCTGATGATTCTAGACCCAATCCCCGAGTGATGTCCACGTCTTAACTTCAATCTATGCAAATAGAGTTATGGTCACCACTATATTTTAGTTTGATTTCATTAATTTAGTTATATATATATATATATACTAATTGTATTATTATTTATTCATTTTTCATAGATTTGCACATGTAGCTGTTGGATATGAGAGCGCTATCTTGCACAATTATTTTTCTCAGTCATGGATCACATAAAAATAGATTCCCATTGATGTGTGGCGTGACATGTTCAATCATTGGCTGGTAGGTAAATAAATAATATTTATTTTGAAATTTATTTTATTAATAACAAGATATTATAAATTATTTTTAGGGTTTATAGTATCACATTGATGATAACATTCGTGATGCTATCAATGAGGCATGGTAGGTGTCTATGTGTGACTATTTCCATCATTTTTTTTCATAATTTTAGAAGAACAGCCATTAAGTAAGCAGGAGTGATAAAATTTGATGAGTCATGAAGAGCCCGCAGACCAGAGTATATTAATTCTCATGTTTGGTATGGATTATGTTTAAACTAGTTGGGTGGTGGATTTTAGCGGAGATATTCATTGGGATGACCAGATCGAGGGAGATAAGAGGTGACACATTGATCTAGTAGTCGTACTTTCAGTATGCACAGAGAGCACCCGGTAAGTACATTTTTTAAATATTTTATATAAATTTAAAAATAAATAGTTTATTTTATATTTCTATAGGCATTCGAGAATCCTGATATTACAGTGTTCGACATTTATCAGAGGATATACAGTGATCCAACCACCAGAGAGATTACAGGTGATCGCTAGTGTCCGATTGTGGTTTGTATTCTTTTTTTAGTTTGGCAATTAACTGCATATAATATTTTCACAATTTTAATTTCAAATTGGAATTGAAGGAGTCATATGAGGCTGTGACCTCTCAGACACAGGCTGAGAGTCAGGACGAGACGACCGAGTGGACCAGTTTCTACCATTTTGATGAGGTGACAAGGATACAGGCGACTCTGTATGGATTTGAGAAGGGCCAAGTAGTTAGTATTGGATCTCATTTGACTCCTGGTACTTATTATGGTATTGATGTGATGTCGTCGTCCAACTCGAGAGGATCTCATGGAGAGGGATCATCTTCGGGCTCATAGTATCAGGAGCAGTTGCGAACTCAGGCAGAGATTATAAAGAGTTTGCAAAAGTATCATGAAGAGATGTGTCGTCGGCAGCAGTAGTAGCATCAACTTCATGAGGATTAGATTCATTGAAGGTAGCAGTAGTAGCAGTAGCCACATCATGAGCAGATAAAGTACATGAGCAGTTTGACTCATAGTTTAGGGATGCAGTTTCCTCCACCATCTCCTACAACTCCTCCACCTCCTCCTAAAGACGCCCCCTAGTGATTTGTTTTTATGACCAAAAAACATTTGAATTCATGATTTGTTGTAGTATGAACTATTTGAAGTTTGTGTCTTTTATATTTGTGAAAATATTGCATAATTTAATTTTTTTAATATTTTATTATTTATTATTAGTATTATATTTTTAAATATTTGTTTAATTTACTAATAATAATAATATTTTATGATTTTTTTATATTTTTTTGAAAATATTGATAATTTTAATATTTTTTAATATTTTTATTATTTTAATAATATTAATATTAATTTTTTATTAATAATAATTTTATTAAATATATTTTTATTAGTGCCATGTTTTTTAATGTTTTATTATTTTTGCTAATAATAATATTTTTTATTTTTTTATTTTTTTAATAATAATAATATAATTTCTTCATTAATAATTATTTTATTAAATATACATTTTTATTATGTTTTGTATTTGCGACAGGACCTTTTGCGATGGGCACCCATTAAAAATAATTTAAATATAATTTTTTATTAATAGTATTGTCGACAGGGCTGTGGCCCCATCACAATATGTTTTTTATATATAATGTATATAATTGGAGGCTTATTTGTGACAGAGAACTTCCCCATCGCAAAAGGTTTATTTATATATAATGCATATAATTAGAGACTTATTTGTGATGAGAAACATTCTCGTCGAAAATACTATTTTTTGCAATGGGCCCATCACAAAAAATTGTTTTTGCAATGCCGTTTTCTACAACGAGCTATTTGTAACGGGGCCCCATCGCTAAAGCCTATTTGCGACAGGATCCTGTCACAAATAGACCATCCTAAAGACCTCTAATTCCAGTTGTGACATCCTGAATCAAATTAACTATTAGTGGAAAGAAAAACTATTCCCCTATTTCATCATCAAGCACATGATAAGCTACTTGAACCATGAGCCTACACAACAGCTGACAAAATGGTCCTGCATGATCTTCTTGAACATCCCACTCTCTGCGATGGATATAAGTGTCACCCTTAAGTGACCTGAACAACACCCTACGATGATAACATTCTATGTGCACCCAATACAACACCAACCAGTCTATACCCAAGACTAGGTCAAATCCCAATATCTCGAAATTGAAAAAGTCCTACAAGAAACGATACCCACAAAATTCCAGAGCACATCCCATACACTTCCTAATATCTTCCTTTTGCGCCCCCAATGGAGTGTCAATCGAAATAACCCCTGACACACTTTCCAGATGAAAACCCAACACTAGCACAAACTGAGTGGAAATAAAAGAGTGTGTGGAACCGGTATATAACAACTCACTACCTAGCGTAGAAGCTACATAGATCGTACTGTGGATAGTTGACATCCCAGCTTCTCCATCACCAGGTGCAGTCTAAACTGCATGAAGCTAACCTGCCCCGTTACCTTCGGCTCCAACCTGTGTTCCCTACACTACACTACCCTACTGACGTGGGTGATCCTGCCCTAGGGTTTTGCGTCCACCACCTCTACTAGTATGACCCATGGAGAGTTAACTGTTTTCCTGCTATAGTGAAACTAATCCCTTGCCTCCATTTTCTATCTGTCTTTCAAAAACATTTATACTCTCCTACTGAGGGTTCCTACCGAAACTATGAATGTGTCCCAATCTGCCACACGGCCGGCACTCAACTAGAGGTTGAGGTCATTGGACACACATGTTCCCCGACATGAAACACTAATAGCAGAATAGATGATCACCACCCAGAGAGGCCAACCCTCCCTTCTGACTACCTTACACACTTTCACCTTGCCAAAAACATTCAAAACGATGCTTCTGGCCCTCCAAAGCAGCACCACTTGTCTGCCCAACTGGAATGAAAATAACACTACCTAAAAATCTCATCAGGTTCCCTTCTGATATCAATTCCTGATCCACTACCTCTGTAAACCTCTTCAAGAAAGATATATTCAACTCAGACCAGATCTTATTCCTCATATTGTCCTAGAAATGCCTCACACCCGCTACCTCATCCCCCGACAAAGTCAGAACAATGCTTCGTAGGTTTATGAAGTGGCCATCATACTCTATCACTGGCATCAATCCCTGAGTCAAGCTCATGAACTCTACATCCCACACTTGACTCAATGTCTCTAGGTAAAAATTCTTTAAAAACATTTCCAAGAAATATTTCCACAGCATCCCCTCAGCCTGCTCGGTCTGAGCTAGGATGTCCCACCAATGCTTTTCCTTCCCCCCCAAGATATAGATTTCTACCATGACCTCCTTCCCACTAGGAATCTTTAGATGATTAAGTATCACATGGAAAGGCTCTATCTAGAACTCTGCTGCCTCTAGCCCACCCTCTTAGGTGATGGTCAGGGGGTTTTGTAGTTGAAACTCTCTGGTCATCTCAAACATAATCAGTAAAACCCACCCTGGATCCAGATCCATTATGTAAATAAAGAAATCCAATTTCTCTTGGAATAGATCTTCCCTACCTTCTTGGATCACCGAATTCTCATTAACCTAAACTAGAAGAGTGTTTTCAGAAACATCCTCTTGTTGGCTAACCGGTGCTCGATGTTGTGGTAAAATTTCTGTACATTTCCAAACACATGGTTCAGAACACATACCAAAGAACATTTGAAATTTCCCAAAAAAAGCTCTTCGCCAGCCACAACCACCCACTATAGATGCACCATCCCATTAAACCATTGTATTCTAAAAACATCACCCTGAACATCCCAACTGCAGGCCATGGTCCACAAGGGGTATACAACCATACACCATGACAATTCTCACACAACATGTTAGAACAACATTTTTAATTTAATAGAACCATTAACAAAACATACTTCTATTGTTATCACTTATCATTTGTTTACCTTAACCAACTTTCATTGTTTCGTTTACCACATTTTCCCTTTTCAATTATCAAAATGAAAGGTGAATTATCTCTTTCATCCCTCACACACCAAACCCATGTGTGCCTATCATGATGCATGTCACCTACCTCTACAGCTGCATATAATGATGCATGAATACACAACCTCATTCCATTGATTCCATGACCCAAATATCATAAAACAATCACATCACACAACATGTGCATCACCGAATAGTGAAATATCATCAACTATAACATTTCACAATCGTGAACAACAATACCTACCCTTGGTGTCCTATCTTTTTCCTAATACATGGGTAAGCTACTCCCAAGAATGAGCTCATTACCATGGCCCGAAACATCCTAACTTCTGTCTACCATCCCAAATAAAAAGATTTTAGAGAAGGAGAAGAAATACCTCCTCTGATACCACTTTATAATGTCCCTGACCAAGAATCCACTAAACCATTACTCCGAGTCAGAAGGTTACATGACCTTAAGTGTTCCTCCCCATACGCCAAAGGTTTTCTACATGCAGAAGGGGTCCAAATAGTCAATTAGGGAGAATATAACCACTTTTAATTAGAGTAATCCATAAAAAGTTAAACAAAATAGTAGAATAATAATCAATAATACAAGAGAATTCAAAAACAACCATTCCTGAAAACGGATACAAAAAAGTCCAATAATGAATATTCCATGTTTTGATACTAGTGAGAAAGTCAAAAAAACCCAAAATAAAGACAAACTACAAAATCCTCAAAATGGTCTTGACACCAAGTCTGAGTCCTCTTCCAACCACACTCGTGCCAACCCAAAGGTCATGAAATTGCCCATGCCCTTGTCCTGACCTACAAGCATGGAGTCTGCTAAGGTTCCCAACAACGGCCCAAGCAGTGTGTGAGTACGATTCAATAGGCCACCACCAATGGGTTCTGAAAATTATCCAGGATAAACAATTGTGCTAGAGAAAGGAAAATGAATAAAAAATGACAAGGATGGATTAAGTGTTCATAGCTAGTTTAGGTCAATTACCAAAAATTATTACCATTTCATTTTCTTACCACTTCATCCCTTTTCCCATTACTTACCTATTCTAAAACATTTATTAGGGGTTTATTAAACAAAAAAATTTACATGGGATCAATTTACACTATAAAAAACATGGGAAAAAACACAGTTGTCCTATCTCAGTAAGAATAACTTCCTCATGTCAACCATAACCTCACCTCGAAGCCTCAGTCTGGGTGGATGCAACCAATAGGGAAATAGAGCATCGGTATTATCCCTACCCTGTGCATTAGGGGTGGATTTTAGAGCCTCATCCAACTCGACCCATCGGCATAGAACCTCAATTAATACCCCCACATTACCATGCTATGTGCACATTCTATACATATATGTATCCATTAACCATTCACACAACATCACAACCATTTCTCCAGGCAAAAATAAACCATAACCAAAAACATGAGATTTAACACCATGCCATAAACCATTCACACAATTACCACATTTCACATTATTTAGTCATTTAGCTCGATACCCTTTTATTAGGCTTATCTCACTAAGCATTAATTTATTGTTCCTATCTCACTAGGCTTGTTCATTACCATGATCATAACCAGTAGATTTATGGTCTTTAATCACATCCAAATATTAACCCAATATCCCTTAGTTTATTATCAAGCCTAGGTGAATCACTTAGCTTCTAACCCAACAAACATATTCAAATCAACACGTTTATCAAGGTATTTACATGATTACGAAACAATATCACTTTTTCTTCACATATACCGAGGTTTGGGAGAGTCCGCTCACCCCATGGGTGGTCCTAAATTAGTCTCACACCCTTGATGCATCCCATGGGGATCATGAGGGTTCCCCTTTACCTCTTTAATAACCATTTTACCAAAACAAGCCATGGGTAATCAAAACATACCATGTGACACCCATGAACAAAACCACACATGCACAAATCCTCAAATAAACCATAGTATATAACTTATAGGACACCAATTTTGAATCCATGGTTGACTGAACTCTTAATCAAGCCCTTATATTCCAATTCAACCATCCTTTGATGCTTTAACTTAAATTTCACCCAAATAGTTGCGATTTAGATCTTCAGAAAGATTAGAGAATATGATAGAAATGAAAACTCCAAAGCAATGAATGCATGGGATTAGCCTTATCCTGAGCTTTGATCTATAACCAACTACACCAAAAATGACTTATTAAACGAGGTATATTGATCTCTTGGAGCTCTTGGGATATTTGGTTTGTTCATAGGTTGAAGAGAGGAGAAATGGGAGGAATTCCCGAGTTGGGGTTAAAAATCATGTGGTGGTAAAATTGTAATTTTTAAAAGGTTTCTAGGCCGCATGGTTTTCCAAAATGTGAGAATCCCATGCGGATGCTTCTCTCACAAAATGGCCCCCACACACGATTTACCCCCATCATATTTCTAACTATGTGCAAACCATGCAGACGCTACTCTCTGAAAAAAAATCATCTTGCACATTTTGTTGGGGATGTCTGGATGGTTAGCATTATCCATGCGTAGACCGTGCAACCCACCCAAAAAACCCCACTTTCTCCAATTTTCTTGTCCAAAACCCTCGTAACACCCCCGACCCTCATCTATGACTTCATTAAGCACTTAATTAACCAGAAAAGGGGATTCAAACCAAAACCTAAATGGGTACATAGCATTCCATGATCTAGGATTTACATTATGGATATACTAAATTATTTCCTATTAAAAGTTTCATAAAAAGTGTGATTGATAGGAATTGTTGGTTGGGTTTCCATGATTGACCATTTAGAAATTATTTTAATTTTATGACATAAATATGAATTTCTTAGTGGATATTTAAAATCATTGAACCATTGGACTTCTATTTTAACTTTCTTCTTGATGGTGGAATCATTCTCTTTTGAGAGGTATCATCCCTATTAGGGTGACCTTAGAAGTTATTATCACATGTTTAAAAATTGTTTTATTAGGAGGTGGTAATCATTAGTTTATAGTGAGATTTATGAGTGGTTTCCCACAGGTTTTTTAATCAAACATACATTCTCATTTCTTTATGGGTTTTAATTTAATTCCATTGGATGATATTAGATTGAGTGGAATCTGATATATGAACCTAGATTTATAGACCCCATACAATTTAATTTTTTCCAAGGCATGGATGAGTCATGAGGGAGTGTGAAGGTAATCTAGAAGCTACAATGGAATTTTAACCATCCTTGGGTATACCACATCATAGAGGTAGCCATGGTGCTAGAAATATTTTGTTCCTAGGATTTATGATAAAATGATAACATTATTTGGATAATAATTTTAAATGGTGTGAGAATTTTAGAGTTTCCTCTATGGTTATAGGTCCTCCCAGACATGTGAAATGGCTTTGAAGTCTATTTCCAAAAGATTTTTTCTCTTGGAAACCCACATGTGGAAAACATGTAGGGGGAAAACCTCGGGGTTGACCTTTCCAGTGTGTCATTTCTTGGTCACATCGAAATCACTATGATTACCTAGTCATACACATTCGAATCCAGTACAACAAATAGATATTGTTCATCGCTTATATCATATGTTATTTCTATTATACTTTGTTTAAATAGTTACTTGTATTATTAGATTAATTTAAGGATAAAAATGGTTGTAATGAAAATTTTAATTATGGTTGACATTGTTGATTAGAAAATAATTTTTCCCCTTTTTATAGAGTAGATAAAAGCTAACTGTATCATACCAATCAAATATTAATTGTGTTTCAAAAGAAATTAGATAATTTTTATGATTTTTCTTTTAACAATGCTTCATATGGATGTTTTATACAATTTTAAGAAATAAATGTTTTGGGAGACCATGGTTATGATAGGAAGACATCATATACCATATAAAAAATTATTTCAAACAAAATATTATGTTTTGTATCAATATGGAGAAACGAGTCAATATTCTACTATTCATGGATGAAAAGAATGAAGTGTCATGGAGAATTTGATATTTTATTGGTTTCCATTTGTGTATCATATCGAGGGAGATAGTATTCCATTTCAAGAAGGAAATGATATCAATGCAGATGAGAAAAATATTGATGATAATGATTTTGAGAGTGTGAAAAATTTATTGGATGATGCGAAAACTCTAGTATATCACAAATGTACTAAAATGAGATAGTTGAAATTTTTAATGTGGTTATATTTAGGGACCAAAATTTATGTAATTTCTAATACCACCATTTATTATGTTATCACATTTTTTAATAACTTGATTCCTAATAATTTAGATATTCCCCCAAATCATTTGAAGGCATGGATGTTTATGAAGCTGCTTGGTTTTGTGACTAATGAAGTCCATGTTTGTCCAAAATATTATAGTTCATTTTTGACTGAAAAATTTGACCGTAATGACTGTAAACAATTTGAGATATGTCGATAGAAGGTAAATGAAAATGGAATTCCATATCATGTTCCATAGAAAGTCATGTGGTACTTTCCATTGATTTCCAGACATAAAAATCAATTCATGTCTACAAAAATCTCAGCCAATATGTGATGGAATGATTCTAAGGGAATTAAAGGTAATGATGATTTGGTTCATTCAGTATAAATATTATCTTGTCATACTTTTGATTCAAAACATCATGACTTTGTAGATGAGGTGTGTAATGTCAGTATGGGTCTATCCTATGATGGGTTTATTTCATTTGGTCAGATGCTTACTGCTCACAGCACATGGCTAGGTTTTATCCATGTTTATATTTTTACTTCATGGATGTGTACAAAAATACCTTTTACTTTATTTATTATACTAATATATAAAACTTTTTGGATTCTATAATGATATTGATTTATAACTTTATCTTTTAGTAAGAGAGATAAGAAATATTTGGGATTTGAGTATGTGAACATTCGATGCTTCTTCAAAAAATAGGCTTCAGATGTGTGCTTCCCTTTTATGGAATAGAAATAATTACCCTTATTATGAAATGATTTCAGAGTGGATCATGAAGGGAGAACTATCAGTTCCCATTTTTATAAATAATATATGATCTTGAAGGCTTAAATAACATCACAATTTCAGTTTCACTGGGGTATTGCTGATTATTCCTTCTTAATCATCAATATAAAAAGAATCATAGGAGGTTTGATAATATTTTTGACACTGAACAACCACCTCAATATATGTTTGTATGTGATGTTCTTAATTAATTGACACATATTATTTCTTTATTAGGAAAAGTTTAGTTGAAATCTAAAAATAGGAATATTGTTGACACAAAAACGACATACAATTGAAAAAGGGTAAGTAACTTTTTTGAGTTTCCATGTTGGTCTACCAATTTGTTACATAATTGTTTGGATGCATTGCATTTTGAGAAATATATATGTGAAATGTTGAATGAAATTATTCTGAATATCAATGGGAATAACAATTATGAATTCTGATTTCATCAAGTCATTTTTGATAGGGGCATTCTACTAGAACAACATCTAGTGTGTATTAAGGAAAATAAATTAATAGTTGCATGTGCTTATTATGTGATTACACTATGAGAGAAAGGTCAATTTCTATCATTATTGGTGAATATCACGGTTCCTGATGGCTATTCGAGGGATTTATCTAAATGAGTCAATTGAATATATTTGAAACTAAAATCCCTAAAAACAAAAGATTATCACATCCTTCTTCATGAATTCATTCTAATAGTAATTTGAAATTTTATATTCAAAACTTTAAGGGTGATAGTGATTCGGGGTTTCCATTTTTTAGAGAACTTAGTTCTAAAATGTTATAAAAGTCATTCATGATAAAAATTAAGCAGTAGGGTCCATTAATTTTATATAATATGTGAAAAATAACTCCATCCATTTTCAAAATCATACTACATTTAACAATTCAACTCCCAACTAAAACACTTCTTGGGGGACTGGTAACTTTTTGGTGGATCTATCCCACCGAGAAAATTGTTTTCACAATGAAATCATATTTCTGAAATAAGAATTATCTGAAAGGTTCCATTATGAGGGGTAATTTGGACCCAGAATTTATGGATTCTTGTTCAATGAATTCATCTGATGTGAGAACAATACATAATCAACCAATGAAAAATAAAGATGAGAAGTATAGGGAAATTAAGACCCTGTTTCAATATCATCCCCAAACAAGAAGAATTTATGGGTCATGTACTTTGGTTACATTGATATTGGAATATCAAGATATAGAACATCGCACAGTCTTGTTTAACTATGGTTTGTTCACTGACTATATCGAGTATATAATTTGGATATCTATATTTAATCACATACTATTTTATTTTTCATATACCATACACTTTTATTATCTCTTTATATAGATCATATAAAAAATATTATAATTAGAGTTCACAGATCAATGATTATGAGAATAAGAGATGCTTTACATAGCCAAGAGTTTCCAAGTATGTTTAAATCAGTGGTATAGACATTACTCTAATTATCATAAAGTATAAATATTAATTTAATTGTATTACTATTATCAATTTCAGGTATTTAGTTTAATTGCTAACTTTGTCTATAAAGAATTAAGAGCACTGGATTTTGGCCCCAATTATTCAATTTGTGGATGGAAATATTTAATAATCAATGGATATAAATTTGTTACAACTAATAGGGTTTTAATAATGAGAAAAAAACATGATGGCGTAATGTTAACCTCTATAATAGATTGTTATGCCAGTGTATCAGAATGTCTTCCCCGATATAATGATGTGTATTATTATGGACAGGATGATAAAATATTATTATTGGATTACAACTCACACGTTCGAGTCACATTGTTGAAATGAAAATGGTTTGATTCAATGGAGTGACACAGTAAATTTATTGATGATTGTGTATTTAAAGTCATGGAGATGAGTCAATTCATTCATACCAATGCACCATACATTTTGGTGTCTATGGTAAAACAACTATTTTTCGTGAAAGATCATTTGAAACCAAATTATGGTGTCATTAATAAAGTAATACCAAGAAATACTTTTTTGGATGATGGTGATGAAATTGATACCATTGATGCCCCCTTGGTGTTGACCAAAATAATACAATCGATGACTCAAATTGTCCCATTGTGAGAGTTGATGTTGAACCGGAAGTAGTGGCGTGTATTATATAGAATCAACCATATATGTTCAGACTTCATTTAATTTACCTTAAAATGAGTTTCTTAGGTTGGTATTACCATCATTACATTAATTTACTTTTAGTTTGGAATAATATATACATTTATTATTTTTTTTGGTTTTATTTCATTTAATTATATTTATTTCAATTCAGAAAAATTGGTTTTAAAAAAATGTACAACTTCATTTTAAAATATTATTACAAAAAGATGTTATGATATTGTTTGTCTTGATTAAATTCTAAGTTGTATGCATGATTTTGAAAAACTATTTCTAAATAATTTATATTTCATTCTTATGATGATTATGAAAAATAATAAATAAGCTCATGGGAAGAGATTATTTGGTAATGACTGTGATATAAATGAGCATGGGTTGTCACCTATGGTTCCTTTAGTAATTATAATAATTGTAATATTTTTCTTCTTCATTACATATAATGTCATGTTCATATTATTAATCAATTATTTTAGGGATATATAGCTCAACTATTTTTGACTCCTCCAAGCAGCATGGGTCCGACCTGGGATCCTCCTAGACCTAGAGGGAGTACTTGTCTTATCACTACCCACACTAACCCATCTGTGGACACCCAATCTACCACACATGTACATCCTCCACTTGAGACTCTATAGATGTTCCCATACATCCCCTCGTAATCGTCTCATTTATCCTCTTATTCCAATTCCATTTCTATGACAGCTTGAGTGATGTTCCCACATTTAGCATTTCCATATCCATTCATGTATCCCCAAACCTACTTCCGATATTCTGACATGTCTACACCGCCTAATTTTTCTACCATCCATCCAATATATAAAAAGTTTGTTCCTTCAGATTTCACTTTAGTGCATGAAGATCATCCAGAGCCTACATTGTAGTAGATACATCCTTTAGAGTATGCTAATCTAGGATAGGCCACAGATGCATCACAAACTATTCAAGAGCCTACATCTAGTTCTTTTATTAAAACTGTGTCAAATTACATCATTTCATTTTTTCCTATTGTATCATCAATTAACTAATCTTTTCTCCCTCTTATCTTATTCAGTGGGATCATTTAGTAATTGATGTTGGTTCACTCATATGTGGGATGCATGGAATCTTGAAACTGAGATCATGGTGGATTACAATGACAAAAATAAAATAGTAGGTACAAATTCTATGTGGTACTTTCCTTAAGCTTGTACATACATTGCCTCCACTTCAACCTACATCTTTCTTGAATTAAATTATTTTAATTCCTTGTAGTTCCATTCCTATATATTTTTGAAATCACGGATGTTTAATATTGAAAAATACAAATAGATGTTGGATTCCATGATTCTGTAGAGAATAGACTTTGGTGAAGACACTATTTTAAGGGATATATCGACTTCTTGTTTCAATTTTTGAGAAAACACAATTTATGTTTAGATCATGTTTTTGGAATCTATATAATGATTCTCTGGTAAAATAGATACTCTATTCATTTTTTTAAATTATTTTCTTCCAAATTATATTGTCTCTAATATTTTGAGTTTAAAGAGTTGAATCGTGTTCTTAAATACTATTTTCAAGGTTATCATGGTGTCAATGAGGATAAAAATCTGTTTACATGGAAGGACATGGAAAAGCTGTTCTCGGTATGCTTATGAATGTGAAATCATTCAGCTGTTATTTGATATACCATGTGCAGGATGTTGAAAATGTTTTTTAATCATGTTTCTTACTTGTTCAATTGTTTTAAAGAGGTGAATAGACTCAAGTACTGCAATTTTTGATGTTCCAGGTGTGGTGTGTTCCGGTTTTTTAGTATTATACGACATTATATGTTAGTTTTAGTGTATATTTTTCAAATTATTTCACATCACCTTATTTTATTCTATTCAGGGTTTTAAGTTCTTTTGAAAGTTGCACGGGTACTCATTTTATGACTATAAAAGATTGATGGATACAACAATCCCCTAATATATATTGTCATAATGCATATTTAACTCTCTAAATAAGATTTCTGGATATTAATATTTGGAATTGATTACCTTTTTATGCAGAAAACTACTTATAGTCCTTTTACCAAATGTTTATTATCAATGTTGGACAAGGTTTTCAGCTGCTCTAGAACACCGTAAAGACATTTCTTGTACCAATAAAAACATCAAAGATACACATAAGTTCAAATATTTTCCATCTGTGTACTTAAGGCTGGGTTTAGTTTTAAAAAAAATCATTCATATGTTTATCATCAATGTGTACCTTGTTTTCTGTTCTTGGTTTGAAACATGGTGAAGACATTTCTATTTTCATTTTCATCAAATTTAAAATAAAATATTTGACTTTCCTCTGTTTGAATTTTTATTTCTAGGAAACATGAAACCGAGAATTTACTTAATTTTAAAACTCATTCATTTTCATTTCAATTTTCTATTTTCCTTTTGAACAAATCAATACATTTTATAATTCTTCTAAACAGTCCATCCAAACTGATTATGATACTCTTATGTTATGTTACCATCTGGGAATTTTTTTCTTCCAATTCCACTTTGACCTTTCCCCATTGGAATTCATCATTTTTTTAATCCCTCTACTGATTTCTACTCAAACTCATTTTCATCTCACATTTTATTATCTTATTCTTATATTCTATTTCATCCATAATTTTTCTTATTTTCACTCCTATCATCGAATCTGTTTCGACTTAATTGTTTCCTTAAAATATGTTTTTTCACCTGAAGTATCTCATCATTCACCATTAGGAGTGTTAAATGAGAATTCTTTAGGTAATTTTACATATTTATAGGTAAATGAACTCACATTTCATAAGTACTTCACTTTAGTTTCTATAAATATATGCACCATAATCACCTCATTTAAAGATATGTTATCAAGAATATTTCTATCTAGGTATTCCAAAATAACAGTAGTACTTTCCTTAAACATATACATACATTGCCTCTACTTTAAACTATATATTTCTTACAATAATATCTTTTAATTATTTATAGTACCATTCTTGTTGATTTTTTAAAGAATAGATGTTTGATTTAAAGAAAGAGAACGTGATGAGGGCTTACATGATTCAGTGGAGAAAAAATATTTGTGTAGATACTATTTTGAAAGTTATATTGGATACTTGTTTTCTTTGTTGAAAAAACAGCATTTATGTTTAATTCATGTTTTGGGAATATCTATAATAATTTCCTGGTAAATTAGATAATATTTTCATTAATTCTAATGTTTTTATTCTTGTTTCTTCTTTCTTCAGGTTTATCAGGGTTCGATAAGAATGGAAGACCTATTTACATTGAAAGACATGAAAAAGATGATCCTGGTAAGCTTATTCAAGTAACAACATTGGATCATTATTTAAGATAACATTTGAAGGAATATGAGAAGCTTTTTTCATTCAATTTTCTTGTTTGTTTAATTACTCCAAAGTAAAAAATAGACTCAAGTACACCAAATATGGTTTTTCAGGTTGCGGTGTGTTCTCATATCTTGGTTTTATATGACATTATATGCTAGTTATAGTTTATATTTTTCATATTATTTCACACCACCCAATTGTATTCTATTAAGTTTCAAGAGATTTATAATGAATACACAAGAACTCATATTGAGGCTACAAATGATCAATGGAGACAACTCTCTAGAGGTATCTAATGTCATCATACATATTTAAATCACTAAAAAATTTGTGATGTTGAGCATTGTAATTGATTACTTTTATATACATAAAACTTAATTAAGACCCTTTCCCAAATTTTTATTATCAATTATGGCCTTAGTTTTTAGTTGTTCTAGAACACAGTGAGTACTTTTCATGATCCACGAACAACATCAAAAATCTAGGTATGTTTAAATATTTATATTTCTATGTAACCATCCATGTGTATTGTTTTGAAAAACAATTCCCCTATTTGTAAACATTTTTGGACCTAGTTTCCTATGTTTGGTCTAGAACAGAATGAAGACATTTCTATTTTCATTTACCAAAAATATATTTGAAAATTTTTGACTTGCCACAATTTTAATTTTTATTTTTAAGAAACAAGAAACCAAATTTTAATTTATTTTCATAACTCTTTCATTTTCATTAGCATTTTTATTTTCTATTTTCAATTTAAATAATTCAATATAATTTCTAATTTTTTTAAACAGTACTTCCAAACTGATTACTATTCTCATATATTGTTTTATCATCTGGGGTGTTTTTTATTCCAATAGTACTATGACCTTTATCCCTTATTCTTCGTCTGTCCTTGAATCCCTCTATTAGATTTATCTTTAAACTTCTTTTGAACTACCATTTCATTCACTTATTCTATTCTGTTCTATCCTTATCATTGTCTTAGTTTCACTCCCAACATGGAATCCATATTATCTTAATTTTTACCTTCAAATATGTTTTCCTAGCTAAAGTATCTCATCGTGCATATTCATCTATCTTCCAATCCATTTTGTGTTTTACTAAATGTTTTCTTCCATCTATTTTGAATTTGTTTCATCTATAGATGAATACCTTCACCCATCTCCTTCAATCATTGAATTTATTTTGTGCCCAACTATACTATGTGATTCATCAATTAACTTTATTATTTTATTTTTTTCTACAATTTTATCTATTTCATTCAATTTTTCTACTTTGATTCACCTAATTTCCCATTTCATCCAAGAACTCATCATGAAAAACTGACAAGGTATAGTATAAACTCACATCATACTCTTTTTGGAACCTAGATTCTTTGATTAGGGTGAAACTCAGTGTGGGTGGCCATGGATTAGTTTTAAAATTTTCTATGGATATTTTCAACACTATAACCAAATAGTGTGGTAAGTAATTCAATGGGAAATTGAGATAAAAGTGAAAAATATTATAAAGAAACAAAACTATAATCTACTAGAATGAGTTTTTTTTATATTGTTTCATGTTGATTGGTTGATTAGGTTTGTTTTGACCCATATATATATATATATATAAATTACTTCATATAAATGTTGGTGTTTCAAATTATTTCATTCAGTCCTGATATCTACCATGTACTGTGGTTATGGTTTGTAAGTGGTTTATATTTTTATTGGAGGTCAACGATGAAATGAAGGCTTGTACCATGTTTTGGATAAGTATTTATAACGAAGGTTTAATAAATTATTGGTATATTATGTCTGGTGTGATAATATATAACCATATTTTAGCTAAAACCAACTTTATTGTAGAATACTCCAGGGTTATACCTACAGTTCTATAGAATAGTGGGATAAGTTAGTTTATGGGCCATATCCACGGTTCCAAACTATGTTTATAGGTTAGTTTTCCAAGAGTGAAATGGCTAAAAAATGTTATGGTTATATTATAAATTAATATCATGGTTAAAACAATTATGCATTTATTGACCGCTTGTTCAACCAAATATAAGTGTGATGTGAGGGTCTTTATCTAAATTTTCCTTCATATTAAGAATATCATAATTTTATGAACCTAATTTATTTTATATGGTGTATATAATTATCCTTTTACTAGTAATATCATCTATAATTAATTATTCATGGTATTGTAATTTTAAATTTGAATTATTTAATCTAAGGGAATTTGACACTAAAGTTATCAAGTGGTAATGAATTTCATAACTCGGTTTCTATTTATTGGGAAATATTACTTCATCGTTGTATTAAATGTTATTATATTATGAGTCTAATGAATATTAAATATATTATATTTTATGTAATATTATTTTGTATAGATTTTAATTTTATATATATAATCGAATCATTAATTAATTCCCTATTCATTGTTATGACCATTTTAATGGATTTAGTCTCTCTTTCCATTTCTATGAGACATATTTTTTTAACATAATGCTTTTCACATTTATGTGGTGTATATAATACCCCTTTTATTAGTTTAACATGAATATATATTTATTAATTATTTTATTATAAAAACATATATTCTTGATGAATCTATGTTCACCTCTTATTCCTTGTTTTGTATTTTGATTATTAAATTTCTCTCAAGAAAATAATTTTTTATGTTAAAATTTTATTTTACACTAAATTTCAATTAAATATCTACGTTGTTTTATTATGGATATGATTTTTTTACAAAACTATATAATTTTTTTAAAATATTGACTTCTTTGAATGTTGTTTTATTAGCCTATGAAATATTGGTAAATATGTTAACTTTACTCAATAAAGATATTTGATGATATGATATATTGATTCAGGAATGAAATTGATTATTAAATTTAAGAGAAATTCTTTGGAGTTAAATATATGAGTGGGACCTGATAATAAATTTCCCCTCAATCCATTAGTAGTATTTCAAGATTAATGTGTTGGCTAGCCTTAGATAAATATGTTACTAGTGTGTACCTAACCGTCGGTTTTAAACAGTCCTATGAAAATCCTTATTCGTATAGGATTAATTTCTATAATGATTATAAAAAACAATATTTAATAATTTCCTTCATTAATAATTAGTTTGTTGTTATCCATGAGATTTTTCCCATTGATATAATCTCTGGTTCAATTTCATTATCATTTTATTGATTAAATGGAATGTGTTTTTAGTTATTTACAACACCATATTGATTATGACTTATTTAATCATGATAGTAATATTATTTAAATGGAATTTGTGTTTAGTTATTTATCGTTACATGTTTATTAGGATTATTGTCTTCTAGTATATTCCATTGTACATAACCCTTATTGATAATTTGAGCTCACACGTATTTTGTTTCATTTCCCAAGAATCCACGAAGTGTACTATGAAATATATGCTAGAATACTCTTTATGTAATATTAATATTCCCAAAAATATTATTTTTTAATTTATGTATTAAAATTTAATATTAAAATCATGTGTGTATCTATATTATGATGGAAAATAAACTATTTATTCTACTTAGATGAGATTAGTTGTACATTATGCCAATGTAACAAAGAAGACAATAGCTCTGGGATATTGGCATATTGATTTTTACCAAATATATTAGTATAGTTCATCACAATGTGAGTATCTTTAGGTATTATGCTCTATGTTGTCTCAATCATTTGATCTATATATACTTGGTCATAAGGCAATAATATTCATACATCAGATCATAATTTCAAATATAATTCATCCTACTCGTTACACTTGTACATAATAAAAGGATAACTCTAGATAAGGAAAGTTACTTACATATAATTGAATTTTATATCAGATTTATACAATGATATATAATTCATTCCTAGGATATCATAAGCCTCTACTAAAATGTTTGAAAAGATTTTTTCGGAGGCTTATATAATAAACATTGATTGGGGAGGATTTATATAGTTCATTTGCAATAGTTTTTTTAGTTTTTAGTCTCAGAGATAATTCAACATCCATGTATTTCGGTTGTTATAGAATAGTTATACTAAACGTTCATGATATGAAAGAATGTGTATAACCACAATAAAATAGTATGTTCAATATTATTTAATGAATAATAATAATTCTTATCACCACATAATTGTAGGGATCCATATCAACAGTAGTGAGGGAATAAAACATAAATCGATATATAAGACTTTTAGGTTTTTTAATTGATTATACATGAATCCCATTGGCTTACGGAATTTTATTTTGTAATTTTCATTTCCTTTTAGATAATATACTAGACTATAGGATGAGTTTTTTTTTCATTATCAGGCTTCTTAATATCTATTTATTCAATTATTAGCCTGATTATCCTATTTCCCATACCTAAAACATCCCCTATTTTCTCTAATATAGTTTCTATAATTCATCTTTCTATATTTCTAGATATTATTATTTGACATTTCATTCCTCATTGATATATTTTTTATTTATTATCCAGAATTAAAATATATTTTATTATTTTTATCACTTTAAAAGTGAGTCCACTAAGAATAAAAAATATCCATGTCTTACTCAAGGTGATAACATAAAATATATTCATAGATATAAATGTCTCACATATATAATTTTTTCATTTACATAGATTCAATCTACTAAATAAGTAGTACATCATACATTTATTGTTGATAAAATAACAAGAGGTGTGTGACATGTGCCTATCGTAGGGTGTGGAAAAAACTATTATTTACTATATTAAAATTTATTAAAGTGGTTAACCAAGGTTTTATATATATCGGAATGATCAAAAATCATTCTTTCACCTTAAATTAGAGGGAAAATATGGGGTTTTTTAAATTGATTTATTTAGAAAATAATAGAAACTAGAAAAAGGAAAAATTTTAAAAAAAAGTATTGAAAAAAATTGAAAAAAAAGTTCTTGAAACTATTATATGATAATGGGGATCAGGTTAGGTTCAGTTATCCAATTTTAATTCTATCTTAGGTTTATTTTATACAATTCTCTTATGCTAAGTAGATAAAAGTGAGAATCTGCAATCGCTTCTTCGCAGTCATTTGTAAAATACTTACGGTGTGAATAAACCTGAATAAATTCTAAAATTCATATAATCACATTTAAATGTGTGATAAAATTTTATAAAATACCCCCAATTGACTTATGTAATTTCTAATCGGGTCTTGTTTATCAAAAACAATCAAGACTATTCACTACCACTCCCACATGTCCAAGAGATCACTGAGAAATTCACCTCTAAGACATGATTTATTCCATCATATATAAACAAACAAATAGTAGAGGGAGATATTGATTATTTACAAAAGTAATTAAAACAACAGAATAAAAAATTAAATACAATCATATATGATAATAAAAACCATTATATGAAAATGAAACCAATTTTGTAGAAGAGAGAAATAGATCATAAAACATTAAGGGAAAAAATTCAAGAATTACAAAAATAGAAAAACTATCTTTACCCAATAAATTAGAGCATTACCTCACCATGGTTAGGGTAATTTTTAATTATGGGGAAGAATAATTCATTACAAAACCAAGATGAATCAAAGAGAGAAAACAAGTAATAAAATATTTTCTCCTTTAGAATCTATTGTCAAAAATTCTTCTTATATATTTTCTACCAGATGGATGAAAAAGAGTATGGTCACTTCTTATAGGATGATGGGAATTTCTTTTTCTATCTAACCATGAATTTTAAAATTATTTTCATCTATTAAAACATTGTTATGTTTTCCTTATTATAAATAACTATTTCTGTATTCAAATCACTATTCCACCAACCCCACTTTGATAGAATTAAGGGGGAATTTAATGATAGAATTTATGCATAAAATTTAATTTGAAACATTACCTTATAGGTTTTATTTTAAACCTATTGGAATCATACCATTTGTAGGTAGGTAGATTTATATATACCACATTTAACAAGGAAGTGTCCATTCACCTGACCAGAATTAGTGCTCACATTGATATCTTTTTTGGGCTTGTGGGAGTTAAAATGCGATCTAGGTCAAGAGGAATTATTTGTAACCCAAATAAATGGAGGATTAAAAAAGAATAAGTGTAACTAGATAAAAATTGTGGATGTTGGGCGTGAAAAATAAAAGTAATTAAAAATGGTTAAATTTCTATAATTAGCCAATATTGACATGTAATCCCAAAATTCACCATAAATACTAATATGATGAAAATAATCTCCCGTTGATTAATTATAAGGTATTAAATCATTGAAAAACATTTCAATAATTACAAAAATATTATCTTTGAAACCCCCCTACACTTAGCACTTGGAATCCTGGACAAGTAATAATCGAAATCAAATCAATGAAAATTTAAAACACATAACCACAAGATCCACAAATTTAATACCAAGAAAAAAGAAATCATGCCTTTTCAGAAAACATTATTTCAAGTTCTTAATTTATATCATTAAATATATTTTCTATTTATTTCTCCTCCTATGATCACAAGACACTTACCTAACAGTAATTTTCTCTCATCACATAAATGTATGTTTTTAACAACGTATTTCTCATCCAACCTCATACAAGGGTCCCCATAGGATTGAAAATTACTAAATCACTAGAAGATTTTTGTAAAGGGAATTCGATTACCCAGAGGAATTTTTTGGTTTTTTCTATGGATTTTGGTTGGTAGAATTTTGATGTCAAAAATTATGTGGCAGAATAAGGAGGGTTTGACTCTTTTAAAAAATTGACTTGATTCTAATTTTCACTCATGTTTGGTATCCTCCTCACTCCCCTTAGTATCAATTCCTCTCCACCATCATAAAAAATCAAGGAATTTTCACACAATTTATCATTTCAACAAAAAAAATTCAATATTCTCATTCATATTTTTTTAAAGCTCTAGATAGGAATAACATTTTTTCCTTTGGAAGATCCGAAAATCCATAGTTTCTTATACATGAATGCTCCAGAAAATGCACAATCATAAACTATATTATTTTTAAGCAACAAAACTATCTCATTAAAATTTTATTTTCTTCTTAATGTATCACCAAATTAGGTAGCACACGAAAATACAATATCCCCCAATATATGTTCAACAAGATCATGCAATTTTACTTCAGGAGATGGTTGGATAGTGAAAATTGGCTTTTAATGTGGCTAAAAAATAGATTGTTCATAGATTCTAAGTCCTAAAAGGATTACATACACAAGGAAGGACATTATATAAAATTATTCTATTGAATAGGGGGCTTTGAAACCAAATTAATTCCTCAATAATATAAAACACAAGTACATAAACCCCTCATGTTTTGAAAATAATAAATAAAATTATTATTAAAGAAAGCATGGTTTGGTTCTCTCAAGAAGTGAGTTGAATGAAACTAATATGAAAAATCGACTCAAATGCCTCATAAAAATGTGATTTTCATGATAAAGACGATGATATGTGGAATGGGATTAAAATATTAGAGTACAATGCATGAAATTATCATAGATTTGAACTTGAAACAAGGTAATTTGCATCATTCATTTAAGCTCAATTTCATTGAATAAATTGTTTCTCTTAGGGAAATGGGTTTTAAAAATGTAAAATATAATCATTTCAACTATAAATTTAAAAAAACACAAAAAAAAACGAAAAAAAACTCATAAAATATGAAAAAAAACATTTTTTTTGAAAATAGGAAAACAAACCCAAAAAATACCATACTCCAAAGGATACCTCCCGCACACTAAAATGATGTTATGTCCTAAATTAATTAAAATTAATTTAACATGTAATAAGATTTGAAAATGAATCTCCATAAAAAAGAAAGTGGAAAGGAGAGGTACAATCAAACTTATTTGATGTGAAACACTGAGTTACACTCTCAATTACTACACACACGAAAACCCGCAACCAAAAGTAGAGAAAATAATATAAGAAATTTATTAAAAGAAAATTAAAATATAAATAGAGTGAGAAAATAAGGATAAATATTTGTTTAATCCCCCAAGTGGGCCATATGTTTTTACTACCTCCAAATTGGATTTTTCAGTTGGTTTCCCCCAGTATGATTGTGGATTGAGTTTCTCTAATATGAACCACGAAAACTTATTAATTCCATCATAAATGTCATCATTTATTTGTGGAGGAATCCATCGATAGAGTAAACAAAATCCACCCCCAAGAAAATTAGATACAACTTTCATGGTGGTAGTAGGACAATGTATGATTCCATCTCTTTGTTGGTTTCCACTATCATAACTTATTTATTCTCTAGTAGTTTCTCAAGGTATATTGCATCATAAATATATTAAAATAGAGAATTAGAGGTTAATTATATTTATTTAAAATTAAAACACGATGAATTAATATCAAATTCTACCCTTTTCTTATTAATAAGCTTGTGTATCTTTTTCCTTAGGAAATTCCACTCTTCCCTTCTCTAGAACTCCATCCAATATGTGTTCAATAAGTTAAGGGAGCTCTATATGATCCCTTTCGGGTGAATATTATTTTTATTATTAATCCACAAAGGCAATACAATTGCTGGATGAATCTAAAATTTTAAAACAAGGGGACGTAATACTCATTTTAGATTTAATAAAATATGAATAAAATGATTTTAAGGAAATATTTTATCATTGAGATTGTTCGGATTAAATTGCTTCCTCAGTGAGAGGTTCATATTGTAGTTTAATTTCACAAGATAGAGGTAGGAAGTAAGGCTCATCCATCCTCACTTCAAATTCCACCACTCTGGTGGTGTCTTCCTTCAAGGGTTCTGTATTTTCAACTTTGAAATAACAGGCGGATCAAGTAGTTCTTCATTCTCATTCCAGAATCCATCTAGATCTTGTTGTCCTCCCACATGTAGTTCAGTAGAAAATTATTTCTTCTTTTCTTTACGTTCATGTTTATGTTCCGGTTTCTCCATTAATGCAGATATATATTCATATGCTTGTTCTACTTTACTCTCATGTTGTTCTATGTATTTTGAAAAATCTTGCACCTAAAATATATCATAACCAAATATATCTTCTTATTAAACATGTGGTTTTGTTTTTCATGCATTAAATAAAAACTAATTTCAAAATAGCATGGAAAATATTGTTTACGGTTTTTTTTAATTTGAAAAGAGTTAAATTTATACAATTAGATTGTCAGAACTGCTTCCCTTGAAACTGCACCAAGCATTGACATGATCCAATTATGGGGTGTGGAAAAAAGAAATTATTTTCTATGTTAAAATTTAGTGAATTGGTTATCCTAGGTTGTCTCCTAAAATTATCATTCAGTAATCAATATGTAATGATTAATTAGTGGGAAAACAGGGTGTTTTTGAAATTTTTAGATAATGAAAATAAACGAAACTAAACAAAGAAAAAATATTTAAGAAAAATTTTGAGAAAAATTGATAAAACAAATGATTCAAACTATTATATGATAAAGGTGATCTGTTCAGGTTTAATTCTTTAATTATAATTCTATCATAGTTCCAATCTATCATATTCTCGTCTACTTAGTTGATAAATGTGATAATCCACAAATTATTCTTCTCACGGCCTTGGCCAAATAGTTATGGTGAAAATACACCATTGTAAAATCTTATATTGGTTTAATATCCTTTTAATGTGTGATATAGTTTTAAAAAATATCCCCAAATGTCATAGGAAATTTCTAATCAGGTCTTTTTTATCCAAAACAATCATGAATGTTCACTACCCCTCCCACATGTACTTGAAATTGTTGAGCACTTCACCACTATGTCCTGATCTATTACATCGTATATAGACTAGAACCTAGTGCATGAAGATATTGACCATTTATCTAAGTAATAAAAACCACATAATCTAAAATCAAATAAAATCATACACGATAATAAAAACTCTTATAAGAAATTGATATCTCTTTTACTAAAGAGAGAATAGGATCATAAACAATTATGTTTAAGAAACCAGTAATTACAAAATGGAAAAACTCTACTTACCCAATAAATTATAGTATTATCACACCATGGTATGGGTAATATGGAATTATGAGGAAGAATAATTCATCACAAAACTAAGAAGAATAAAAGATATTAAACAAAGAAACAAAAACATGCCCCAATAGAATATTTTCACCAAACATTTTCTTCTATTTATAAAATCATCTAGAGGAAAAATACCATTATCACTTCTTATATGATGGTTTTAATTTATTTGGATATCTAACAATGAATTTTAAAATCATTTGGGGTCATTATAGATATTGTATGGCCACCTTAATAGACCAAGTGTTTTTTGTCTACCATTCACTATTCCACCTACACCACATTGACTGATTAAAGGGTGTCCTTAATGATATAAATTATCTATGAAATTTAATATAAAACATAAAATAAGATACTTATTTCAAACAAATCTTGAATCATCCCATTTTGAGGTTATTACCTTGAGATATACCTCATTTAATGAGGTTGGGTCCATTCTGTTGACCAGAATATGTTTTCACATTGATCTATTTTGTTGGGATTGTGGGATTTCGAATGGGATCTTGGTCTAAAAGAATAAGTTATCAAAAAAGCACCCTAGAAGCCTAAAAATTTAATTACATGAATTGGATTAAAATTTTGGATGTTATGCATGAGAAAATGATGTAATAAAAAACTAATAAATTCCCATAATTAACCAATTTTCACATTTAAGCCCGAAATTATCCCAAAATACTAAAATCATGATAATAAGTTCACATTTATTAATTATAAGGGATTAAATCCTTTAAAACTGTATGAATAATTATGAAAATATTATATCTATCAGTGTACCATGAAATCCTTGTTATGTTAGCATCATAATATATCGAATATTCATCTTCCTTTCACATCACTCCAAGGAAATTCCTCTCTATTATAATATGGATATTTTAGGGAAAATATTTATTAAAAAATATTTTTTCATAAAACCCTTATTAATATAGGGATTTTATTTCCTCCTTAGGATTTGTGTTCTTGACCTATTTCCACCACGAAACAAATTCTCCCTCTATGTATTAAATGTATAGTATATGATTCACTTATTCAAAACATTAAAAGAAGTTGAATATCAGCTCAGTAGAATCAATCCATTGTTTAATGATTATGGAATCATAATATATAATAAAAATGGGATGCCGTTTTATATTAAAGTACTCAACCACAACATTTTAATTTTCTTAGGATATGGGGGACATTCCACATGATTCAAGTAATTATTCTTAACTTGAGTTAGTGTATCTAGTATTTTAATGACATTATTTCCCTCTCACTTTCATTAGGTTAGGAATATCATTAGGAAAATCAATTAATTTCCCATAACATAGGTTTTTGGAATTATTACTCTTATTTAACACCATTAACTAAAATAGTGGGAAAATTATGGATGGGAATACTTAAATTAATAATCATATTACATTTAAACTATGAAATTACAATAAATAATATAAATAATTGAATTTATATTCTATCATATGAGACAATATGTTTCAATATAGGTTATCTAGGATAATTTTCCAATTTTTGTTTCTAACTAAAAACTATATTAACGCATTTTATTATGCTTCATAATGAGCTTTAGAATTTACTAAGGAATATCTCATGGGGGTGTCAAACTAAGTGTGTATAAATGAAATATTATCACAAAAAAGTAAATATTAAGTTAATATCCAATGACCCATTTCGTGGGTCTTAATACTTGGAATATATGTTCTAGACCCACATCCACCTATAGTTTCAAGATAAGGGATTAATTTGTTAGATACGACTTCCTAATACATTACCTAAATTTATGGATGGTTTCCTATACGAAGACTTATCCTAAGGGATTTTAATAATTTAATCATTTCCAAAATCCCCAAAATAATTGTACCTTATATAATATCATCTATAAAAATTCAAGACTCTTACAAGTATTATTACATAATGTTTTACATGAATATCAAATAAACAACACCCCATAATCCGGAGGACTGTCATATTTGGAATCCTACAATAAAAATACATCAACATGAAACTAATATTAATTTTTTTTTATTTTAACTTATATAATGTACTAATAAATCACATTTATCTTATAAAACTACATAAGATAACATTTTGAAATAAAAAAACAAAATATTTGAGGAATAAATCCATATAAGGGGAAAATAAAGAAGATGAAACAAAACATATAAGTCAAATAGAATAACATGATATCATAAACAATAATGGTAATCAATAATCACATAGAATAAAGAAAATAATAATAATTTAACATAATATCCTAGATTTATATAAATTTTTAAACATCATAATACATGAAATCATATTTATAATTCAAGGATCACTAATGATACATCATATCTTGGTAGAAATAATACCATAATGCATTAGGATTACTCCCTAGAAAACATATAATTAGATGAGATATAAACATTTATAATTGCATTAGTGTGATATATGGTCACAGAAATCATGAAATTTACATTCATATGTGTGCCACATAACAAAATTAAACATAAGGAATAATCATAAGAAATACACAGATAGAGAAATGGAGTATATAATTTTTCAGTAAATAATAATCAAAGGATATATCAAAGGTATTTAAAAGAGAACAATGGATTGTATATTTTTAGTTCCCATATTTGAATAAATAGTAAATTTTCTAACAAATGAGTTTATTTTATGAAATGTTTATAATGAAGGGAATATAATTAATTTTTGTGTTGAACATTAATAGTGTGGTTTTATGAAAATGGTTTGGATTCATTAAGTATGTTAAGTGACTGATTTTTTCAATAAACATGTGGTAAAAAATAGGTTTCTACATTAAATAATGAGTATTTTTCGAAAATATTTAACTAATAAAACCATTTAATAGATTGTTCATAACATAAAAAAATAAATATGGAGTTCCATTAAATTAGGTTTATATAAAACAACATTTTTAGGAGTGAACATAGATAGAATTTATATCCCCATTTAGTAAATTGTGAATAATCATGCGAAATATATATGATAAATGAATACATAATATATAATAATTGAATGTTTTTAATTAAAGATAAAAAATTAGTTGATTGATAAAATGCGTAAGATTTTGGAAATATGGTGGTTTGGAGAGTTCCCTTACTGAAGTTTAGATTGATTTTTCACTTTCACTTAACATACAATATGATGAAATAAGGCATATTAAAATAATTATTTAGAATCTAATTCTTCCATATTTTGTATATTATTAATATTTTAAGTCAGTATAGATTCAATTAGTTGATATAATGTTTTTATAATTACTATCCCAAGATCGTTGATTTCACGGTTCCAAGTTCACATTATTTTGTGGGTAATTATTGATATTATTATAATATGGGACATAAACTCTAGAGGTGAAATAAAATGAAATTAATTTCATTTAAAATGTTTAAAATATCCCATCTATTTCAATAGTTATAGAATAAATTGATTATTCATTTAGTAAAAATGATATCATTATATGGTTAGTTCATTTTGGAATTTTTATCAAGAATCATAAACTAGATTTATTTTTTTTAATTAAATGATTATAAATACATCCATAACACATAATATGTTATAAAATACTAATTATCATCATATATAACAATAATATTATTTCTATAACTATCAATAAAGGTCATGGAGAAAAATGAAAAATGATTATCATGGAGGAAGAAAACCCACACTCATATGAACAATCATTTTAATTTAAGAATTAAATGAAAAGAGCATGAAAATTATTATTCCACAATCCAAATAAAATTAAAATATATTTCTTATAACAACGTCATTTTTTTCATGTTGGATGGAATATGAGAGGAGTGGGTAGAAGAATTTAAAAATAAACTATAGTTTAGTGAAGAACATCGCCTCTTTGGATGTACTCTCCTTCACAACACTTTAAGACACCTTATTATGGAATTTTGGAAAATCCAAAACTCATTAGATGTGGGGAGAGTGACAAGCAGGTATTTGGAAAAAATAGGAAAGTTGAGAAGTTTGTAATTCGTGTGGATAAGGGCTGTGTGTGTTGGTATTTATAATTAGAGTAGAGGTGTTTCTTTGAATTTAATATTGATTCATTTATTATTTTTTCTCAAGAATACAAAAAATGATTATTCTTTTGACAATATATAGTAATTTATTCTTGAAATTTCATGTTATTGGTTTTGTACTTTACCCATGACTCACTATTTCATTTATAGTACATATAATGTAAAATGTCATTTTACCTTATTGAATTATGAAAAAAACATTAAAATATTTTATTAAAATACCAATTATTGCCAATTTCAATTTTTGAAATATAGATTACATTAATAGAATCCATTTTATAAAGATAATTTTTAAAAATGAAAAATATAGTTTTTAAATAAAATCCATATATATTTGAAACAATTCTTATTTTAATGTTAAGAAAAAGTTTATTATTCATTGAAAAGTTACTTGTGGTATTATAAAATTTTATTATCATTATAATACAACATAATATTCTTTTATTAACCCATTTTCTAAAGAAAATGTTTATTCCATTTTTATATTTATCATAAAACATTTAAATAAAATGTATGTGTTTTACAAATAACAAAATATTTATTTTATTATATATAAAACATTTATATATTCATATCATGATAAAAATTTACAATACATTCATTTTAAAAAGATAAAAAAATTATTTTACATCTAAATAAGTGAGTTTACAATACAAACAGTCATGTTACTATTTCTATAGGTTAAATTACTATTCTAATGGTCAAATTATTATTATAACATTTATATTTATAACATTAATATGGGTCTTCTATATTCTATGAATACCTAATATTTCATTCATTTTTCATTCCATCTAATTTTCACTGAGGGTTATATATTTCTTTATTTTTATAATAAACAATGTATTGTTAAAATTAAGTTTCTTTTATATAGTATTATTCTTAAGTAGGATCATTACAGGGGATTAAACATGTCAATATTAAATTATAGATGTATCATATTCTATTTTACCCACTATAACACTTTTAGTTACTAAGGATAATTGTTTTCCATAAATTCACATTAAATTCAATATAATATATTTTTTTCTTTCTATCTATTGGTTTATTTTATTTATATAGCTAAACATTAAAAAATAGGATTTATTTAAATAATCTGAATAGAATTGCATTCATATAAATTTATGTTGTAATAGTGGTGTTTTATATTTACATTTTTACTTGTTGAATGATGAAAAATATTATATAAAATTTAATTTTAACTAGTTTTCAACAACTAATCATTAATGGATATGTAACTTCCATCATCATATATTTGAGTTCTAGAATCACCCACATCATTCATGTTATGTCACAAAATGTTTCAATATAATTAATTTTTATCATTTATTATGTGAAAGTGTTACTAGTTATAGTAAAAAAACTAATACATTCAATAAAATGAACCACAATGAGTTGAAATTCATTATCTAACATCACATGAATAATTACCCTTAAAAAATTCATAATGTTATAAGATATTTCATTTTTATATAATAAGTCAAACTATTTATTTATTTTGAGATAATTTTATATATCATTACGTACCATAAGATGTAAAACATTTTCATAACATTTGAATTGAGTCAAAAGTATGAAAACAAAGTTGATTTCCACTATTTATAATATAATTTAATTTAAATTTCTTATATCACTTAAGAAATCCCATTTATATGTCTTTTTAATATATTTATCCATGGATATTTTAGTCTCATGTTAAATGAGAGGTAAAAATATATATCTATTATTATAGTTTTAAACATTCTAAAAAATAAAAAATAAAACATTATTGTGATAGACTATGAAACCAATTATTTTAATATAGATAAATACTAAACATAATTTTATCTCAAAAATCATTACAATTTTAAAATTACATTTCATTTGGGTAAAAAAGTAATAAATATGATTTGGGTTGTTTCATAAGATGATTTTCATTTGTTTTTAATATTATTTATTGAAATTTTTTTTATCTCATTTAAGAATGAGTTGATTGAGATGACAAGAATATTTTGTGATAAAGTTCCGTAGATTGATAAAAAGTTTCCTTAGTAATGTTATGAAATCATTCTTACATCAAATGACGTTATGTCATTCCTCACGTAATGATCATAATGAAGAAACTTATGATCCAATATGAGTTTGTTAAACATTTAAAAATTTAATTTATTACTATATTGAGAAGAGATGATGTTATCTAATCGAGGTTGATATGAAGTCTATGTTACTGATTATATACATAGTTGAATAAATGATTCTAAGTACATTATACAAGATATAAGTGGACATATTGAAAGGCATGGATGATGATGAACCAATTCTTATAGTCAATGACATATAGTATTTTGAAGTAGTTGAATTTGTTTAAAATGTGTGTCCAATGATCAAGATGATGATTTCGAATAGACATTGTGTAAATAGTTGAAATTACATGTGTTACAAAGTTGAATCTACAAAATGTAAAATGATTGATTAAATGATACCATGTAGGTTTTTTATAAAGGTTATTTAATATATTCAATAAAAAAATATCCATTAGACAATGTATTAATGAGTCGTTATTATCATTTATAAAGGATTGTTCATACATATCATTATAAATATCATGGGATGGAAATAGTAAATTTTTTATCGGATTATGTTATGTGAATTACATTGATCAGAGATATTTGATGCCTTATAATGTTAAAATTAAGAGTGTTTTATGTTGAGATGTTCAATCAGGGTTCAATCAGATGGAAAACTATGATACAAACGAATTATGATTTCATTAAATGTAAGAGTCCATGAAGAAGTATTGTACCCATTTTTTCTCTTTATGAAATGTATAATGTTTGGATATAGAAAGAAGGAGATAAGAGTAAAAATAATGATGGATAAACATTTTTTAATCCACTAGATAAGGAATTCTATGAATCACAAAAGAAAATGAATTGTTGAGTTTATCAAATAGAGTAAATTTGTCTATGGAGAATGAAAAAAATAGAGTTAGAAAGATCACTCATAAGAAAATGTGTTATCATTTGATGACATAAAAAATCTTTCACCTACTTTTATTCTTATAGTCATCACAATGTTTATGTAAATCCATTTATCACAATGATTGTTAGATGATCCTTCAAAAAAAATTATCCATGTAAGATAAGGATCATAAATGAAATTAGATAAATCCATGTTTGTTAAAAGATTAAATAATATTCTAGAATTTATGATAATTATCTATGTAAAGTTTCTTTGATTAGTAAACTAGAATTTTTAATATTGGGATGAGTGGGAAAATGTTTTTCGGTTCATGTGTTTTTCTCCATAGGGATCACCTCTAAAAATGGGACAAATTATTATATGTATGAACATTATTCACATGAATGAGATAGGTAAAGTGTTGAATAATTTATAAAATGGAGAGTTTCCAAATATGTAATCCTTTTGTGGATTAAAAAGAAGCCTTAAATAGATATTATGTTAGGAGAAATAAGATAGAGGGATTGGTCAAAGGTACCAAAAATTTGGTATCTAACAAATTTTGTGGTATAATTTTTTTTTCATCAAACAAACGAACATAAAAAATGCATAGAGGTTTAAGGAAAATTGGACTTAGTAATACAATATAAAGGCAGAGTACCCAAGATGGATTCATAATATATGGAACTCATATAATGGAGAATTTTTGGATAAACATTATTTGAGCTGTTAAGAAATGTTATTTATCTTTTATTGGGTTAATTTCATAATAAAAATTAATAACTGGTGGAATTAAATATAATTACCCATTGGGATATTTTATGTTTCTAATGGAATTTGTTTTAAATTATATTAACTGAATATTAAAGTTTATTTATATGGACTAAGAGAAGTCTGTATCAAAAGAATATAGTCGCCCACACTGGCAGCGAACCTTATTAATATTTTATTCTTTTCATTACATTCCTATCATTGTATGAACAGGGTGATTCTATTTTATAATGTTGAAAATGAGAAAAACTATAACATGTTGTAGTGGTAAATTTCAAGAGAAAATAAACTATAAAATATCACAACTAAGTCAACTATCCAGCAAGTTTTAGTGTTTCTCACGGTCATATCAACTTAAAATGGATTCAAAATATCTATGATCCCTTTATAATATAATTTATTTTATTATACTGAATAATATGTGCATGGTGAATAAAAGAGTTTTTCATAACATATAGAGAATAAAATATTATGGATTAAAATATATAATGAAAAAATATATTATATTTCTTATCTCTGTGGTGATATATATATCAACAGTTGGGTATCTATCCATTTAAAAAGACACTCCAATAACAATCACAAAAAAAATTAGGTTAATGAGAAGGCTTCAAATTCTATTATAATTCCTCTGTTAGAAAAATCTTATATTATGGATATGGGTTTCCAGAAATATAAATAAACATTATAGAAACATGAATATATATTCAATGGAAATATTAATGTAAAGGATGAAAAGTGAAAAATCTGGTGAAGAATGTTCTAAGAAATCAGGATTGAAGATAATAAAGCTATTGATGAGTACTAAACTAGAGTTTATGAAATAAATTGTAATATTAATGTATTTTTAAATATCTTTTAAGATTATACAATTTTTAAGAAACTCATGATAAACATTCCAAATAGGTTTGATACTAAAATTTCTAAATTATAATACAAGGATGATTTATCTATTAAATGTTTGCATAATGTTGTTTTTATATATAAAATGAGAACATATCTAGAATTAAATAATAATATTAACAAATAAAAAGGATTTTCAAGATATGGAGAAGCTGAATTTTCATTAACCTGATCATGAGTTAGTGGGACTCAATGATTCATAAGATGTGGATGATAATGATGAAGTTAATAATAGAAATGTGTCTCCTATATCTAAATATTAATAGAATGTTTTATAAATGTTCAAAGAAAAAATGCAACATAATATTTTTTAGTGTTAAGGAATTTTAAATGATTCTTTTAAATATCAAAATAACAAGGTCCATGAATATGATAGTGATTATGAAGAAAAAACTTGGTTGAATAAATGGTGAAAACATCCAATAAAAATAGAAAATCCACTATAAGTATGAAAATTTGATCTGGAAAGAATATAAGAGGTATGTTATATAAAAAATTTGAGTATGAATATAGAAACAAATGTTCCTTTATAGATGATAATTTTAATAAGTTCCAAATTTTCTCTACAATGTTGGTATAAAGGATGATCATTAAATTAATGGATAAGAAGAATGTGAAGAAATATACAATGAATATTATTGGAGATCAGAATCATTTTAATTTACCAATCAGTCCAAGAATAATAATAATGAAGATAAAAATATAAATAAAACATGTGAGTTAATGATTATTGGAAATGAATAATTCCATAAGTTTGAAGATTAATACATTTAGAAGATTAATAATTTTATGCTGAAATTTGTAGAACTAGGTTAGATAACGGAAGATCATGGTAAAAAACTAGTTCTCAAGTAATATTAGTTATATAAAAATCAATCAAGATATATTAAATCTAAATTTACATTAAATAATGTGAAAAATAACTTTATTAAAGTTTAAGAGTTAATGTTTGAGACATCTCATGCTGTTAAAAGATCTCATCCCAAGAATCATGTGAAATGTAAATCCACAAAACCTAAAAGTCTTTCAGGATTTACTAACCATGAAGGTGTTATAAAAATGTTAGGAATGATTATATTTATAAGGGATGTGAGAAACAAATCACATTTATAGAATTTGAAAATAATTGCGTAGAGAAGGATTCTCCATGTATAAAGAAAATATTAAAAGAAGTTATGTAGAAAAAAACTCATTTCAAGAAAGATAATTTTTCAATAGAAGATCATGGTTAAGTGGACATTATTTATGTTAGAGTGTATATATTCACAAGGAATATTATTTTTGGAATAAAATGTCACAACATAGGAATAGGAATAAACAGATGGGGAGAAATTATTGAAAAAAAAACATACTTTCAAAGGTTTCATAAATAAATAAATGAAAATTCATCAAATGATATAATGTTTTCAAATAATGATGAAGTTTATTTTTTGGGGGATATATTTGGAAGGTTTTACCAACCAAGTTTCTGTGATGATGAATAAATGAAAAAACATATAGGTAATGTTTCTTATGATAGAAAAGTAAAGGATACCGGGAGGTAAGATATTTATTTATTAATACTTATCTAAAAGACTCCAAATGGATCAAAACATGGATTCATGAATGTGTATGATCCTAATGTATGATACAAGATATAATGATTTGTGTTGTTATTGAATAATTTTAGTGTGATTTAGTTACATTTATTAAGGAATCTTCATTAAAAATAAATATTATAGGAATGGATGAGATAGAATCATAGAAACTAAATTTGAAGGAAAGCCCATTTTTTAATGGGATTAATCATAACATACTAACTGTTATCCATGTTATTAATGATGTTAAGTAATTTATCTTTATAAAATAATATTGCTTCATAGAAATATATTAATATTTCAATGTTTCTACTAAAGTTGAACGAACTAGTGGCAGTTGATTCAAGGTCAAAGATATTTGTAAAATGTGATACTTAAGTGTTGGGGGTGAAAATAATCTATGGAATTGAATAAATGGGAATCATGTCTTCAAATATATGATACAAAATTCTATTTAATATTTTGTAAGAAACAAACCACAATAGATAAGGAGATATATTTATGTTTGCTCATTTTTTTAAAAGGAATGGTAGTTATGGGTTGAAATGAGAAAGGTGAAATTAAATCCACCCGGAATATTGATCACATACACTCTAATATTTATGGAATAATGAGAAATAATCCAACAAAAAGTGATTTTTACTTTATTAAATTCATTGATTATGTCACACATATGAGAAACATAATGATAATGAAACATAAATCAAAGGTTAAAAAGTTTCTTGGAAGCTTCAACAGTGATATTGATAAAGAAATATCTATTTAAATATTGAATGTGAGAAAATGAAATGGAAAAGAGTTAAAAAGTAAATCTTTTAAATACCACTTACAGAAACATTGAATCTAAAACCAATATAGAAATCATTTCACTCTTCAAAAAATGGATTGGTAGAAATAAAAAAAATTAACAGAAATGGGATGAAGCATGATCAAAAAATATAATCATTCAAAATTCTTATAGAGAGAAGCTAAAAGTATTGTTTTTCATGTTTGAGACAACTATTTTTTTCAAGAAGTAATATAAAATGAGTTCCCATGAGATGTGGTATAATCAAAATCCAATGGTGATAAAATTCATTGTTTTTGGGAGTTAATTCTTTCGTAAGATAAAAACTATAGATACTTGATTATTTTATTATAAATGAAATAAATAATTTTCATGGGAATTTAGTTGATAAAATAATTTATAAGTGTTAGGGAAAACCCCTATAAAATATGGCTTATTCAATCGATTTGAACATTATTTAAAATGAACCTTAATTAAGGGAAATTTTTTATATGAGAAATATAATGTTACAAAATAAATATTGATTAATTCCAACATAGATAATAAAATGGATGATGACAATGAGCCTAAATTTGTAAAATACGAGTCAGATTAGTCATGTGATAAGAAAATAAAGACTATTTTAAAACCTATTAAGTTATATAAATTACTATAAATATTTCAAACCAGATAACATTATTTGAAAGAAAAAATATCCAAATAATAACAAAATTAAAATAAGATTAGATAATTAGACATAACTTCCTTCACAGGTGGAACAAAAATATATTTTACATATAGTTGAATATAAGTGTGATTGAAAGCTATTAATGAAGAGTTAGATCAAATTGTGAATAATAGAACCTAGGAAATTATTCTATGTCCATAAATAAATAGTGTTACATGAATAAAGTGGTTATCTAGAAATAATCTCAATGAACATGGATAGTTTCAATAAATAAATCCTTTAATTTTTTATAAATGTTTCTCTGAGGCAGAAGGGGTTGGTTTTGATGAAACTTTGTCTTCTATTGCGGGACTTGAAATAGTAATAATGTTCATTATAATTTCTACACAACCAAAATATAAATACAATAATATTAATAGAAATTCAAATTTATCTAATAAATAAATTTATGAATAATTTAATATTATATACCCCAGTGGGTTCATGTGTGATAAAGATACAACCATGGTATATAAACTAAATAAATAATTATATGGGATGAAGTATACACCCTAACCCTAGTACTAAAAATATGATAGTTACCTGAATTTGTGGAAATTTTCAAAAGAGATTTTTGAGATAATAATGTATGTTAAGGTGGTACTCATGACTACTCTAATTATCATTGTGTATATTGATGATATATTTTTTACAAGAAACCAAGATAAGATATGTGATGATTTTTGTGAGAAAATAAAGAGCTATGGAATGTATTTTTATTGATAGTTAACATTAATTACAGGCCTACATGTTCAAAAAATGGAATATGTATATATTTATTTAATGAGAAAATTTCTTTGTAGATGATATAATTTATTTCCATGGAATAATTAAATTATGTCTCTACACCTTTATCCTTTAGAATGAAGTCAAGTGAAGAGAAGACTAGGAAATGTGTCAATAAGAAAGACAACTACAAGTTTATAAGAATATTACTATATCTTCTTTCATCAAGACCATACATTTTATATGTTATTGGATTATTTTCATGATATATGTGTGATCCAATGAAATCACTTTTTTGTAATCTAGAGTAATTCTCAAGAATATTAAAAGAATATCAATCATTTATAAATGGAGTAATTAGATGGAATTTCATAGATTCATTGATACTAATTGGCATTATGATTATAATGAAAGAAAATCTATTTTAGTAGGAGACTTATTATTATGAGAATGTTTTGTGAGATTGAATAGTAAGAAATAATGATAAGTTACCTTGATTACAATATAAGAGAAATATAATCTCCCACCAATGTTGTACCCAAATCTGGTGGATCATTGTTTATCTAGATGATTTAGGAGTGAATGGTAAAAAACCATTAAAAATTATTTATGAAAATTAATATTCTATTTAACATTCTAATTAGCTGGCATAATATTATATAACAAAGAAAATTTATATTAGGTTTCATATAATAAAATACAATTTTTTTGGTGGATAATATTTTATTTAGTATATTTTAAAAAAATATCAAATTATAGATGTTTTTACCAATACTATGAAAATGGGGTGACTTTTTAATGTTAGGATTAATTTACACGTTTATCCCCCTAATGAATTTTTAAAAATCATGACTAAAATTTTCCCCAGGAGCTATTGGATTCTTTTGTAAAAGGGAGAGAGAAATTACATGTTCATTTTTAATTTTTTTTTAATTTTGAACTACTGTTATCATAAATTGGGTGAGAGAAAATTGAGTTGGATTATATTTTGTCATGGCTTGATAATTTCTTATTTTATAGGGATGAAATTATATGAAAAAAACTAATTTTTTTAATAGTGTGGTTTTAGGACATTATTTAATAAAAGTATTTGGTTTGATAAAAATATAAGAATTTTTTTTAGAACAATTATTATATTTCATCAAATGGTATCGACAAATCAAAAGTGGGAGTTTTAAGATCCTTTGTGTTGTTTTGTAACATTATTAGTTTTTTTAACATTTAAATTTGTGACTATTTTTATATCTCATCCAAGAAATAGTTGATATTTTTGTTAAGATTTATTTGATATAAAATGATTTTGGAAGATAAGAAAGATTCATTAACCATGTAAATAACATTTCACAAGTCATGTGATGGTACATCAATCTTCAAGTTCCAAACATCATGAATAAATGCATGATCCAAGATGATGTTTTTCAAATTATATTGTAATAAATTATTACTAGGTATACCAATGGATATTTTTTCAGACAAATTAAGTAATGAAATCTTTATTTCTATGTTTATACATTGTTTTACAAGATAAAATAAGTACATTATGCAAGATGAGGGTTGAAAAAAAGATATGCATTAAGGCTGACAAACCAAGTATACCAGTCAAAGAAATATTATATTTCTAATTAGATGATGTTTTTGAGATATGCAGTAAAGGTTATTGTTTTTTTATATACAGGGTATGTAACATTGATGGTACATGTTATACATAGTTGAAGATAAAAACTATTCCAAATTTATATATATGATACAATAGTATATATTTTTTATAATGGCTATCAGATTGATCCAATTAGAAAAATATCTATCAGAATGTGTTTCAAAGAGTATTTAGTACTCAATGTGAATAAGAGTTTTTACATATCAATAAAATTTTCATCTAGATGATATTTATAAATATTCATAAAAAAAAAATTTGTGGTAAGTACAATGGTCAGAGATATGGGTTAACTTGTGAAGATGATAATATGAGTGCTTCAGGTTGAGATTATCAGTCAAAGTACCACCTGATGGATAAGATTTGAACAATTTTTTAGGTAATAATATAGATGAATGTATGAATTATTACTAGACAAATAATTATAATCCTTGTAATGTATAATGTTTGTATGTAGCAATAAGGGGATAAGAGTAAAAAAGGAAAGCCGATGAAACATTTTTGTAGCGATCAGATAGTGAAGTCTATGAATAAAACTAGATGAGGAAGTATTGAGTTCGTCAAAACAATTAAACTAGTTATTTCAAAATAGGATGACGGTGCTAATATATATCAACAATCCATTTGAAGTGTTCTCATTTGAAGTAATTTTGAACTATTTCACTCAAAATAATTCTAAGACAGTTTATAATGTTTATGTAAATACATTTAAAATTACGATTGTATTCAAACCTCTGAACATTTTTTATATAGATGATGTAATAATGTATTGTTATAGTCATTGATTCCAGGTTTTTATGATGATTTAATAATATTATAAAATTTATGATAAGAGTCTAAGTGAAGTTACATTGATTTGGAAATGAAACATTCGAATTTTGAGATACAAAAGATTTTTTTTTCAGTTCTCATGTTTTCTCCTTGGGGAATGATATATAAATGGATGAAAGTATTTTATATATGAAAAGTTTTCACTTCTATGAGAACATTGAATTTTTGAATTATTCTGAGTATGTTGTGTTTCTAACCGTGAAATATTTTGGTTGAAGAAGAAGAATCTACAAACAAATATTATGATCAGAGACATCGAATAAAGGAATAAATAAAAGGTATGATCTAGACATATCATATAGATTTTGAGGAGAATGGATTTTATCATCATAAAATGATATATATTAGAGATTAAATGTTTTTGAGGTTCACCATAGAGATTTGTAAAAGATGATGGATGAGCACGCCGTATGAACTCTTTCTGAAGGAAAATTTTCATATGTAGAAATTCATGATGAACATTTTGTGAGATGTTAAGAAAATTTCTTTATAATATGTCGGATGAGTTGAATAAGAAAAATATTTAAAAATATTGATATAATATTACAATCTATTCAGATATTTAAGGATTCTAACTGTAGTTTGATTAAATTTATTCACTTTATATTATAGTGGATTTCTATGGCCCGATGGGAGTCACCATATCAAGGATGTAGTCACCCATACTGAGAGAAACCCTTAAAATTTTTTTGTGAAATTAATTAATTTCTAAACATTACATACATAGGTTTCATTGAGTTTTTTAAATTTGAAAATTATATAAACTCTAAAAATTCTCATAGGGTAATGTTAAGATTGTTGAAATTGTAAAATATCACCACTAATTAACCCCACCCCTTCTTAGTGGTTCTCACGGTCCTAGGAACCCGAAGTCCTAACAAGACATAAATTCATTCATAGGAAATGAAATATTATTAGCATAAATAATAATAATAAGGGAATGTGTGTACACTACATTTATGAAGATACAATTTAAAATATAGTTCTTTACGGAACTTATTTAACACCGTAAATATCCTTATTTTCCTTTAAAAATTTATACCCACTACATTTATGAATAGATATTTTTGATTATATGATGTAGACCCCACCCTCATGTTATTAATTCAAAAAATATAAATTTACACCAACTTAGAAAACATTATATCTCATTAATAACATAAGGAATTAAAAATTGAAATAATTTCAATCCTTTTATTTAGAAAAAATGATTATGAGTCATTTAATCACTTAATTATTTTTTTAAATAAATTACAATACACATTATAAGAATATAATTTCAAATTACATTTTTTATTGTTTTATTTATTTATAAAGAAAAATTTATAATAAATGAATTTATGGAACATATCATATAAAATTTTTTTCTCATGTTTCTAGAATAATTACATTCATTGGATATATAAGAACTGTAGTGGTGCGGTGATAAATCCATCGATATATGAAGAGAAAATAAATGTTCATTAAAACATGATTATTAATATTCGAATGTAGTTGAAACTAATGGATATTAAAATTAAATTCAATCAATTGATTTTGTTTCAAAAAAAGGTTATAGATGGATTTTTAGATTAATGGAGAAGGATAAGTGACATTAATTAATGATTTAAAAGTATTTATTCATTTTGAATATGTGTGGAACATCCCAATTTTTTCAGCTATTATTTTTCATTAAATAATACTTTTTATGATATCTTAAGGTACATAAAATACTAAAAAAAGAGTAATGAAATATTACCATAAAATAAGCTATGATACATATATAGTATAATATTTCAATGAATGATGAAATTTAATGATTAGAAAATAAGTAATTATATTGACATCATTAATACCATTCAATGCTAAAATTTGTATTTTTTAAAGAATTTTGATTCTATGTTTTTTATTTAAAAAAATTATTGATTTTAAAATTCATAAATGTATAAACTGATAAATTAATTCCTAAATTATTATAAATTGATATAAAATAATATTAATGATACTTGATGCCTAAAAAATAATTTTCCATAAAAATAATTCTTCTTTTTTAATAATTTCATGTAAAAGAAAAATTCCTACATTTTATAATCTTATTTTGATTAAATGAACTTCATTTTTTTATTAATCAAGTCAAAATAAACTTAGGGGGAATAATTTATATTTTTTGAAATGTTTATTTTTAGGTGAGTGGTAAAAAATATATCACTTTTACAAATACTATCAAAGTTATTACATCATCATGATATAAGATTTCCATAAACTTTTATGAAATTATTTTTAGAACAAATATATGTTTATGGATTACAATATTTTTCAAAAATATTATGTTGAATTTGGAAGCCTATAGATTGTAATTGATGTTTCATTCTAATAAAAAAACTATTTTTTATCAATTTAATTAATTAATTAATTTATTAATTAGAGTGTTACATTTTATTTTATATTTATTTAAATAAAAATAAACCTCTTTTATTCTTAATAATACAACTACTAGTATAAAAATTATTTATTTATATTATTTTTGGTATAAATTCATTTTAATTCATAAAAATAATATTGTCAAAAAACTAGTTTTCATTGTATTTTCCATATTAAATTAAAATTATTTTTTACCACCACTTGAAATTGAATATTTCAAAATGTAATACTTTTTTTTAATTATCATATTAGAATTGTGATATAAGTCAATTTTTATAATTAGTCATAATGTATAGTTACCATGGTAAATCTTTCGTCAACATGGTAAGGCTTCAAAATATTGATGATGGTGATAAACTAAGATACAACTCTTAATTTATAAGTAAAACATGTCTAAAATTGACTGGTTGAGTGTATTTAAAACATAATTTACCCTATATTCTAAATTTTGGCATGTTAGTGCCACATTTCTTGGAAATTTAGAATAAATTATGTTAAATTTATGGGTTTTATAAGGGATCCACATCCCTTACATATAAAAGGGAACATCTACTCCCCACATCTACACACAACCTAATACCCTATATATTGAAACCTTTCTCACAAGTTAACCTAATGAAACCCATATCTACAATTTTGAGTTTATTTTCTTCCAAATTGACCCACACAAGAATCTTTATGGTTATTTTCCCCAGAAGTGGTATATGTTCTTACTGAATTTTTTCAAGTTTCGTTCTTCATAAAACTTCTCTATAAATTCTATAACCTTTTTCACATAAGTAAATTATCATTTTTAATAAAATAAAATGTTTATAGGTTAGTGGTGAATCCATTTTATATCTCCTAAATATATACCAGAAAATTCAATCATTTTTTATGCGAATGTACATCTTACCACCTCCATTAAGCGATGCACTTCATTTTTCATCAAAAACTCTCATGGAAGGTTAAAATGATGGATTTAATTGCTACATTTGATACTTATAATGACACAGATTATAAAAATATAAATCATTATCTAATTTTTTTACCTAATATCCTTTGTAAAATGTATTTCTCATTCATGTGTATGATTAGACTGCCACCTCCCTGTAATGAAGTAATTCAATTTTAATCACCACCTCACAAGAATGGTTATACGTATGTAAAATATTAATAGTTATGATATTTTTGAAATAATTTAGGTTCAGAAAAAATAAATCTATATCCGTCTTCCAACTATTCTATCTATTGAAAAACTAAAACATCACCCACACTATAGAAGAACAAATCAAAATACAATTGTAGTTTTTTTTCATTTTGTATTGGTTTTAACCACCTATAAAAGGTCACATGGTTGTTTTAAGGAAAAAAATATTGATTCATCAAATATTTAATGAATACTTTCTTTTTTCACCATATTTTTTTGACAGATTAAATTTATTTTTAGGGGTGATATGGTTTTAATTTTCATGTTTTTTTCATGGTTATAATTTTAGAATCAATTATTTTGTAGAAAAAATTTAATAGTGGTTTAAAAGGAAAGTAAATAAGGAAATTAAAAATATCTATTGTTGTTTTAAATATCAAATATTTTACTTGTATATGTTAAAATGGATTTTATATCAATAGAGGCATTTAAAACTGATTCTAGTTATCCAGTTTCAGGAACACAATAATCTATTTCCGCCTAATCCACCACAATGTAATACAAAAAAATAAATTTAAAATTAGGAAACCTATTTAATATAACAAATAAAAAAATTTATATTCATAAAAAACCATTAAATTATATATTATATGATAATATTTCATTACATAAATGTTTAAAAAATTCTATGTTGAAAAAAATCATATCACAAACATGAGTCCCAAATCCACTACTGAGATATATACGACTCTTCATCCCTTATGAAGTCATGATGATACCCATCACCTATTTGCGCAATTTTGTCCTCTAGTTATTGAATTCTAATTAGTTATCCATACATATGTAATGAGAATATTTAATTAATAATAAATGAAATGTAATTCAAATGATATACGATTTGATCCAAATTATGTTTAAGTAATGATATCATAATGAATAATTAGTTTCTATGAACATGCCCAAAATTATCATAATATATGATAATCTATGTTGAGTTGGAACATACAAAACATTATATGTTATGGGAAAATAGTAATATATTATCATAACCTATGATATACTTGGTTTAGTCAGAGATTCTAAACCTTTCATACTATATATTGTTTTTGGAAACATCTAAACTTTATTGAACATAATATATTCATTTTGGATTATATCTTGAGTATCCTCACACACTATGTCATCCTATCCATATTAATTTTATGTTAAAGTAACCTTCGAAGACAATAATTATAGTAATGATGTTAATTTTATCAATGTAAAAACTCTATTAAAAACCATTCTTTTGGAGACATAAACTTTTATTAGGTTATAATTAATTATTTTCAATGTTCATAGAATTTTTTTTCAATTATCTTAAAACTAAACACACTCCATATCATAAACGTATTATTAATTTCGATCGATTTATCATACATGATTTAAAGTATAGATATAAACCAAGTATTGTATTTTAGATAATTTATATTGAATCAAAAGTTTCATGTTAACATCAAAAAAACTCCATGTTCAATTTGGTTGTTGTTATCCTATTTATTATTTCGAATCGCATATTTTTAACACTAGATAATGACTGATTAAGATCTCATTATAATAAATAATCCTTTATTTGAATCTCATAGAAACAGTAATCAATAAAATATAACCTAATTTAAATTAAAAAACAAATTCTAATTTCATAGCCTCTAAAAATAATCCAAAATAGAAATTTTGATGTCAATGCAAAAGTATATAATTATATCTCACGCATATAATAACAAAAATGGTTCTTAGGATAAAATTAACATCTTTAGAACAACTATCTCAATTACCACATGTTTTATTCACAACCTAAATTTATAATCAATAATTCAAGTTTAGCATAAATAAGGGATGTTAAATGGATCATGAAAAATAAGTATCTTGGTGAGAAACTTCCAAATATAACCTAATTTGAACAATAAGGAACAAAGAAATAAAATAATTAATGTTTAATGAAATTAGTGTGTCTTGGAAAATTGATTACCCCACCAATAAAAAATTAATTTTTTATAAGACTCAGTGAAATGAATTATAATGTGTCTTGACATATGACTGATTGCAAATTTTTAATAGCGGTAAATGAAATTGCACCTACTAACGCAATCCCACATGTTTCAAGAACAAACATAATATTAGTATGAATATTATTCAAAGAATTAAAGAACTTTTTTTTATAGGAGATAATTAATATATTATAAAATTAATTTTATAGGGAATATTCATCAAAAAAATAAATACAAGAAATGAAAAATAAATGTTTAAATTTATGATTCCTAGACCCCTAGAACCTGATGAGTGTTTTTATTTATTCAAAAATAATTTCTATCATCTTCTAAAACACAATAACCAGTGCACTGTTAAATTAGAAGACCTGATCCTTTTTTTTACAATATAATGACATGACATTATATGTACAAGTTATACTAGGGGATTAAATCATTTTAGGATAATAAGAAATTGTATAAAAAGTGTGAAGGGTATGCGATGAATTGTACCTTCAATCATAGAGGGAGAATGATAACATAGTGACATAGAGTGGGTATTATAACTTTTCCTCTTTTGAAACTTCGTACCAACAAAAAAAATGTTCTATTCCTTTTTAATATATATAAAACATTCATTAAAATTATAAAAAAAATTCCCCATAGTCATTAATATAAAAAAACAATCACTTCTTTTCATAGTTGGTAATGTTTTTTCTAAGTTATATTATTTAAATTATTTATTATTTATCTATTTATTGTTCTTCTTCTTAACTCTCTCTCACAAGATATAAATTTAAAATATGTTCAAGTAAAAAAAATAATCCTTTTGTTTTTTAGGGGGTTCACTATCACAAATTACTCTACCTACATCACATGTATCATATATATTTCTCAATTACCTAAAGATAACTAAATTACCCTGATCATTTACTATATTATCATCATAATGTACCTTTATTTTTTTGAATTCGTAGTATGTAGATATTTTTTTTATCACTCAACAATATTGATCGACCGAGTGAAACTGAGATAAGTAAAATTTAACGAATCCTTCTGTTTAACCATAGTAATATTGACCCAATAACAAATAAATTACAAAAACAATCATTTCCTATGCTAATTTATATCAATAATATTAGATAACATTTCAGAGTAACATTGATGATAAAATATGAATATACTAATTTTTTTATCAAACCATCCTCATAATAAAAAATATGAAATAAGAATCCAAAAATATTGTAGGCATTGAATCTACTAGAACTAAATAAAACACATCGAGATAACAACATAAAATAATTATACAGATCATTTTTATTATCCCTATTTATTATCTATAAAAGTCGATATAAAAAATTGTTATGTTATTTAGATAATTCTCAATATATTAAAACTACACATTATCTTAACAACTTAAACGACATGTAATCCATTCTATAATTTACATGGTAAATATTATTCTTATCTCTATTAAATTTTGATTTTAGATCCTAAGGAGTATTTTTTCCCAAAATTCATTGACTTAGTGGTAAAAAATTTCAATATTTACGTCATAGCCCGTCCTAGTGGAGATCATGCCACAACTCCCCAAGTTTGCCTCTAATATGCTAGGGGATGGCGACTAATGCTGAGTAGACATATCACTAACAAGGTAGGCCTTAGCACAAGTACTTGTACACATGCAAAAATTTTCAAGCCCATAAAATTCAGAAACGTAAATGATAATTAAAAACCATTAATTCATATATCTAAATCCCACAATCATTGTATGAATGGAAGTAATGGAAAGAAAACAGGGACAAAAAAAATCCCATCAAAAGATTTTTAAAACCATTATGGCCTAAAATTATAGATCGGAATTTATGTCAAGAAAAAACAAGAACACAACTCATTCTATCCAGTCTAACTAATAAATATCTTGTCCTAGTCAATATAGGACTCTATTAAAATGTTTATTACCTGAATAAGACATGACACGTGTGGGTAAGACCCATATACGGGTGAGTATAAATATATCTAGTACAACACACTAAAACCACCAAGAATACATCAATAAAAAATAGTCTCCTCTACATACTTATATTTCTATAATGAATATGAAAAGAATATCCAAATATACTCAATAATGACACACAATCTCTATGGTAAAGTCATAGTCATAATACCAGTATAGAATTCTAGATCAAATGTTCCACATAGCATTTAACCTTGAGAACACACTCCATGAGTATGATACCATTGATGATGTCCATTTGGGTGGTAGTTCTCATCAGGGATTTCCATTAAAAGTGCACACTAAACGTATAAAGACACACAACAGATAGATGAGGATCACACCCTAGTAAATTTGGTATACCAAAAAAATAAATATGGAATAACCCTATAAGTAGAGGATTAGAACCCAGATATCATTGGTCACAATGATACCATGAACTCCACCAAGGGAAATATATGAATAGAGGATCCCAGTCTATGTCTCATAGAAGGATTAAAAAAACTATATCCAAGAAGTCATTTTGAAGGGATCAATGTCATATGAGTATGTGTCATTTACATACTTACCCTAATGGAATGGGCGTGTGGGGTGTACCCTAAGATAACATGTCTACGATAAATAAGATAATGAATCCAAGGCAACATAAATGGGTTGTGAGCTGTGTAGTAGAGTTACACATTGTGTCCCTTTGAACGTGAGTCCTACCTGTGTAAATGGAATGTGTCCATATCTATGTACATATAATAGTACATGATGTTTTCATTCCTGTGTACTCATATTGGGTACCAGTACATGGGTATTCCCATGTACACATATAATTTCCATTTTCGTGTGGGAGTACACAGAGTTCTCATGACTGTGCACTTCATCCCATATCCTTGTACCCTCTAAGGTACATGTTGAGCCATCATGGATATGAACACACACTGTGTGATAGTTTCATACGTTGTGTGACTCTTAAAACCCTCTAAAAACTATAACTAGCACCAACAGGGATCCACATGCTTTGTGGTTATAATGTTTTTAGAAACCCATGTTCATTCTTCTACGTATTCCCGCACTATCACCACCTCAAAATATGACCTCAATCTCTACATGAATTTTGGATCGATACTAGACATGATATGATGTTGTTTTTCACTGGAATCGAGCCTCCAAATCAATTTAAAAAATGTCCTCGTTCATCATTCTTCATTTCACGAGGAATAAAATTAAAATAGAATATCCAAATCATTTCATCCACTCTTACTTCGATCTCTATATTAGTGTCATGACATGTTAATAGCAATTCTATGATTTTGAATCATTTCAGCAAGGAATGGGTGCACAACTTTTCCATTGTTAGTGGATGTCTAACAATGGTCCAAACGAAGAATGCCCACGATGAACAAAGAAAATAGGAAGAAATGTTCAATCGAAAACAGGAATAATTATTCATGGATATTTATTATATCTCCCTTGATATGTTTTCATCATAATTAAAAAAAATAATCAAAAAATAAAAAATAAATTCTCTCAATAAAAACCACCAATAATCTAATCACAAAAAATGACGAATCCGATAATCAATTCATTCGTCTATTTATTCACATTCATCATTGAAAATGAAATAGGGAAAGAAAGTCAAAAAAAACAAAGTCTTACCTTAATTTTTTATATCCCTAATGAAAATTGAGATAATCTTTGATTTTTGGAGAGATCCTTTGATTTTTTCTCTCATAGGTCATTAATCATTGAATCAGTCACTGTATACCATTGGAATCTCTTTCTATACTCTCCAAAAGATCTCTAATAATTTAAAATGTTTTTTGGATAACTCGAAAAATATTCCATAAGTGTGTATTTAAGAAAAAAATTAGGTCACTACATCACCTATTAAATGAAATAAAATAACTTAATCCTTTAATTTATTTTACACGAGTGACGAAATTTCCACAAACATCCTACCTCAAAAAAGGTTATGTTGTGTCTAGGGTAAAACCTAAATTCTAATTTAAATAGTTCCATCATATTTTTGATTAGGTCCCCCATATAGAAGAAATCCATTTTATTAGGGAAACTATGTGTACATTCTATTTAATATATTTAAAACATTCCAAAAATTTATTCCAGGAACAGTTGGCCTCATAATCACATAGAGTGTATGCTCCTAGCCTAAAACCTAAGTCATACAAATCCAAAAATAAAACATAGAAATCTGAGTTATTACATTCTCCCAACTGTGGGGCTTTATGTCCAAAAAATCAAGAATAAGGTATATAAAAAGATATGTGGGTACATGGCATGAATCTAAAAATATTACTCCCTTGTTCTCTCCTATAGATTCCCATTATACCACTATAAACACACTAAATGAATAACTTACCCGTGAAGGATTCTCTCCTATCAATCCTCAACCTTTACCAGGTACTTAGAAAAGGTCACTTCATCCTCTATATCCATCATTACAATATTGATAACATGTGATTGGTCATGGATGTACATCTAATTTTTGGAATGTGGAATATGTCATGTACTCAGTCCAATTATGGAAGTAGAGATAAATGGGATTCAACGTCACAAACTCTCTGAAGTATTTGAAAAGGTCCAATGAATCTCAGATATATCTTTCCACACCGGCCAAATACTTATAATCCACATCAAGTTGAAACCTATTGGAACACGTGGTCTCCCTCCTCGAACTATAAAGTCATTTATCATCAATCAGAAAAAGACTTATAATGGTTTTATGAATTCCTGATACTTTCTTTTATGATCATCACATTTTTTGTAGTTACTCGCACCAACTCAAGGCATGTAAGTATTGAATCTACCATGTTGGTCCCAAAAATTGGTGACCTCATTATTTTCCCATACAAAGACTCAAATTGAGCCATAACAATGGTGTAAAAATATCATTTGTTGTTTGAAAACTCCACCAATGGTATTTGATCCTCTCAATTATGGACAAAGTCTAAGATTCATGCCCAAAACATATCCTCCAATTCTAGAATAGTATGGTTGGTTGGACCGTCGGTTTGGGGGTGAAATATTGTGATCAAGCATAATGAAGTCCCAATATCCTCTTGTAATACCTTCCATAATCAATATGTGAAGAAATCGTCATGAACAGAAATGATCATGTAGGGAACTCTGTGGAGTCGGACTATCTCCTCCATGTAGAGGCACCCCAAGCTCTCCACTAAACTCTTCACTTCGATAGATAATAAGTGTATTGATATAGTAAGTGGTTCTAAGATCACCAATATAGAATCATGTCCCATAGATGTATGTGGTAATCCCATCATAATTTCCATGGATATCCCACCCCACTTCCATTCTAGAAACCTAAGGGGTTGAGATAAACCCTTTAGAACATGGTGCTCAGCCTTTTCTGGTGGAAAAATAATGCATCAATGGAAAAACTTTTCATCTATATTAATCATACCTAGACAGAAAAACATACATCAAAGGACTTGGTATTTATTTTGTACACATGGATGTACCAACATAATATATATATATGAATGGATATCAGAACCTGCTCCTCCAATATCACTGGTACCATCATACATTCTCTAAAAAGAACAACATGCTCCCCCACATTTATAAAATTTATTATGATCATGTAAAATAGATATATGAGTGAATAGGTTATCATTGTCAGTATTCCCATGTTGTACCTCCGTAACTCATTACAGAAGGGAAGGGCTAACGGCCATCTACTGGAGGTAAAATGATTCATCACTATCCGTAGAGGGTAATTTCTATAAGTCCATCTACTCTGATTCCTTGATCAGTATCTATAAAAAGGATATCATTATAAGAGAATCTTATAACACATTCCCATTCACAAGGGTATAGAATATTTTTATTTCATCATCTTGGAGGAACTATAGCCATCACCACTTTCAAAAGTTATGATCCTTTTGAGATATGATATACTTGAGACTCTTCTGATCAGAATGGACAAAAAATCACTTTCCCATTAGGTATTTTTACTACATATTTAGTGATAAGACAATTAATGAAAAACTTATATTATAGGATTCATAGATTTACTAGACTATACTCAATAGAACTGAACCATAGGAAAACATATCCTGCATCTGAATTAAACACAACTAAGAGAGGTCCCAGATTCATCGTAGAACCCAACGTACTCGACACCCTCTACTATAAGTCTCATGATGAGAGTGCTTGGAAATATCTTTCTCAAACATTTAAAATCATGCTATCATATATTTGTCCATATAAAAGGCTTCCTATTTTGGGATAAATCAGTCGTGGGTGAAAATATCCTAGAAGTATCATGCACAAATCTCTGGTAATATTCTGACAACCCACGGAAGCTATGGAGCTCAGTCACACTCTTTGGTGGCTCTCATGATAACACTATATTAAACTTGGTTGAGTCCACTACCACTCCATCTGTTGAGATAACATGCCTAGAAATTGGACCTCATGAATATATAATTGACACTTTGAGAGAATCCCATTATTTTGGTTCAATCTTAGTATGTCTACAATCATCCTAAATTGTCTCACATGCTCCTCTTCATAAATTGAGTACAAAAAAATTTCATCAATGAAGAATACCATGAACTGGTTTAAAAAGGATGGAAGATCTAGTTCAAGAGTCCCATCAAAACTACTGGGGAATTTTTAACACCAAAAGGAATTACCAAGTAATCATAGTGACCATAGTGACATTTGAATGTCATTTTTTGAATATTCTCATCCCATAATCGCAACTGATGATAACGTAACTTGAGACAAACCTTCAAGAACCCTTATTCTCCTCTCAACTAATCAAAGAGAACATAAATTATTTTAATTGAAAACTTTTTCTTCATGATCACCTATTTCATGTTTTAGTAGTCTGCAAATATCATCAAGCTCATGTACACATTCTTGACGAACAAAAATAGGGATTCCCAGTGTGAAACACTATGTCTAAAAAATCCCTTCCTCTACATGTCCTCTAACTTCATATCATCTCACCAAACAATGTAAGAGATATAAGATATTCTAACACTTATATCGGTGTCGTAACAAGGTATAGATCAATGATGAAGTCTATATCTCAATGGGGAGGTAAACCTAGAACATCACTAGATAGACTCATGAAAAGGAGGTTGAATCTGATTACACTATTTGATCATGTGTGTGTTTACTGAGTAATCCATAGTAGAAGTCTCTAAGTGCAATGTTCAAGCTAGGGTGTCAATCAGAGCCTATAATTATTGAACTTGATAGGTGAAAATAATCAAATAATAAGAAACTATATCTATAAATACTGCATATAAGCTAAAAAAGACACATATCATACCCAGAATAATTCCCAGAACCTCTGGGTTATAGGCCTTGACCTCCTATAGCTATCTTAGACCATGTCCTATTACTCCTTAAGTCTGGCATGCATAACCTGTATGTGGGGGTGGTAATAATTCAAAGCCTCAACCACCTCCAACTTCTCTCCCAATGCCTATTCCACTTCCTTAGTCCTAAGAACCTATATTCTCCTTCCACTTCCTCTTCCTTGGTTCCCTATCCACAGTTTCCCAATAAGCCATATGGTGGGTCATATAATCATAGGAATGATGTCCCCAACCACTGCATGAGTAACACCACCTCTCCCTAGTCTGATTAATCCCACCCCGTGTGCCATGTACTATAGAACCACTATCATGGGACCTCCCCATGAAACATCTAGCACATCCATGTCCTTTAGACAGATATCGAATCCCTAGTGTCAAGGTATTGTCTCATATAGGACCAATATTGGCAACAACTATCTACATCTTCTATGCTATGAAACATTCAACCAACAAAGATCACTCTAGAACCCTTGAATATGTAAGAATTCATAAATTTATATCACTATATTGGATGTATGTACATAGCCCTCTCAAAAAGGTTTGATCCCAGAAGAACTGATCCCCAACCATATCCATAAAGTACCTTCAGAGGTTGGTAAACCTCATGATTACTCAGTTACTATTGTGATTCCTTTCTTAAGTAGTATAAGTTTCTAGATACATATATCCCTCAGCATTTATGGAGAACTATACTCACTAAAAAGGTATTAAATTTCTTACCATGCTAGATTCCCCTCATTTTAAGACCAATTGACTGACCCCCAACATTATTTTTCTGATACATGGAGAAGGATAACATCCAACAACCATCTGATATGTTGGTGTCCTGAACAGATGGATAAATCCTTCCACCACCATAATCCATCCCTCAGGCACCTATGGATTTTGATCACATAACTACATAAGGGGTCTATATCACTAAAACATATGTTGTACACTCAGCCTATATAGCTCATTTGTGGTTATTGTGGTTAACATCTACTACTCTATAGGTGGTGGTAAAGCTAGTGCACCACATAGAGGTAGAACATATAAAAATATTCCCTATATTGATACCTCATCACTAAGGGTATCAACCTCACTATTATTACACTGAATCAAAGCAAACATACACCATAGAGGTATCTTAAAATAGAAAATATGCACCATGTTCAATTAGAATATCTACAGAGATGACCTAAGAAGGATATGGAAACCAAAACCCATTCATATATAATGCATTTTCCATTGTTTTCTATACAACCACTATTTTCATGCACCGAGTCAAAAACGGTGATCATATTCATGATGTATGTATACGTCAGCTACTACACCAACATTGGAGTCATTGTCATGAATGTTAAACCCAAAACACTTATCAATGTTTCACCAAACCTATATCACAGACTCAAGTAATATGGTACAACTAACTCCTTTTATACTACTCGGTCATGACCCATCCCAGTGGGGCATGTTCCGCAACTCCCCAAGCCTTCCTCAAATTGGGAAGGGGATGGATACTTGTGGAAAATAGGAATATCAATAACTTGGAAGGTATTATCCTATGTACTTATACATATGCACACATATCCAAGTACTTATAATTCTAAAATGTGAGAAAAACATAACAACCATGCATCCATATATCAAAATAACACAACAAGAGTATGACAGGAAGTAAAGGAAATTAAATTGTGCCAAACACAATCCCAACACGAAGAGTCTAAAAACATATTCAACATCAAATTATAGATTGGCAAAACTATCATGATACTATAGCGAAACACCTCTTTATTTATAGTATTACTATGTTCCATCTAGTCTTAGTACTTATAGGGATCTGTCAAAAGGATGATCGTCTAAATAAGAAATGACAAATGAAGGAAACACCATTATAGGGGTGAGTATAACAATACCCAGTAGGACACCATGAAACCAAAAAGAATATATAAAAAGAAAAAAATTGAACTCCATACAGGTATATGTCTATAATTCATATACGAAGGTATCTAGATATTATCAAGAAATATGCTCACTCTGAAAGGTGAACTAAAAACTATAATTCCAATTTGAATTCTAGGTCCAAGGTTCCAAAAAGAACATATCTGATAAGACAAACCCCATGAGTCTAATTTCCCTGATGACATCATTATGAGAGGTAGTGGTTGTCAGGTCTCTCTATTAGAATTATACATTGAATGTCTAAATTGATACGATAAACTGGTGAAGAGCACACCAAAGGCCATGGAGTATACCAAAAACTCGATATTGAATAACCTTCTATGTGTAGGATTTGTGCCCTCTTAGTGTTGTTCACGATGATACCAAGAACTCCACATAGGGATAGATGAAAATAGAGTATCTCACTATAGGCTTAATGGACTAATTTGAACAACTATATCGAAAAATTCTTAATGAAGGGATCCTTGTCCTATGATTAAGAGGTGATTACATACTAACCATCATGGAATGGATATAGAAAATGAATCCTAACTAAATTTATCTTAGATACATAGGAAATGGGATATAAGCCAACATTATTCGAGTTAAGAACATGTATCAGGGTTAAATACCATGTCCCGTCGAACCTGGGTCTGGCCCATGTAAACAACTTGGGTCTGTGTATGTTTCCATGTAATAGTAGATAGAATGAAGCCTCTCATGAACCAATACATTATAAGAACCCAGATCTTATTTTTAGGTATGTTTTTCCTTTTCTATTTGTTTTTGAGAAAAAGTGGAAATTTTGGTAATTTTCTAAGTACATTCTGTGTACATTATAAGTACACGCCGTGTACTTTATAAGAACACGCCGTGTACTTCCATGTCACAGTAGGCAGTGTGTTGCCTGTGTAGCAGCCACACACACGATCATATGGGAATGACATGGAGGCCGCCTAATGCGGAGTACAGAAACAGAAAGTACACACCATATACTCTAGAAGTACATGCCACGTACTCTGTTTTTTCATTAAATGCATTGGAGTCGCATCTAACGGACCGGACATTCATATTCTAGGACTCATTCATCCGAGAGAGTCTATACAACCACAAATCTTTGATGATCCCCCGAGCCTCTATCTGTCCTCCGAATCGAACACTGTCTGTTGCATTGGAATCACATCAGTGAGTTCTATCTTCTGCTAGATCCTCATTTCATGATTTCTCTTCTTTTAGAAGTTATCATGGGATGAATGTTTTAGATGTATTATTATATATACGGATTTATAAAGAGATTCAAGCATCAATATTTACATATAACGATCTCCTAACCCCAATGTAGGTGGTTTTTGCCTTTCTGTTGAAGGTATTTGAGATTTATGTGCAAATTTTCCCAATAACCTGGAATGAGGTATTGTGCGTTTACCGTTTTAACCCTATTGTTTCTCTTCTTTGATGATATGCTTGAATAGATGATAAATGATTGTAAATAGGGTGAATTTATGGGCATTGGATGTATTTCTGATGCATGTTTTTCTTGTTTTGACCTTTGGGTCTAGTTTTCCTGTTAGGATGCTGTTTACATTCCCATGCCTAGTATTGTAGGATGGTGTGACTGTTGTTCTGTTATGTTGTAGTGTTTTAGAATGCTATACAATTATTTCATGAGGTTTACCTAGGTCATTACGTGCTAATACACTTTCTTGACTTACACATGGCAGAGAGAACCTAGTGTATAGACCATAGGGAGAATGGACGTTGAGGGCTTCTCTAGAGTGTCTTTATAATTTATGATGTGAGAAGACTAGGGGAATTGACGTTGAGTGCTTCCCTAGAGTGTCTTTAGTTCTATAATATGAGCCACATGGGTAATGAGATATTGAGTGCTTCCCTAGAGTACCTTTTGTACCAATACGAGACTATAGGGGGAATTGACAGTGAGTGCTTCCTCAGAGAGTCTATGCTCAAGATGAACCGGAGGGGTTAGACTAAGTGTATTGCCCAGAGGGTTTCTTGTACTTGTTAGGTAGGACTAGAGGGGATAGGCTATGAGTACATCCTATAGGTTTACCTTAGGTTTAGTTTCTTGATTGTGTTTCTAGGTAGGACTTGAGGGGATAGGTTGTGGGTACTTATCAAAGGTTTACCAGTTGTGTTTATCTTCTTTGATTAGTTGTTTTATATTTTGTGGTGATTTGAATGCTTTGAACTGTGGATTTTTTACCATTGAGTTCTTCCTTTTTTACTGCCGCAGATATTTTACCTGCCATATATTCACTGACTGTTAGGTATATAACTCATGGTGGTTTTATACAAGGATTTAGTCTCACTCTGTTTTGGGGCCATGCATTTGGACCCAAACAGATTATCTTGTTTCATGTATATATAAAGGAAAGTGCCCTTCTACTTCAGGTACTTGACTTTTTTTGAAGCTAGTGATCATGGGACCAAGACATGGCTTGTAATTATACTTTCTTTTGCACTTTGCTTTAGCACTGTTGTATTCCAGCATTGAGTGTTGTTTGGCTGTTTTCCTAGACATATGTATCATGCATCATTTTATATATGTGTTCTCCAGTTTATAATCTTATTTTCTGATGTATATCCTTATTAATACTTCCACTCTTTTATGTATTTGTTTACATCCACTATGAACTCTTCCAATGATGTCATAGTTTCCCCACTATTACACCCAAGGCCCTCGGTGATAGTCGGTAGCCTCTGGTGTTCGAGAAAATGTGCTTGAGGCCATGTGACCAACTGGGTACAGGGATCCTCTGGGTGGCATTCGGAACTGGGATGTTACACATTGGTGTCATAGGGAGGTTTCAATCCTCTAACTTGTGGGATATGGTCCCACATGGACTGGAATTTGGTGGATCATTTCCTTGTTTTCCATGTTATAATGTGTACATGATGCCAAAATTTGATTCATGGGGAGTATGGGCCCTCACGGATCCGAATTTGGCACTTTCAATGTTTGTTATAGTGTTTTTCTATGTTCAGGGGTTGTTTCATAGGCCTATTTTCCAGAAAAACCCAGAATACACGCCATTTAATTTTAAGTACATGCCGTGTGTTCTAATTTTTGGGATGAAATTGTTTTTCTTATGTACACACAGTGTACTTTAAGTACACGCCATGTAGTCTCTAACCGTGTCATAGGTCATGTGGGTAGAGACACGGGATGGGGAAAGTCTAGTGGAAACATGTTGTGTACCAGTAGAACATGTCATGTAGTGTAGACCTTTTGTCCACCAGTGTAACTAACAACACATACATATAATCCTTAAGATATACTCATCGTTTCCCTGTTGAACACGCTGTGTAGTCTGACCTAGGTACTCGGCCGTGTCACAAACAACACGGGTCGGTGTTGTCTTTTCACATACACACTTTTTCCATATGGAACAAGCCATGATGTGTGATCTATGTGACAGGCCATGTCACTAACAACACAGGCCATGTGAATCTTGTCTAGTACACGTCGCCTAGGAATTGTACATGTCGTGTAGTCTTGCCTTAGGAGATTCGTGTGGCTTAACCATGTAGAAAAAAACAGGAAGGGGAAGAGGATTCAAGAATGCACTGTGTGTTAAGACAACACACCATGTGTTTGTGGTGTTACACAACCAGTTTAGATAGGAGTACATGCCCATGTAAATGACTTAAGGGAACACACTGTGTAGGAAACGTACATGTCTTGTAGTCATGTTTTGTAAAACTGGAGTGATTTCATTCTCATATTACCTTCTTAGACTCCTTGTTTTCAGTCTGTGATATCTTGAACTAAGGTGTGTGCTTGACCTTGTAGAGTAATGCACCGAGACGTCCTCCGGTTTTACGCCAGTTTCCAGGTGGTGATCATACACTGGACATGGCCGATCAGGGAATACCTGCAGATCCTCCAGTTGTGCTAGCCTTTGAACCAGCCGTTGTACCTGATGCAGGTGTAGATGCACAGTTCTAGGAGGGATTCATGAGGATGATGAAAACATTTCAGGGAGTGTTTCCTCTTTCCCCGTCAATGGATAATTTGATGTGGGTCTTCCAGCAGCTGCATCCTCCAACATTCCCTAGGGAAGGAGGACATCAGGCTGCAGAGTCATGGCTAGATGCCAGGCCGTTGATCTTCGAGAATCTAGAGATGCATCCATAGAGGAGGGTTAATCTCACTTCCTATATTCATTGGGACTCTACCAAGAAGTGGTGGGATGTGATCTCATAGTTGGGACACCAGAAGGTTATGGCATAGGATGTGTTTCAGCACATCTTCTTTGATTACTTATATCTGAAGGCCTTGAGGGCCGATCGAGCCTATAAGTTTATGAGTCTGGAGCAAGGTACTCTTTCAATTATGGATTATTCCTCCCGCTTTACTGAGATGTAGTGCATAAAATCCATTTTAGAAGGTGATAAGTTGTTCATTTCAAGGAAGTTTGATGATAGTCTAAGGAACAACATCTGATCATAGGTGAACATCTTCTGGTTGACTTTTATCACTTCTAACATCTACCAGGGGATGACCATGGAGCACAGTCTAAGGGATTTCGGAGTTTTGTGCTAGTTTGGCTCGACATCAGGAGTTAGAATCCCTCCTACGAATAGTAGGAAGTGCAACAGGGAGTCTTCACGCATTGATCCATGAAGACGAGAGACACTATTAGGTTGCCAGGTGGTATGCTACTAGTATAGAAGGGCTGGGCATATGAGGCCATAGTACTAGAGAGACCTAGTGGAGTGCTGATCTTGCTGTAAGATGGGTCATATTCATCACTATTGTCAGATCTTATCTCCAGAAGGTGGTGACAGGGGTTCTTCTATGACTCCTCGTTCAGGAGCAACACCAACAGTTTTCTCGCCAGTCAGGGAACTGGAGTTCTTCCAGCCGTTCAGGCCGAGGTGGAGGTTGTGGACATGGTAGACAGTCACCTAGTTTTCAGCGACATCAGGGCGGATCAGCTCAGAGTGGTCAGGCAGCGTCACAGGGCCATGGTATAGGCCAAAATCTGGCAGTGGAGCAGACCCAATAAGAGCAGGATCCTGGACCTTCTACCGTTCAAGGTACAATCTTAGTAGCCTCAATTTTAGTTTCTTCTCTTTTTGATATAGGGGATTCCCATAGCTTTGCTATTGTGGAGAGACTTGGACTCTGCATCTTTTCTTCTACTGATATCTTGATGCTAGACACTCTGTTGAGACTAGGATGGCTAGGGTACATCAGTGCAAGTATTTCCCTCTAGTGGTTGGTGTGTGTCACTTCTTAAGGGATATCTATTTCCTAGAGATGACAGGATATGATTTCATTTATGAAATGGACAGGCTAGTTCCCTTCTAGGCAGTCATCGACTGTTATCACTCTAGTGTGAGTTTCATATCACCAGAGGGAGGATCCTTTCTTCATAGGGGAGAATGTGATCTCCAAGCGAGCAGAGCATGTCTAGAGCACCATGGGTTAGGAGGAGTTACAACCCATATTTCTAGTCTTTATCTAGATGATCAAGGGAATTGCTAGTTAAACATTCCTCTGGAGGGGGGTCATTTCATATATGTCTTTTTAGAGGACTTTTCAGGTTTGCCTCCAGAGCGTGAGGTAGACTTATCGATTGAGCTTGTGTCGGGAGCAGCACTGGTTTCAATTCCTCTTTATAGGATGGCTACACCTGAGTTGCAAGAACTCAAGAAGTAGTTGGAGGAGTTGTAGGCAAATGGTTTCATCTGGCCCATTACTTATCCTTGGGGATCGTTTGTCCTGTTTGTGATGAAGGCAGACGATACCCTCAGGCTTTCTGTTGACTATCGGAAGTGGAACCAGTTGATAGTCAAGAACCGATATCCCGTGCCTAGGATTGATGATCTCTTTGATCAACATCGAGGAGATCGGGTGTTCTTGAAGATTAACCTGAGATCCGGTTACCATCAGTTGGAAGTTAGACCATCAGATATACCTCTTACAGCCTTCCGGAGAATGTATGGTCTATACGAGTACTTAGTTATTTTGTTCGGTCCGACGAACACGCCTGCAGTTTTCATGGCACTGATGAACCGAGTGTTCCAACCATACTTGTATTCCTTCGTGGTGGTCTTCGTGGACAATATCTTGGTGTAATCTCACACTCGACACGACCATGCTACCCATCTTGGGATCGTTTTGAGTACACTGAGGGAGAATCAGTCATATGATAAGCTCTCAAAATGTGACTTTTGGATGGACCAGATTCACTTCTTGGGTAATGTTATCTCAGAGACAGGAGTGTCAGTAGACCCAGAGAAAGTGAAAGTAGCAGTTTCCTAGGAGAAGATGAAGAACGTCTTGGATGTGCAGATCTTTATAGGGCTCGCTGGATACTACAAATGTTTTATTCAATAATTTTTATGCTTATCAGCACTGTTTATGAGTTTGACTATAAAGGGTGCGATGATATTATGGTTAGATTCCTATAAGTCAATCTTTCAGGAGCTGAAATGGAGGTTAACTTTAGCACCGATACTAGTATTTCCAGATCCAGGAAGAGCTATACTGTTTATTGTGATGCTTTAGGTATCGGACTTGGAGTGGGGATTATACAGGGAGATAGAGTCATTGTGTACGAGTCTCGGCAGTTGAGGCAACACGAGAGGAATTACCTGATGCACGATATGGAGTTGGCAGCTGTTTTCATGCCCTACGTTGTTGGTGACATTATCTTCTGGGAGAGAACTTTGTGGTTTTCACCAACCACAAGAGTCTCAAATACATTTTCACTCAGCATGATCTGAATTTGAGACACCATAGGTGGGTTGAGTATCTACAGTTCTTTGACTTTGATCATACCTTCATGACAGGTAGGGGCAATGCAGTGGATGATGCGTTGAGTAGGAGGACTCAGATACAGGAAGTTCAGGAGGCCATCAGTGAGTTGAATCTTGTGGCTCTGTTCTTTGAGATGCATTTGGAGGTGCATGATAGTCTGGGGTAGACTTTTCTATCTTCTATAGCTATTACCTATACCCTTCTTGATCGAGTACGAATAATGCTGTTGTCAGATTCTGAAGGCCTTGTCCTGTGGGAATGTGTGTCAAGAGAGGACCTTATTCCAGGGTGGACCATAGGAGAGGATGAGATCTTGTGTTTCCAGGGAAGTGTATGGGTGCCAGCATATATACGCGAGGAGCTAATGTGGGATGTTCAATCCTCAGTTTGGGAAGTTCATCCTGGCATTGCCAAGATGTATCGTGATCTACACCGTTAGTATAGGTGTCCAGGTATGAAGAGGGATTTTGATGGTTTCGTCAAGAGGTGTACCACTTTTCAGCAGGTGAAGGCGGAGCATCAGCAACCAATAGGGCTTTTATAATAGTTACCCATTCCTGAGTGGATGTGGAATGATATCATGATGGAATTCATGACCATTTTTTCGATGTCGCCTCAAGGGAATGAAGTTTTTTGTGTTGTCATTGAAAGACTCGTGACGGTTTCTCACTTCTAGCCAATTAAGGAGACCTTCCGTGTTGATAAGATGGGACAATTGTACATCTGAGAGATTGTACATCTGCATGGACTTCCACACTCTATTGTTTCAGACAGAGATCTTGGGTCTGGAAGGGGATTTAGAAGGCTTCGGTTATATAGGTACATTTGAGTATAGCTTACCACCCCCAGACAAATGGCCAGTCCGAGCCTATGATTCAGGTTCTTGAGGACATGCTCCGAGAATGCATTCAGGATTTTGGAGGTTCTTGGGAGAAGCATATAACTCTTGTGGATTTTTCCTACAACAATAGTTTCCATGGAACAATCAAATTGAACAATATGAGGCTTTGTACGATAGACCATGCCGATCACCCTTATATTGGATAGAGGAAGGAGAGGCAGATTTGGTGGGACCTCATCTTATTCATGAGACCACAGAGCAGATAGAGTTGATTCAGAAAAGGATGGCTAAGGCATAGTCTCGACAGAAGTCTTATGCTGATTAGCGGAGACGACCTATGGAGTTCGGGGTTAGGGATCAGTTTTTTCTACGTGTCACACTGATTTTGGGACACAAGAGGATTAGGAGAGAGGGTAATATTTCACCATGGTACATCAGGACATTTGAGGAGTTGGAGAGAGTTGGGTCAGTTGAAAATCGGTTGTAGTTACCTCAGAGGTACAAAGATATGCATGACGTCTTCCATGTTTCTCAGTTTCAACGTTTCTTCTCAAACTCGTCTCATGTCTTTAAACCCGAGGAGGTTGGGCTTGATGTGGATGCATCATTTAAAGGGCATACTATCCGTATTGTGGATCACAGTAAAAAGGTTTTCCATAGTTGGTCTGTTCCTCTGGTACGCATGCTGTGGTAGCACGATCAGGTGTAAGACGAGATTTGGGAGAGGGAGAACAATGTACGAGCATAGTGGCAGGAACTATTCAGGGTTTCTTCTTCTACTCTACACCAGGGAAATTCAGGGATGAATTTTTTTAAGGGGGGAATTTTTTAAGAACCTGGATCTTCTTTTCAGGTATATATTTCCTTTTCTGATCGTTTTTTAGAAAAAGAGGAAAGTCTGGAAATTTTCTAAGTGCACGCCATGTACATCCTTGTTGCAGTAGGCCGTGTGATAGTCATGTAGTAGCCACACACATGGACATCTAGAAGTGACTTAGAGGCCACCTAATGTTGAGTACAGAAATAGAAAGTACACACCGTGTACTCCAGAAGTACACACTATGTATTTTTTTCATTAAACGCACTGGGGTCTCATCTGATGAACAGAACACACATCTTCTAGATCTCATTCATCTGAGATAATCTGTTTGGCCGCGAATAATTTTTGAGCCCCTGAGCCTTCATCAATCACCTGAATCGAACATCGTCAGTTGCGTTGGAATCGAATCGGTGAGTTCTCTTTTCTTCTGGAACATCATTTCACGATTTCTCTTCTTTTTGAAGTTATCGTGGGTGGAACATTGTAGACGTTTTCTTAGATCTATGGAGTTCTAAGGATATTATAGCTTCAAGGTTCACGTATAGAAATCTCCTAACCCCGAGGTAGGTGGTTTGTGTCTTTATGTTGAAATTATTTTAGTTTTATATGAAAATTTTCCCAATACCCATGAACGGGTTATTGCGCATTTACCGTTTTAGCCCCAGTCTTTCACTGCTATACAGATATGCTTGAATAGATGATAATTGATTCTGAATAGAGTGAATTGTTATTCTTTGGATGTGTTTCCCATTCTTGTTTTCCAATTTGGACCTTTGGGTCTTGTTTTCCTGTTAGGATGCAATTTACATTCCAATGCCTAGTATTGTAGGATGGTGTGACTGTTGTTTTGTTATGCTATTGTGCTGTAGAATGCAAGCCAAGTAGTTCATGAGGTTTACCTTGGACATTATGCACTGCTACACTTGCTTGACTTACACAGGGCCGTGAGAACCTGGTGTATAGAACATAGGGAGAATGGACATTGAGGGATTCTCTTGGATGTATTTATAATTTACGATGTGTGGCCATAGGGGGAATTGATGTTGATTGCTTCCCCAGAGTTTCTATAGTTCCTCGACGCAGGACACATGGGGAATTAGACGTTGATTACTTCCCCAGAGTACCATTAGTATAGATACGAGACTATAGGGTGAATTAATGGTTAGTGCTTCCGTAGAGTGTCTATAATTAAGTTGAACTAGAGGGGTTAGACTGTGTGTACTACCCAGATGGTTTCTTGTACTTGTTAGGTAGGACCAGAGGGGATTGGTTGTGAGTACTTCCTAGAGGGTTACTTTATGTTTAGCTGCTTTCTTATCTTTCTAGGTATGACTAGATGGGATAGATAGTGGGTACTTCTCAGAGGGTTTCCGATTGTGTTTATCTTCTTTGATTAGCTGTTGCATGTTTTGTGGTGATTTGAATGCATTGAACTATCGATTTTCTACTGATGAGTACTTCCTTGTTTACTATTGTATGTATATTACCTGCCATATATTCATAAACTGTTAGGCACAGATCTCGTGGTGGTTTCCTACAAGGATTTAGTCTCACACCCTATTTGGGCCATTCATTTGGGCCAGAACAGATTATATTATTGCAGGTATAGATAAGGGAAAGAACCCTTCTACATTAGGTACTTGACATGCTGTGGAGCTGGAGAACATGGGACCAATGTATGGCTTACAATTATAAGGAGTTTATTTTCTTTCTTTTTCACTTTGGTTTAGCACTGTCATATTCAATCATTGTGACTTGTTTGGATGTTTTCTTAGACATATGTATCATGCATCATTTTATATATGTGTTCTCCAGTTTATACTCTCAGTTTTTGTTGTATATCATTATTACTTCTTCCACTCTTGGGTTTATTTGATTACTTCCACTATGTAATCTTCTAATGAAGGCATAGTTTCTCTAATATCATACCCAATGCCCTCGCTGCTAGTTAGCAACCTCTAGCATTCGGGGAAATGCACTTGATGCCATGTGACCAACTGGGTATGGGGTGCCTCTGGGTGGCTTCCAAAACCAGGACGTTACAAACATAGGTATTCCCTCGTAAACCTATCCATGATGTGTTCATGTGGGAGTACATGGCATGATCATGGCCATTTACTCTATCCCATGTCCATGTACCATGTGTGGTAAAAGCTGAGCCATCCGGGAGGTGATCAAATTCCATGTGACAATGTCACATGCCATGTTATCCATACCTCTATCCCAAAACCCCATCTTCTTCAAGGAGGGATCCACAGACTGTTTAATATTAGATTTCACACTATGTGGTTGGGGTTTTTTCCAAAAACTGTGGTTGTTCCATCCTCATCCACTCTCACCACTTCCACCGTTAATTATGGCCTTAATGTCATTAGTAATTGTGGATCCATCCCGATCGAGCCTTTTCATGGCCATTCTCTGGTATCAAGACCTCTAATCTATTTCTAAAACTTCACTGTTCATCGTTATTTATTTTATAGTTAATGAATCTAAAATTGGGTACCCAATCCATCTGATCTTCTACCGATTCAATCGTTGCACCACCTTCTTGATGCTCTAATCATAGATCTATGATTTCAAACTGTTGCACCACAGAATGAGTTTTCAATGTTATATTTCCCAATGGATGTCAAACTAGGTGAAAAATGAATAATTATCTTTATGAATGAATCAAAAAATATAGAAATTGACAATCAAGAATATGAGGAATGACCCTAAGACGTTGTTTATGTTGTCCTCAGTCCATTTCCATTAGAATGAATATGAAGAATGATATAATCGCAAAAAAAATTCGCCACAAATCCTCTTCATAATCTAAAGTGGATATGAATCACGATTGTGTAGAGATCCTCTAATTCCATCTCATATCAATAATCAATGTTCAGTCCAGTTTTCATCCAAAAATAGAATCCCCTTCCATATTTTCACATAGCTATCAACTGAATTTTAGGGTTATGCGAATAACCCTGAAATTTTTCCATAAGTGTGTATTTACGTTAAAAATTAGCTTAATGCATCAATGGTTAAATAAAATAGTTTGATTTTATTATCTCATTTATGTTATGCCCGCAAGAAAATTTTCTAAAACACTCATGATGAAAACATTTATGTCTACATAAGGGTAAAATTCACATTCTAAACTAAATAATTTCCTCATATTTCAAATATGAGACCGTATAAAGAAGTTATTCCACTTTTTCTGTAAAACCATCCACACGTTTTATTTAATATAGTTAATATATTTCAAATATGAATTCCATCACAAAGGACACTGAAATCAAATGTTGTCTCAGAACCTGGTCTAATAAATGATCCATACAATATGAAAAAAATCACAAATTGAAAATCTGTTTCATTATAATTTAGTATCACATATCTATGTTCTTTTCCCAATTGTATATTTTATAATGAAAATGAAGAAACATTTTTGACTTTTTGTCCAAATTTTTAAATCATTCATGACTCATTATTAGATTAAAATTGACATGAACTATCATAAACACATCACACTTGATTGATTCTTGTTTTTATTTAATCCAAATACATTTAATCGTATATTATACACTCATTGACAATGTAATATTTCATAATAGATCCTCAGAGATGTGCTTTATTTATGACATAAGAATTCAAATGAACAAGATAACTAGTGATAAAATGGTGAGAAATTAATAAATAATGGTTTTACATATTGAATAATAAAAACAAATTCTAATGAAATCAATAGTAAAATAAAACACCTCTCCATATGATACATATATCAATAATGTAAATGCACTCCACATTTATCTTTTTCGGACAAGTGGCATATTATATGAATCAACTTAGGGAAAAACTATATAGAAAATAACATAAAAAATGACATAACATTTATAAAATTCCATCATAATGTTTATATAATTCATTGGGGGTTTATAGTATTCTGAGACATTGGTCTTAATAATATGAAAAAAATTGATTATAATGATGGTTATTTCCTTTGTTAATAAATAATGAATTTACAATGTTTTTTATTTCTTCCTCAATATGTGTGAGTCATTACATTTCAATCCATGTGAATCAATACTAGAATATCTATTATGTAATTTCACATTTTTAGATATCATAAGAAAATGTATTTTTGATGATTTTTCATTGTGAAAATATCTTTTGGATACTTATCAACTCATTTGGATACTAATCACATTTAATATTGATTTCATCTGATTCCTTCCAATAATTTAAATTATTATTGTATTTTCCATTCCCATTAAGGAATGTAAACAAAACATTATCACACACATTCTTCTCAATTTTAATAATGTCAATATTATAACATTTCAAATTAAATTCACAATATATTTGTTTGAAATTTTTTCACATTTTCATTAATTTTTATGTTGTAATTCTATACGATGGTGTCCTATTACATTTCCCAATTTCATTTAGCAAAAAATATTATCCACAATATTTAAGAATGTTTAATAATTATAATAGGATCTATGATCCTGATAATAATTTCAGTGCAAGACATAAGATATTTTCATATATTTATATATAACATGTCAAAACTAAATCCAGGATATATTTCAAAGAATCTATGATGTAACATGAAATACTACTTTATACAATAATTTATCTATTGAGTCTCTAAATAAAATATAAAAATAAGACACTCCAAACTAGTGTGTATATTCCAAAAGGAAAATTTTCTTTGTCCATGAAACTCAATAATAGTCTACACAAGGTATGTATGCATTTTGTACATTTTCATGATAGATACATCATATGTTTATACACTATGATTCCATAACACATATAACACATGAATAAGAGACTAAAGTTAGAAATAAATGTATTTTCTATAAAATTTATTTATAGTAATAACAATCGATATGATTAATTAAGTATTGACTATACACATCTCAAAAGGTATAATTTATGGGATCAAAATAACTAGTCAAATGTTGTAATTTCTCTTTAAAGGCCCAAAATGGATTGAATCTATCAGATGCCAATCCCAAGCACACATTTCTATGATCATAAGAGATATATGGACACAATGGATCGAAGAATACCATTCCATTTAATCTCTTAGATGTTCCATGCATTCATAATTATTATTATGAAAATTATTAAACTATATACATTTAGTGTTTTTAGATGATATAAAAAATCATTCCAGTCTTGGTTTTAATGTAAAGTAACCTAAAAGATTCAACTCCAATTTATTTTTCTATTTATTTGTGTTAGTATGAAGATTCAAGCTGAAATTGTTTTTCATTTCCATCTTGAAGAAAAAATATATTACAATTTTCTCTATTCATATATTCTATCCAACTAAGAATTCAATAATTTGTACATGTGTGTATCTTTTAATAATTGAGTCCAAGGTTGATAATAATATTGCACACCACATAAAATAATGTAATGATCTTAGATTCAGCATATCTATCGCACAATAATTAAAATATACTGGACATTGATTTATTTTCAATTAAGCATAAATATTTGATCTGGTAAAACTTTTTTGGAAAATAAATTTATTAATTTTCTTCATATCTTTTAAATAATTACTAATTTCCATCTAGAATTAATTTAGAAAACAATGTCATTTTCTTGGTTGATTATTAAATTTTATTAGTCTCCTCATCATCATCCATTTATGTTTTATCATCTTGATCAAGATTCCCTACAATTATAAAATAATAATTAATATATGTGACATGAAAAACTGAATCAATTAGAATGTAACATTATTGAAGGTTATTAACTACTAGTTTTAAAGTATCAATTATTAGTTTTTTAATTTTATTATTCGCTATCGATGCATTCACATATTAATTTTTATTGTATATATAACTATAGATTTCCCTAAAACATTTCATTCTCTATGCCAAATGAAACACACATAATGAGGAGGAAATTTTTTCAATATATTTTTATCAAACACTTAAAATCTATTAAACTATTATATGAATTTGAAATTATGACATGGGAATTTAATTCTTCCAACCACATATCTATTTTTGAATAAAAATCCAAAAACATGTTCATACCCAAAACATATTGAGATGGGTTCTAAGGAAAGGTAATCAAAATTTTATCCATATGAACAAAAATTACAAAAATATAAAATATAATATATAATTACACTATTATACATAAAAAATGATAAAAAATTAATAAAACAAGATAGATGCTATTTTTTAAATTAGGCTAAAAATATTAAGACGTGTAATTTGTTCATTAGCGCTAAATTTTATTTATAAACAAATATGAAAATATTTTATAACCAATAAAACATGAAAAAAATATATTTTTAGAATTTGTACAAATAATTTAAATATAGACACTCATTTCATAATTAATTTAACCATTTATAAAAATAAATCACATTATAAAATTACCAATTAACACTAAAAAATAAGTCAATCAAACATAAATTTGTTATAAATTATTCTAATGACGTTATTATCAATTTAATTAATTATATCATCATTAACCCATTAAAAATAGTTTTTTACATGTAATTTATCTTTATGTTCCTTAAAAAATCAGATATAAATTTTATATCTTATCAATTCATGTAAAGTAATTTTCAATAAATTGAAATAAATTATCCAAAAAGTAACTTTGTATTATGAATTTAAACATAATTTATGTTCACATATTGTATTAAAAAACTAAAATAAATATTAGTGTGTCTATCAGGTTACCCATATAAAACTAGAATCACAGTCAACACTAAGAATGGATCTATGACTACACTCGAAGAAAAACAAATCATAAATCTACTAAACTAAAATCATTTAAGGATAATTTAAAAAGGTAAATTAATAAAAAATAATTATATTCTATAATTGTTTTATATGATTGAGGGAAAATAAACTACCAATTATTTGGATGAATGGAATCTAAGAGAAACTACCAAAAATAACTTTGTGGGTCTCATTGAATAGAGGCATTAAAGGAATCAAATAACATGACCTAGCATGGATCCCAAGAGGGTAGTTTTGTTGGAGTAAAGTGACATTGATGAAGAGGTACGAAGTGGGTTTGTAGTCAAGTAGAGGTGTTGGTGGGGGATCAAGAGGGGTATGGTGTCGAGAAATGTGGAGGGGGTTCTATGGAAGGTAGGGAAGCCTCTGAATAATATCAAGTTATTGTGAGGGGTTGATGAGCATGATTGCCTATACTAGCATCGAGTGGTATTGAGAGGAGGACAAGAGGGTTCCAATTGTGTGTGTGTGATGAGGGAATGGTGTATGGGGTTAGGGCCATGGCTTTTTTTAAATGTAAATATGATTTTAAATAAATCCTCTATAAAATGATTTTCATCAATATTTAGTGGTTGTTTCAATAACAATTTCCACTAAATATGGATTCGTTACAAAAGAATTATTAAAATGGGGAAATGATGTCTTTTTTTAATTTATATGTGGTTTTTTAAATGACTATTAAAAACCCACCACAATTCAATACATTTTCTATATTGCCAAGTGTATGTACGAAATACCACATCCATCAAATATATACATAGTTTTTCATAACCATCCTAAGTGGATAATTTTGAAAGTTAATTTAATGCGTAATTAATATAAATACTATAATATTAACAATTTAGAGGTGGTGAAACCACGTTCATGGTGGAGGGACTGAAATTAATGAATCAAAATATGCATGATAAACATAACATTTAATACATAAATAAGTTATTTTAACAAATAATTATGTGTAAATGAGAAGATATAATTAAATATTAAATTATATACATAAATATAGATATAAATATGGTTATGATTTGATGAATAATAAATAAAAATTTATTATAGAATATTTTGGTATGTGTACGATCCAATATGAATCCTGGGTAATGGTTTATGTTTCAATAACACTTTTTATAAGGATTGGTTTTTTCAATTTTCATTGGGGGGAAAATTTAAACACTTTCTCTCATAAAAAAAATCTATTTTCTTTTTCTCATGATATTTGTAGATATTTTATTTATTAAATAAAATATTCCTCTCTTTTTTAATCAAAACATCTGAGAGAATGATTATAAGTGAATCCAAACATATTTATCCATTTTTTTAAGTAATATTTCAATCTATAAACAAGATTTTTTCAAGAATGTTATTCTGTATAAATAATTAATTTTAAAATCCTATTTTATGTAAAATTTGATTTTATTTTTAATATTTGTAAGGGCATTTATTTTAATGTTTTTGGTTAATTTTATTTTTTCTTTACAATGTTTGAAAATAATCTCTTTTAAAAAATTTATGTTATTGATTGATTTTCCATAAATCATGTCCATTAACCATGATTTATATTCCCTTTCATGTTTTTATTTCTTTTAATGGTAATATATATTCCCATTCTTCATATAATTTTTAATTTTATACTAATATAAAATAATACTATATTTATAAAATATTTGAAAAAGGATTTCATTTTTAAAATGTATTTTTTATCTTACACTCCACATTTCTTACAAAAGAATATTTTCATTTCAATATTCCATTTTAATAAAAAATATTAAATTCCATCATTAACATTTTGAATTGTTTTTTGGAAGATGTTTATAACAATTTTCTTATGAAAAAGTAATTATAAAAGTGTTAAGAATGTTCTATTTAATGCTTCCCTAAAAGTTTCCTCTCTAATTCTAAAATGATTCAATGTTACATAGAAACCATCATTTATAATTAAATTATGTAATTCTTTTAAGACTTAACAATTTATAGCATATACCTAATTTTATTAACAATGAATATTATAGGTTCCTTATATTTATATTCTCAGTCACTCTCCCTCTTTTTTTGACATAGTCATTATCCTTCATGTCATTATTCTTTATTATCATGGATGTATTATATATAATTTAATGTGTTGACTTCGTCATATACCCATTAATCTATATATTCTAAACACTTTTCTTTACATAAATTAGATTACATGTTCTGGACAATAAAGATAAATCATTTATTTAATAGAGAATACTTAGAAAATATAAATATTTATTATTTCTTTGAGGATGATTATTGACATCTATATTAGGTTGATTATGTACTTGAGAAATATTAACACTTTGTAATACATTATTAAATATGGAAACCTTTTGAATGTTGTAGATTATTCAGGATGAGTCTTATTGTTTATTCATTATATGATAATTTCATTAGACTTATGTAATTTATGGGTATGGATTAGAAATATATAACCCATTTATTCACCTGTAGGTCTCATAGTACTATTAGTTCTTCAATCCATAAGTATTATTTGGGTATTTACTTATCAATTATTGAACAAGTCATGGATGAGGGCTTGATGGCAATAAATTAATTTATGACATATTTGTAATTGCCCAACCTAAACCACCAGGTCCTATTCGAAGTGCCACTGGACATCATCAACACCTCCCCATATGTGAGAGGATGTTGACTAGTGGTGAGAGCCTATAAACCATCATGGATAAAATACAACCTCAGTAATAGGTGACCATCATTAGAAAAATAATATAGAAATAATCATAAATATTATTATCAAATAAATAACCATCAGAGAAGTAGAATATACAAATAAACCACCCCATTCAGTAATAATATAGATAATTAGATATACAAACCAAATCTATACAATAGATCCAAATTATCTAATACATACATTAAATAAATATTTAATCAAACATCCTTTAGGAACTCTATCTAGTAATGTCCACATTCTCCAACACATCCCACTCAATAATCAACCATTGGATTGTTTCCCTTTAATAGATCCATAATAATGAAATTTAATGAACATCGAAATTAACAATTAGGGTATGAGTAAAATTATTAGTAGGAAAACATTTACATCCCATAATATAGGTGCAAAAGATATACATTTCTACACCATGAAGGTAGAAATATATAATTAGAATGTACCTCACACAATAAAAGTAAATTGTTTGGTCCATAAAGAGTCAATCTACCTACTTTAGAATCATGCGAAATGGGATATAAAATTGTATCCTCACACATTCCCAATGATATGATAGTCCAAAAGCATGGAATACATATCCACATTGACAAGATAGTCTAATGAATGCCAATAAAATTTATGAAGCACCATTCTGAGTTGATAGTCTAAAGGACTCAACCTTCACTCTCAAATATAGATGTCAAAATAAAAACAGAAAAATATAATATAAGATTGACATAAAAGATCAAGCATCATGTAAAATCAAACAGGAATCCTAAGAATCAATATCCATGTAAAAGAATCAAAGGAACATTGCAAAAATCATGTGATAAGAATAAAAATACATCTCAATGGGATATACACACTTTTCAATAATCATAACAAAAAACCATATAAAACATGTGCTAAATTCAAGGGAGTCCTAATTTAGGTGCTACAATGATTGATGTAAAGGGTCCTTATATAAGTCCAAAATATGAACTAAAACCAAGAACTAACCCTATTCATAATGAATTAAAAAATTATAATCACGGTTGATAAGAAATAACAACCTAAAGGTATGTTACCGTCAAAAATACATAGGAATATCTACTACTGACAACGATCTTAGTCTGATTGGTGCATAGAAACAAAATCCTTTAATATAGGAACTAATTTTATCAATGATCAGAAAACAATCATTAGATCTTATCAAAAACATCTATTTTATCATCAAATCATGGATACAATTTGGGTTGACCATGGATGATCGAAGAGATGTTATCTATATTGAGAAGAGACACATTGTATTAAAAATGTAGAATTGAATCATTGTATAGGCATCAAACATAGTAGTTTTAAGGTGATAGAAGTAGTAAAAAAATTCCAAATAGGGTTCATACAGTGCTTGGATTCAAATGAGTCATAATAGTATAACAAATAAAATTTTGAGGACTATTTATAAAATAAAAAACTATAAAATAAGCATACTAATTGGACTTCATCAAACACCACTAGCTAGCCAGTGACCTCCAACTACTACCCAGTAACCACATGGGAGATAAGGTTATATCCAGAGAACTAGTGTCTAGCCATTGATACTACTCTAACTAGAAAAGTTACAACACATCCACCATGCATTACTCAACCCTCTTATAACCTCTTGAACAACTCTATCATTCCTATAAACATTTAAACATGATTTAAAAACATAAAAAAAATTAAATCATAGAGTTCTAAAATACAATTTTAAAATTCATCCCCCTATTATTAATTTGTATCCCCAAATGTATCCCCCTAGGCATCCTTGAATAACTCAAGATAGTATGAAAAAATAGATAATTTCTATTACCACATATCTTTATGAACCCACCAATTTTACCATAAAACTGGAATTAGATAAATCTACATTCCAGAAAGAATATTATCACTTCATTTCACATTAAAAATAGGTAATTCCATAAAATATGCATCTTACCCCCACTGAAAATACTCTTAGTCAAGAACATGTGCATGATTGGGTTTGTACTTCAAAACAAGATACACATGTTATATATTGTGAATACATTGATATAGTGAAGTAAGGAAAAAATGATAGGACACCATCCTGACATGTACAATGATCTCATACAACCAAATATACTATGAAAATATCATTCTTTTCCCACAAAATGATTAATCCCTATTTGAAGAGAGGCCCACAATAAGGCCTTGTCTCCTAAAAACAACACCATGGGTTGTCTCCTTTGGTCATTATAAGACTTCATCTGGTTTAATCTATAACCATCCCCTTCTAAAACAAATTTAATTACTCTATGGTATGATGTTTCGTACTCATCCAAATAATTGAATAATCACCCACCACAAGATAGTAAAAATTTTAATGAAATGGAAACCCATAAGGATCCTCAAATAGAGTTCTCTAAATAAAATAATGAATAATGTTATTATGGGAAATCTCTATTAGATACATGGTATTGTACCAAGTTATACTAAAATATAGAATACATTCTTGAATGATATCCTCTGATGTCCAGATCACACTTCCTAAAAACCCATATGTCTGAGAAAAAAAGGTTGTACTCAACTTCAACTGAGTACCATTTAAATTTTATAGTCCTCAAAATAAAATATGAAGTAAAATGGGTGTCTATTTAGATACCATGATTAGATGTACTGCAAAAAGACACCTGATATTTGGAATATAGACACTCCCCATCGCATCCATGGAGTTTGTCTCTTAGATTGGTATGAATTGTTCCACCTATTTCAACGAATCTACTAATACAAAAATTGGATCCTAACTTATCAGGGTCGATTAAAACCCTATCATGAAGTTTTTATACACCTCATCCCACTTCCATTAATAAATTATAAGTGGAAGGTGTAGTCATTTATGTCTCTGATGCTCATAAATGATTCTATAACTTTTCATAAAATGGGGGGCCAAGCTAGCAACGTCACTCTTCATGTTTTTCTACATGAACTATTCCTTGATGTCTTGGTACATCTTAGTTGAACCAAGGTCCAATATAATCTAGGAATAATGAGAGTCTCTAATTTTATCCACTCTCATTGATGATAGAAACATAAAACATCAGTGATATAGAAGAACTCAAAATCTATCCAAATCCTAGAATTTAATGGAACCAATTGTTTCCAACCACTTGTTCATCATGACACACTTTGGATCAATTAACTTCATTATTTTACCTTATTTTACCAATGAGAACATGATCAGTAATGGTACAAAAACCACTGCCCCTATATAATAAGATATGCCTACCTATTATTCTACCAACAGATTCATGATATTATATGATAATTTTGATATCTTTTCACACACTTCCTTTTTCATCATACTTAGTACATCTTCAACTACATTTCATTTAACAAAATAATATTCCATCTTAAATTAAAACATCTACAAGTAATCCACCAAAATTATATGATAAATGTTAATGTCATCTTGCTATAAAATTGTCCTTATAATCTTCCACTCATGGGTTTATAAATGGAGAGAACTGTAAGTAACTACCTTTTCAACCTTCAACAAAACAACTCCCAAGATAACACTAGATGCATAAATAGAATCTACATTCCTAACCCTAGGATAGGGAAGAATCGAGATCAGAGGATATTTAAATATATTATTTGGATATATGGATACTTTATAAAGGTGTTCATTCTATTAATAGATGATTCCATTCTTAGTAAGGGTCTTCATGAAAACTATCTAGTGGTGGATATTTTATAATCAAGCTCTTATAGTCCACATTAGACCCAAGAAAACCATGAATCTCAAACACGTTTCTCAATCGTTCCCAAGACATGACTACAAAAAACAACTCTAGATAAAATAGTATTCCCTATTTAGGGACCAAATTCCAATTAAACCACACCTCTTATACATAAAAGTCAAACATCGAGTTCTTGGTGTAGAGTTAATGTTCCCAAAGAATAATCAATATGATATAATGGTGTATAGCTAGTGATTGAAATGACTTGAATTATATTAGTATTTCATTGACTAACACAATGATGTAGTTCATGCTTGGAGGAAATACCATGTTAATGAATTCCATAAACAATGTGATATTATTAATTAGTCCAAAATAAATAATAGAGAATTGATAAAGATCATACCTTATCCTAGATAATGTATTCAGTGTTTTTCTACTCTAACTGAAGATTATGGTATCTGAAATGTAGATAAACCATAAAACCACCCTAATACCTTCTTATTAGATAAAAAAATCATCAATTATCAAAACATTTGGTATCTATTAACAATGGTTATCTGATTTATCTTCTATAATTCAAAACAATGATTAAGGCTATCCATTTCTTGTATAGTGAACTACACCAATGCACCACAAGGAGATGTTCTTAGTTGATGAAGTATTTTACCTCCAGATCAACCAACTTCACATTGAGAAAATTTAACTAAGTTTGTGCCATAAAATATATTAGAATGGATTCAGTCCATGTACTTTGAACAATATTTAACAGAAACTCACATCCCTAAATAGAAGATAACCCTGAGAAATCCATTGGAATGGAATCTTAGTACATGTTTACCACTTGAGGAAATGATAATGGAGACATTATTTGACCCATGAAAAGGATCATACTAGACACATGTGTCAAAAAAAGCTCTCTCTAATGAGGTTCTTATCTATCTATTCCCTCATCAACATAATAGTCACCGGTTAATATGAAATTTCCTCCTTTTATAAAGAAAATTTCACTTGTCACTTATAAAAATTGATGTGTTCGTGGTTTCTATTCAACTATTCCATGCCAAGGATATTGTCAAAAGAAACTATCTTTAGAATTTTGAATATACATACATCATAAAAGATATAAACCATTATAAAAAATTCTGAATAGATATGAATATTGTCCTATTTTCATCCTAGGGGTGGTTCAATATTTATAATTAAAAAAACTAAACTATTAAATCCTACCAAACAATTACTTAAAACAATATAAAAAATGTGATTCCCCAGTTTCAAAAAAATAATATTGTATAATAAATAAGACTTATTCCTAGAACTATGGAAGGTCCATATCCTCCATCAGTTAAATCCTGATCAACTACATAATACTTTCTATCCACACTCTATGACTCCCCATAGGATTATGAGTCACCAGAATCTCTGAACCATGTGGGGTCAATACTAGATATTGAGGTCATGTGCCTACTCATATGGTGCACATACTCATAGCCTTATCTTGTAACTAATTATAATGGGATTTATTTCCAACCTTTTTACAAGTCTTGAGTGAATATTTACAATCCCTGAGAAATTGTCCCTTATATAAAAACTTATAACACTTAATAGAGTCATGGTCCACATAGTGAGTCATGAAACCTCTTCTTAGATTTGAATAATGAACACATCCATGGAGTCCATTCTCCAAATAACTCTTATTATTCATAGAAAAGGAAACACGAAATACAAAAGATAAAGTAATTTTATATCCACTAATAGATAGAATAATACCTACAAGTCTCATGCATGTTGAGTAATTAACACATCCATGGAGTCCATCCTCCAAATAACTCTTATTATTCATAGAAAAGGAAACACGGAATACAAAAGATAAAGTAATTTTATATCCACTAATAGATGGAATAATACCTACAAGTCTCATTGATGTAATCATTTAAAGTCATGGGTGGAAATCCTCTTCAAAAGGATTGTCTCATGCATGTTGACAATTTTTCAAACATATCCTTCTTGGGGGATAGTAAACTAGTCATATCCTTCATAACAAAAAATAGAATGTAAAATAACAATAAAAAATTATAATACAATATACAAATTAAAAATCAATCTTCACATCATGTCAAGAAGACATCCTAACAATACAAATCCACATTTATGAAAAACAATAACTTTTACAAAATAATGTGATCAGGAATCAACAATGTTCTCATGGGTATACACACTCATTACAAAAATCATTACATTAACCAATATAAAAAATATTCTAAATTCATGGTATTTTTATCTTAGGTGCAACAATGATCTATGGAAAGAGTCACTGTTTTCATCATAGGGCACAATGGAAACCGAAAAGCCACTGGATTCAAAATGATATAGAAATAATGGATCATGGTTGAGTATAATTCACACCATTATGGTAGTTTATGTTCAAACATACTCTAGATAATACAACACATATAGGGATCTTGGTTTTATTGGTGTAAAAATTCCAAAACCTTGAATCTGTTTTCCAATTACATAAATGATCAAAAACACCTCATTAAACCACATATAAACCCTTTGATCTCATCAATACATCATGGATATAATTGAATGTGATTGAGTATAAGAGAATGGAATCGATCTAGATTAATAAACAAATCATCAAATTAATAATATAGGATCGATTCATTTTCTAGGAATCGAATGAAGAAGTTGGAAGGGGATAATAGAACTTTGAAATTAATAGAGGGTTATTAGGGTTTTTGGAGTCTAAAGGGGCATTGGGGAATAATTAAGAGTGGGAGGAAATACATTTTTATAAAAAACCATGTAAATTCACCATCTGGATGGGATCTATCAAACACTAATGGCTAGTCAGTAGCCTGTAGAAAGATAAGGTCCCTCCTAGGAGAACCATCAATGGGAGAGTGGCTTCTACGAAGAATCACATCAACCAAGGAACACATCCAAAAGACCAGTGGGACTACCACAGCTAAAGAAGTTAAAATACATCCAAAATCCATGACTTAGACTAATTCTGACCCCCAACTCTTTCCAACCTCTAAATTCATAAAAAAGATCAAAATATACATAAAAATTACAAAGAGTCATGCATAAAATGGAGGGGTTGGATTTTTTTTCCATTATTAAGAAATAAATTATTATTTTCCATGTGATAACTATAATGATATTATCTATAGTTGATATTATTTATAAGGTTATTTATTAAATAAAATATATATTGATTATCCACACTCCCTTATTGGTTATGCCTTGTGTGTTTATAATATCCTCGCTTATACTCTTTCCCTTAATATTAATATGATATCATAATCTATTATGTTTCTATTTCAATAGGTTAAGAGTAATTTTAATAAAAATGATATATCTATAATGGTATCATGTGCGGTGATTTTTTTAGATATTTTAAATACTTATTATGGAATGAAGTAATATGTGTATAGTAGGAAACTTTCATTTGGCTGAGAATGATGTGGGTTAGGTTATCTAATTTTTTCATAATTCAATAAAGTCATAATCATAAATGTATTGGGTATGTATATTTCTCCTTAGTTTCAATGATTTTGTAACAATAGATGGTTAATATTAGTTCAATTCGATCAGTATCAACCGAAAATTATATGTAATTTAACACTAGATTATGCTGTGAGAGATAAGGTTGTTAGAGTTAGTATTAGAGTAGGTTTTATATAACATTATAGTATAAGATTTTATCATTCTAGTAGAATTAAAGAGTTATAAATAAACTTAGTGGTTGATAAGTTTGTCATTAAGAATATGTTAAGATGTATAAATCCCCTTTTAAGATCACATGTGTTGGGTGTTTTAGGTGATTAATGGTATTTGGGGAGATTTTTTTGGGTTTTAATAGATAATTGTGGTGAATTTAAACCTTAGGTTTAATATGTGATTTAGTGTAATGATTTTTTAGTAACAAAAGATATTACATTTTTGCTATATATGGTTATTGTTATGGATAATTTAAAGGGTTAATACATACTTTGATGTTGAGTTATTTAGGGTTATTTTGTATAAAGTATTGTCATATTTTTGGGATCATTATATTATTAAGGTCACTGAGTTACTATTTTATATTATGGGATTTTTTGAAAAGAGATTTATATTATTTAAAGAATGTATATTGTGATATGTCAAGATGTTTACATTTATTTTTGAAAAACTATTAAGATATTTTAATGAATATATGATTATTTTTTATACATTTATGGTAGGGGACTATATGGATCATTAATACTCTTAGGAAATAAATTTTACAATGATATTTAAGAAATATTTGATACTATTTTTTGGATTTGTATGTTTTGAATTTGGTCAGAATATTCTGAGATATTATAAGTTTAAATATATTCAGAAATATTTATGATGAATTTTTTGTCTCATTATTTAGGATTGGGATATTATTGTACTACTTTATTTTATAAAAGATTATTCAATTTCTATTCAGGAATAATATATAAGTGTTCTATCTTTTTTATGTTCTAGTAACTGACTAGAGATATAAGGAATCAAATCATACCTTTTAAAGGACTTTTGATAGAATAAAAGTTACTTTAGTGCTTCATACATGAAAAATTCATCCTGATTATTTATCATATAAAATTAGAGATCAATTAGAGGTGGAAAACAACTCAAAAAAAACCAATAGTTGAAATTACTATTTTAAAATAGAAATAATTCATGTATGTACACCTTATCATAATCAAAATATTAATGGTAAAATAATTCCTCCACTCATGTATGAGGTATATAAATCTATATATTCTAATGTGGATGATCCCACTTAGCTCTCAAGGTATGGTTTTGGAAAATCATTCAAATGTTTTATTTTTAAAATGATGCATAAATGGTTTTAGAAATATTTAATTAAGAATGAATAAGATTTATACAACTGAAATTACAAATAAATTAAAAGGGAAAAATCTACTTCATATTATATTACTCTTTCATTACACACTTATTTTTGTAAGAAAAAATTAAACTTGGAGGATAGAATTTATTTATTGGGGGAATGTGACACCGTGATATTTCAATATAAAATTATCCATTAAATATTAATACAATTAATAAATTACGTTACCAAAAACACCAAACTAAATATAATCTTTACATAATAAAATAAAATTTTATCAAGTATAATGATATTAATAAATTATCATAATTACATTGTAATTATTTTTAATTGGAGAAATTTAATTATTATAAAATACATAATTAATGTGATATGATTAAAATAATGTAATATTAAAAGTGTAAATTTTGAAAAATTATTTCTCATGTTTAGTGTATTTTAATTAAATTTTCACATTTAAAATACTTCAATATATGACCTAATAACTTAATAATATATTATTTTTTAATTTTTAGGAAACATGTCTAACAACTTTAGATGTATAAGAAATTTATTTTTCTACCAATGTTTATTTCATTAGGTTTAATATTTTTATCCAAAATATAAATTCCCATTCTTTATATTTTTAATTAGATGAAATCAACCACATATTTTAATTCACCGTGTCAAAATTATCTTTTTGTGATTATTTTGTATTTTTCTAGAATATTTTAATTTTTATTTGAAAGGTAAAAAATAATCTTTTTATAAATACTATGACTTTTATGAGCTAAAAATGATAATAAAATGACATAAATGTTTTTTAAAAACATTTTATAGACTAAAAATATGTTTAAGGATTAAAATAAAAAAATTTAAAACATTATGTTGAATTTGGAAACCCATATATTACATTTTAAATTGAATGTTATGTTTTATTCTAATAAAGGAACTATTTTCAACATTTTATTAAATAAAGTTATTATAATGATAAATTTAGTTTACAATTAACTTTAAATTAAAATAACTCTTCTTTTTTATTACTAATCTATTTAATTTTATGTAAATCAATTCTATGCATTACTATTTAAAAAATTATTTTTCATTATTAAAATGTTACATTTCTAAATACCATTTTTCATTATGTGTTTCATACATATATTAAAATTAATTTTCAAATCCTCATAGAAATGAAGATTTTTAAATGATTCCATATTTTTAATCAATATATTTAAATTTCAAAATAAATTTTATTTCATTTTTTTGTAATGAAAAGTTACGATGGTAAAAACGTTTTCACCACTATAAGGGTTAAAATTTATAATGAGGTGGTCAATATAAGATTTATGGCTTAAAATATAAATAAAACATTGCTAAATTTTTTTGGAAGGGTGTATATAGACATTTAATTAAACTATATTGGAAACATTTTCAAGTTGGTGTCACATTACAATGTATATTACTTTATATAATTTTAAATTTAAGTGTATTTATAAGGGGTATGCTCCCGTCCCTTATAAAAGGGAACCTACTATTATCTCTTATATAGACACCCAGGGGTAAATTATCTCAAAATACACCCCAAAAATCCCCCAAAACCCATTATACAATAACTAGAAGTTCTGTTCTTCCCAAAATACCCATCTTGGAATTCATAAGGTGTTTTGTAAAAGATATTATCAAGAGAAGTGGAATACGATCATACTAATATTTGACAAATTTTTTTATCTAATCCTCATCCAAGTTTTACTTAATTATATTAAAATTATAAAATAATCTTATTTAATATACCGAAATGCCTTCATGTTAATGGTGTAACCATTTTTTCTTCTTTTCCATCTAATAGAAAATGAAAATGCTCCTCATGCATAGGTGGAGACTACCACCTCCATGGAGTTTTGTATTTAATCATCTATCACCATATAAAATAGATTATTATATAGATATATTTGATAAATATATATTACTTTTCTATTAGAAATATTAATTTTCAAAGATAAAATATTATCTAAATTCATTCACTATAATATTTTGGTAAACAGGGATGTTGTTCATGTGTATGTATAGACTACCAAGTCCATGATCAGATGTAATTCATTATTCGTAACTTCCTCACATTAATGATTTATAGAAATAATTAATTTACAAATATACAATTTATCAAAAAAATTAATTTTCATTAAATAATTATTTAAAATGTAACCCCTAAGTACGTGAAGACTACTTTCCCCATGAAGGACATATTTCATTTTTCATAACCTCCTTACATGGGTTGTTGTGAGTGTTTATTTAATATATATATGAGATATATATATATATATATAATAAAATTTTGGAGGTGATGAATCCATGACCACGTTTTATGAGCTTGAATCGATGAATCAAATCATGTAAGAGAAATAAAATAGTTAGCACACAAATAATTTCTTTTTAGAAATCATTATGAGAAAATTTGTACAAATAAGTTATGAATAAATAATATCCAGTATGATATATATAATAATAGATCATATATATATATAGGAATATTAACTATTAATTTATTATACATGTGGTTGGGATGTGTCAGACCAAACAAGAATCCATGGTAATATTTTATTTTTTAATATCAATTTATATCATGATTATTTATTTTTAAAATATCATTGGGAGTAATTTTATATTGTTTTTATTTGAAATACCATATATTTTATGATTCAATTTTTATTTAAAAATTTCTCAAATATTATTTCAATTTATTCACCAATTTAACATAAAACATCTAAAAGAATTTTTATAAGATAAGTCAAACTTATTTCTACATTTGGTTGAGAATTATTTTCATACATATCAATATTCCTTATTTTTCATAAAAATATTATTTTGTATACTTCAATTATTTCTAATGGTTAATTTTTATAATATTTTACTATTTTTTAAAATAAAAATTAAATGTAAAATTTTATATAGTTTTTCACACTTGTAATTTTTTACATTTTCATTCTAAGTATGTGAAAATATTATCTTTTCAAATTTTCCCCCAAGAAAATTTTTCTAGTTGTAATTAATTATTTATGGGAATTACCTAAAAATGTATTGAAAGATTCTTTGATGATGCCTTTGTGGTATGATATAAACTTCTAGCACTATGGCATCTATCATCGAGAAATCAGTCATTACTAGCCTTGTGATTAATAGTGTGATATGATTTGTAGACAAATTTCCTCATCAGATAACTAATTAAAATGAATTTTTGTTGACTATTAAATATTTAATAATATTTATTCATTATATATTCATGATATATTTTGTTATACTCTTTCCCTTCTAAGCATACAGGCTTAAACATTCTTATAATTTCATGTCTCTAGTTTATGATAGATAGTAATAACAATGATATATCATCAACGGCATCACATGTGGATAATTTTATAGGATATGTTAAAAAATTATTATTGAATAATAAAATATGGGTGTAGTAGGAAAAATTTGATTGGTTGAGAAATATATAGGTTATGTAAGATAAGTTTTTTTTCTAATTATCTTAAGTTATAAACAATAAATGGTTATGGGAATATAAGTAAATCTATAATTTCTTTTATTTTGTAATTTTAAATCGATTAAAAAGGTCCTTTAAATATCTATTGAGGTCTATATGTAAAAATTATTTATTTTTCACTAAATCTACAAGTGAAGGTTTTAGTTGTAGCACATTGAAATTGTTTGATGCCTAAGAGTTCTTATAGTTAGTGTACACTTTATTTTTGATAGTTTAATCTAACAAATATCATTGTGTATGGTTTTATTCAAAAAAATCAATTTAATCATTGATTTTATGATCATTGAGATTGAGTGATTTTGGTAAGAAAGATATATTTTCTAGTGTGTGAATAGTGAAATTAACCTATGAGTCATGGGCTTCTAGGGATAAGAAGATTTAACACCTAAAGATGAATTTAAGTTATGTAATTGTGAGTATAACAAGATATGAAATATATTATATATAATATTAGTGATTCATATAGTCAGGTTTATATACTTTCTAACCACTTAAAGTGGAAGTGAGATGATTGTTTAATTTAATTTTTACCATTTCCTGAATTTTCATTGATACTTTATTCATTGTATTAATAAATCTCTTTCACTATGTCTATTCACTTATTTGTAAGATTTTTAATTTCAAATTTAATTTTTTATAGATTTTAAATATATAATTTGATAGATTTTAACTTGATCATAAGATTATATTTTCGAAAAAAAATTAGGGTGAAAGAAAAATTCCATTAGTTTTTCATCAATAACCCACACAGATCATACATGTTGGATTCTTTCAATAAAATATTTGGGGAGAAAATATTCAATGAAATTAGTTTCATCTAGGTTATGAGAAAAACTCATTTTTTACTTATACGAATATTTGGTACCAGTATAGTTTCTACCTATAACATAACACATTCAGTTTTTCTATAAGATTAACTATAATTATCTCAGTTTTAATAACTAAAAATATTTTGTAAAAAATAGATTATAATGTTTTTGATATGGCTAGTCTTATAATTTTACCTCTTGATAATTTAAATACATGAAGACCAAATATATTTAAATATTGGAATATGAATATTGGAATGATACTACATTTTTTTCATTAATAATTGGTTTCATAAAATCTTTTTCGAGGAGTATAATTTATAATGTTCCACAGAAATAATTCATCCATATTTTTTGTGTAGAAAATATGAAATAATAACCAAATAAAAAATATTAGAATACTTTTTTATATTTGAGAACTAGTAATATCTATTGTTATATGTGATTATGTGATACAATAAAATAAAATTTGGATGAAGTTAGAGGTTATAGATTCTGGAACTTCTATTGTGTCAGAAATACAATGATATATTTTATAATAAAACTACTTGAATTTTGATTTATTACTAAGAGAAATAGTTAATAAAATTTATTATATTCATATTAATATTATAAATATTTATGAATATTTTGTTTAGAAACCATTAAAGGAAAATAATATTATTGAAATTGATATTGATATTATGCTAAATGAGTGGGTATCTAAGTGAAAAAATATCAATGAAATATTTGGTTACCTTTATTACTAGTGAAGGATATAATACTCATAATTATTCATTAGATGGTAGTGGATGTTATATTTAAAATATCATTTGTTTTTATTTAAAAACATTGAATAATGAAATATGCTTCTCGGATAACGTAACTATGGAATCATGGAGAAACATAACCCTAGAATGTAAATTTTATTATACATCTGAAGATGATTATACAACTTCGCAGAATGATAAAAGAGATATCCATCATTTTATGAAAAATTAAATTCATTGAATAATGGATATGATATACAATCTTTTGAATGAAATTTTATTATATTTAAAAATATTATGGAAAAAGAGAATAAAAAGTTGAAAAATAAATATGATTATTTAGAGGATGTTTTTAATGCTATTATATATATTTAATTGTTAAATAATGAATTGGTTAATCATTAATCAGAATTAGATTCTAAGTGTAATTATAGTACAAGTTTATATAATATGATTTTATTTATTGAGAATTTATCATAGAATAATAAATTAAATATATAATTGTAAAATTATAATTATAGAAAATTAAATTTTTAAAAAATTTATAGACAACTAAGAACTTGTAAACTTGTATTGGAATATGATTTACATTTGATAAATCACATTACCAATCAGATTCCCATGTAGCCAAAAGTGTATCTGTTTTCACTAAACATAAATGTGACGGCCATTTGGAATTTTTTTTATTTATACAAAGTTAGATATTTTGGTTTTTATAGAGATTTAAGCTCTGAATACCTAGTAAATATTCACTATAAAATAGTAAAGTAGATGTGATTTCTTAATAATTTATTTCATAAACATAACAAATCCCAAAAAATTTTGTCATTAAAGAATATTGTTTTATTGTTTTTAGGGAAATAGGGTGAGTACCAGTTATTATAATAAATGGTACGTATAAAGTAGATTATTTTCTGTATATGACTAGTGAACATATTAAATTTTTGAATTTGGAAAATTTTAATAGAGATTTAGTCACTTTTAGAGACAATTCATTTGTTTAAATCATCTGATTTGTTGATTTCTATTTTCTTATGAAAACATTAATTCATAATGTTTTACATTTAACTATACTTGATAATTTGTTTAGCATTAATCAAATAAACAATAAGGGTTCCTTGTGAGATCCTAGAATGAAAATTTTAATGTTAATAGTACAAAAGGTACATTCATTTTATTTACCGATAAGAATGATAATATTTAAAAACATTCACTATAGGACCGAGAGAATTATAATTTACCTAGTCTGTGTGCAGGTATGTATTTATCATATAGGTGGAATAAAAGGTTTGGAAACTATAACTTTTTGACAATAAATAAAATAAAAATAAAATAACATATTATATAATTACTAGAATAGAATTTTAACTCTACTAGAGTATGTCATTATTTTCAATTTTATAATAACTAATTTCTTATTTTAAACATAAAAATGAAGTCTCAAATTCAAATTAATTGTAGATGGAGAACATAGATTTAGTTGGTCTAACACATACTAGATATATTGGGGGTAGACACTGTTTGTATTCCTTAGTTAATAATTATAATATAATTACATGTATTTATTTTCTCACACAATAATATAAAGAATATTCTCAACTAAAATGTTTTCATTACCTCTTTTAAAAACGAAAATAACCTACCTTTGATTACTATATCGAGTGATCATGGTGGTGAGTTTTTAAACTATAATTTTCAAAAAAATTAAAATGAAATATATTATAGATAACTTTTCAACAATAAGAACACCTCAATAAAATGGGTAGCAGGAAAAAGAAACACAATTATTTCAGAAATTACTCATTCATTATTTAGTTATGATATTATCTCTAGATTTTTTTTATAAGAAGTGATTACTTCATGATATACTCAAAATTTATATCTTCATTATATATTTATTAATAAATTTACTCAGGTGTTGTGTACTAGGATAAATACAAATAATTCATACCTTAGATTCTTTCGGTGTAAAGTGTTCTTCGTGAATATTGAAGATCAACTTCATAATTGTTATCTTAAGGATATTGAAGAAAATATTCAGAGTATTTAAAAAACTATTAAGGCCTATAGAGTATTCAAAAGAAAAAAAAAATTTTGAAGAAGTTTTTCATAAAAAAATGGATAAAAATGATAATTTTCATTTTTTAAAACATCTCTAATTTAGTCTTCCAGATGAAATTTTTATAAATAAATTTTTTGTGTCTATTGTAATCAGATTCACAACCATTGGTAGAAATCCCTCATGTAGTAACCAAAGCTATTTTCAATATCTAGAAAATAAATCAATGAAATATACGAAACTAATAATTGGAGATAAACTTACTATTATACCTATGAAGAAATAAATCTTAAGAAGTCATCTCACTAATAATATCATACAATATGCAATCCAACAAGTCAAAATATATAATCATTAAGAAATTAATGTGTCCAAAATTAATTCCTTTCAAAATTTAACGACAACACAACACATGATTCATAGGGTGATTAATGATTGATAAAGACCATATAAGAATAGATAAATCAATTCAAATAGAATCATGTTTATACACTAATTGAGAATCCAAATGAATATCTAGTGATTTGAGTAAAATTGGGTTTTATAAAAATGTGCTCGGTAAATGGAATTATAGTAATGAATAAGACACATCTTGTTTTTGAAGGTTATTTTAAATAAGAAGGGATATAATATGGTGAAGAATTTTCACCATTTATAGTACATAAATTAGTTTGGATCTTACTATCCATTATAGCATATCTTAATTTGAAATTATTTCAAATTAATGTGGTAAGAAAAATCCAAAATGGATTTACCTAGGATGATGTTTATGTTAAAATAAACCAAAGATATGAATATGTAAAAAAAATCCTCACTTATTTAAACTTACCTAATTAAATAACACAATAAAAAAATCCTTGGCAGAATTTTATGATAGACTAACATGTTTTTTTACATACAAATAATTATTTTAATGGAGGTGTTGATCCAACCCATTTTACAAAATCCGAATTCAATTAAACCACTATTATTACGATTTATGTTTATGAAATTATTATTATTTTAACGAAAAAATGTCTTTTTGATTTATTTTCATTGCTTATTAAAAGTGACATTGAAATGGGCATGATGAGAGAACAAAATAATTTCCAGGGTTTTCAAATCACTCAAAAAAACAGAATCAAACATTTCTACACAACATAAATATAGAATAAATTTTACTCATACATTTTGGTTTTGAAAGTGGTCTGAGTATATGTAATTTGATATAATATTCCATAAGACATGATCATTTGGAATATAGTTTACTAATTGATCAAAATAATTTTATAGGTATAATCAAAATATTTCTTTATTTAAAAAATTTTCGATAGGACATAATGTTTTTAATGTTTTTTCTGTGAAGTATTCCAAGAGGAAATGAAGGAATCAGTTATTAATGTGGTAAAATAAACATTCAGATATGTTAAAGGACCATAAAACCATTGTTTGTTTTATTCTTCCATATATTTATTTCTAATTTAATTTTACCTGGATATTGAAATTATATATATATATATATATATATTTTGGGTACAAAAATTACATAGTAATGTTTCATTTTATAGGAGAATCATTGGTATCATGGTATATCTAAAAGAAACACTCTATTTCAATCTTCACTACTGAATTTTAATATATAGAAAGTGGATGTTCTTGTGAGAATGTTTTTTGGAAAAAACACACACCCATAGCATTTGATTTGAGTTATACTCAAACTCCACTAATTTTTTATAATAATATAGTTATATAATTTTCTAAAAACACCTAACATAACCCTCATGAGAAATAAGTATATGTTAGATAACATTTATTTAGGGATCACGCATAAAAAAGAAATGATATACAATACATTATAAAAAAAATTACATTCATTTTTAAAAATCCTTGAAATTTTATTATATTTGTATACATGAGGAAGATGTCGGGTATGAACAAATTGAAATTATATTTAAATTAATCTTTGTCTAAACTATCTTCTAACATTGAAAACTCCCCATTAATGTTTGATGGACATCTTTTTAATTTTTTTACATTAATTTTATCATATTTTCATCTAACCGAAGTAATATTTTAATTCAATCCTAATATATTAAACATAAAATTTGAATATTATTCTTTATTTTTAATTTACTCATAAAGAAGTCCCTAATATTTAAGGGGGAATTCTCATTATCAAATTTTTAGTAAAATATTTTTATTTGGATAATAATTATATTCATGTTTATCATTTTTAATGGAGACATCCTTGAATGGGGAAGATCATCAATGTATCAGAAGATATATCTGGGAGTTTTAATTTCCTAATATCTATATTTGGTTAATTTGACTAAAAAAATTATTCATATTCATTAATACTCAATCAAAAGGGTAGATATATCAATTCCACGATAATTTTATAATTCTATATGAAGTATATATGCTATATTTTATATTTTAATTTATTTTTCCCTTTTATTCTATATTTATTTTTGATAATTACAATCATGGTGATAATTTACAAAAATATGATATTATTAATAAATTTAAAACATTTCTTTTGATTTTTTAAGGTAGTGGTAGAAAAATTAATCATTATATTTTTATGAAGGATACCATTTTAAAAAAAATTATATAATTGAAAAATCATTTTTCAATCTAGTTAAATATTTATAATATAATATACTATTTTATGTTTTCAGTCAAATATGAATAAATTTATTCCATTATAATTTAATAAAAAATTTCATTAGGAGTATAACTTGTCCATTATTTTTATACAATATTTGTTTTCTTCAATATATGGTAGATTTTTGAGTTAATTACTGACATGATTATATTGTTTTTTAAATCCCAATTCACTTAATAATTATTTTTTTTAGCATGATGGTTTTTAGTAGTATTTTTGTTGTGAATAATTTAATATCAAATAAATGAAATTCTATATCACTTAATATTATAATATAATGGTATGATGTTTCTCTAGATATTACATTCACTTGATGGTGATAACTAATGCGGTGCTGTAATAATTCAATAAAAATATAATGATATATGCAACGTTTATCAAAGGTTGATGATTATGATTTAGATATAGTTACAACAAATCCTAATGAAAAAAATTGAACAATAGATATTATCACAATAAATCCTAAAAAAATGAGTCATGGATTCATAGGGAAGAATACATGATGTAAATAAATTCTTTGAGGGTCTTTGGTCTTATGATGTTGTGAAATTGAATATTTTCTAGAGAAATATTAATATTCGTGTAAATTTAAATTCTGATCTTTTTAGATAGGATCGAAAGTTATGTGGTGTTTTCCTTGAAAAATATATTGTCTTTCCTTGTAATCCTTTAGTTTATGATCATTTAGATCAAGGGATTCCAGTAAATATGTTCGATCTTCACATGAGGGAAGAATACGGTGGAACTGGGTGTCAGGTGAATCTTGTGATTGTATGATAATGAATATTTTTATAGGTTTAAGTTGAGGTCTTTGAGGTAAAATAAGATAGAAGTTATGATAACTATAAGATAAGGGATACCTAAATTCAAATTTAAAAACATTCTTACCACTTATGATTAATTTGAGTTGAATTTGTATTAACCTTTTTAAGTGGTCTTGAATTGATATTAGATACTTTGTTTATTGTTTTAACACTTTTATTCTACTATGATTATTATCCTAATTGGATGTTTTTGAATTTTTATAACATTATTTTCTATTTATTTTATAAATATTATTTAATATATTACAACATGATCAAAATATCAAATTTATTTTCAATTTTTAACCTAAGGGATTAAAAAAATTCAATGTTTCTTAGAAACTAAAATACACCCCTATAGTGTTTTTACCTTATCATATTTTGGATGAACAAATTTAAATAAATTATTTATCCAAAAGTTTTTAGTAACATTTATGAACATGATGTGATTAATTCCATGATACATCAGCCTTTTCATTGATTTTGATTTTTAAAATTCCATTTCCCATGATCACATTATTTTAATTATAATAAAACATATACTATTACGTGTAAATAATTTCAATTGGATTTATCTTATACAGAATAATGGTAATTTAAATAAAATATTGTAAGTATTCATCAATACTGATTGCTTTAACATTAAATTAATTATATTATGATTGGAATTACTATAACAAATTATGATTTAACAACCCTTAAAGATGCATATAAGGGGTTTTTTTTAGGATCCACATGTATTATTAGTCTTGAGAAAAAATAATAATCTTTATTTTGGATTTCCCTATAATATGTAATTTTTTAATTTTCATGAAATTTTTTTAATCCTATTATACCAAGTAAAAATATATTATTCTGTCATGCAATTTCTCGTTGATATTTTTTGATCTCATCGTCAATACGATATGATTTCCATGAACTACTATAATCCTCTTTGATAATAATGATATATTTATTTGTTATTTTCTAATTATTCTAGTTATAACATCCACAAATCCTTTCTCTGAGTGTATATACAACATGTATCTCATCGTTGAATATTTTTTAAAATTTTTCGAAATTATTTCAATTAACTTTGATTTGAAAATATTTTTTAAACACCTTCAATCTATCTAAATTCGTCTTCATAAAGAACCATGTATCATAACGTGTATTGAATAAATTTATCCAATGTTATAAATAATTTAAAATATAACCATCCACTATTGTTTCTTATCTATAAATGATCTTTGAATACCCTTATTTCAATATAAAATATCACCATAAGTAAACAAATCTTCATTTTTATATTTGAGACACCCTATTTTTGTGGTCATGTAAGAATTACAAAATACATTAATTATTCAATGCATATAAAGATACGATTCAATGTATTCATTCAGGTAATAAAATATATATTCACTTAAAAACCTTTTAATATCATATATTATTTTATTTTTAGAACATTTAATTTTTATTGGAACTTCTAAGGAAATTATGGCTTACTATTAAAAAATATATATATTTCATGTTTGAAAAGTCATCCACAAGGTAAGGGATTATTTATAATTTTGGTTGACCTCAAAATAATCCATCTATGCACATCTAATTAAATTAGATCATGTATTCACATTATTTTTAATTATACTAACTTAGGAATATTTTACATAAGCTTTCATTTAAAACACTCATCACAATAATTATGTCTCTCATGATTTCTCTATAGCATATTTATTTTAACATTTGAATTGATACATATAATCATATTTTTTAGAATAAATTGATAAATTCAATTATTTCATTGATTTCTTCCTCTATTTGTATGAATTCCTTAATGATGATAGTTCCATACATAATCCTCCCAATGAAAATCAATTTTTATATATAATCTTAACATTTATATAGACACAATTTTGAGATACACTTAAGTGATCGATACTCAATCCATCAGAAAAGATAAAATCATTATATTTAAACATTATATCAATAAAATAAATTTTTTCAAAACATACACATTTAATGTAAATTCATTTAAATAATTGAATGATCTAATACCCTAAATATGATTACCCATAATTGTATTTTTTTTATTAGTTATATAAATTGAGAATCCTACAACACTAAAAAAATATACCTTCATATTTGAATTCCTTATAGTCTACCATAACCACTATTGATTCCTATTAATAACTCATCAAGTTAAAAACATTGGTGTTTAATTTTTTCATTAGATTCTATTTTAAAACTATAATAAATTTACTTTTATTTTATTATAGTTGATCACATATATTAAATATTCCTTTAAAAGATGTAATTTTTTATATTTAACCTTGTCTTTTTATGAAGCCTTAGTTTTCAAATGGTAACATCCACTTATCTCTCCCAAAAATCATTCCCCTCTTTGATTAAGAGAATAAATATAATAAAAACATATATACATATACTATTTATATACTCTATATCACAAAAATCAACAATAAAATAGAATAATACACATCAACTGAAAATATTATTCCTAAATATATACTTACTGAATTTTATCAAATTTATTACCCCAAAAACCTATATCTAACTTTATCAATCTTTGTAAAGATTTAATTTACCTTGTATTTTTTCGGTATTAGAATAAAATTCCTTATTTTTTCAATAATAATTTTTTCAATTGTAGAATAAAAAATTTAGATAAAATATGTGTATCATCAATTATATATTATTTTACCACATCCATTACAATATTAGATCTATTTAATCTAAATAGTTTTCATATTTTAGCAAAACATTTTAATAAGAAATTATTATTTGGAGTGTGATAAATTTTCTGGATGGATTAAATAACTTTACCATCTAATTTAGTTGATTCTCTAATATCCTTGAATTATTATTTTAAGAAATAATTTAATTTCATTATTGTGTTTACATATTGATGCTAAATAACCCCCACAACATTAAATTTTACAAGTCTCAAGATCATATCTGGGTGGAGGCATATTTATATGTTACTATAGCAGTACTATACTAGGAATTATTCAGTACTATAGCATCCAGAACTATTTATCTATTTCAACCTTCAGACCACTTGTTTCATCCTAGAGCCATTCAAGCCTTCAGGCCACCGAGTTCATTGGTTTAGAAAGGATTTTGGGCCACCATATGGCATATGGGCCACCTCATCACCATTGGGCCACCTCAGGGCCTTCCGGACACATGTTTTACTGATGTTACAAGAAAAAATATACAAGGATCAAGCTCAATAAGAGGATTAAGTGTGAGATTATTGACAAAAGTAGAGCTAATAGATTCATAAGTCTGAGAGGGTATGAAAATTTAAATCGGTACCAAGCTAGTGAATCTCTACACAAGACATCATTCAAAATAGCCATGTAATGGTAGAGAGTATACATCATGATGTAGATGGTGGGGAGGGCAGTTTCAAGAATTCATAGTCTTAGATGAATTATTCTAAGACCTTTGTGCCATGTAATGTCAGGTTGTTATGAGCCAAGTAAGGGATGCCCTTCATCCCTTAAAAGAATGATTATAAAAAATGAATAGAAAAATAATGACTTTTGGACATTTGGTTTATTAATCATAATTAAAAATACATCTTCATCTCATAATATTCTATAGAATTTGATATATCCTATTATTTAATTAAAGAAAAATTTACCATTTTAATGCATGTATTTTTCCCTTAGATTCTTTATATTATTTTTCAGGGAAGAATTACCTATAATTATCTCCACTTCTATGGTTTATTAAGGCAATTTCCTATTGAATTTTGCTTCTAATACCAAATAAGAGATATATGGGTATGAAAAAACATAACCAAGTTCCTTTTTGTTGTATAATATTCATTATATGGGATCTATAAGTAAATATAATTTACATAGAATTTTATTAAAAAATTAATCCCTAATTACTCAATAATGATCTTTATCCATAATGGGTAATCGTTTTGAGAATCTTATTCAGTTTTTCAATATATTTACTAACATATTATAATATGTTGGATTATTTTGTATTAGTTGATTATTTGATGAAATATTAACCAACATTAACTTCAAAATATTACTCTTATCTTTCAAAACACCTCATAACATAATGAAATATCAATTTTAATTTCTATTTTGAATTATCTTATCCATTTAATTCTGATATTTTCTCTCTATACCAATAACATTACACCCTTTTTCTCCTTGATAATCTATTAAAATTATCATCCTTCTAATATTCTTTATTATTCATAAGGAGACTAGATAATAAATTTATAATATTTTTTATAATTAAAAACAAGGTGGATTGGGATTTATATTATTCATTATATATTTCCATGAATTTACAAAAAATTAATATAAATAGGTTGTCTTTCATTGAATCAAATTTGTATTCCTACTCATATTTTTTATTCCTCTTATATTCAATGATCTTAAATCCTCTAAAGGATTTAAATTATATTCCATTTGAAATTATAATTTCTTCTTCCATGATTTCACCATACTCATCTCATAAAATATCATTGTTTTATTGATACTTTCAATAGAAAAATCATCTATGTATTGATCCTAAAATATAGAGATTTTGGCATTGAACATGACTAGTATATTTGTTATCAGTTTATTAAGAACGGTAACTTTTAAAAAAAATTAACTATAATGTTGAATAAAAATAAAAATTTATTTCATTAAATTATATAATTCATCCATCTATTTATTTTATATTTTCTAAATACCCTTAATTTTTTCATGATAAGTTCTAAATTATGAATATTTAGATTTTTTTATCAATGTAAGTAATTTTATTATGTTTTCTCTAAAATATGTTCACTATTGTAGAACCCATAGCTTAAATCAATTACCTTTTTGATGGGGATTAGAGTCACATAGTATTAACTCTCCCATCTACATATATAAATTTATTTTACAATAATATAATTCTTTAAATAACATTGGGTATATTAATATCATTCATGGTGATATCAAAAACCTTCATGAAAAAATATAAATGATATAAAAAAATTATATCTTTTTATAAGGTGAATTATATTACATAAAACATGAAAAGTACATTATCATTTATAAAAATATAAAATCCCAAAATTTTTTAATAAAGATATATGATCAAAAGGAAATAACTCAAATTCTCCACAATAAATCTTTTTTCTGATTCCAGATGGTGTGGCCAGGGAAATCAAGGTTAAAAGCACTGACAGGGGTAAATCAATGTAATAAAAATGATTCCGTGAATCTAATTAAGGATCTCATGTTTTATATAGTTTATTATCTATGAATGAAACCAAAAAAGTGTGATGATAACATATAAGAGTGAGAAAGAGTGGCACATGAAATAAGAGACTTTTATAAAGGCCATAAAATATTTTCATTGAGAAGTTATTCCCATTGTAATTACTGGTCTTGATCTGACATCATACATCATCATATTATTATTAACAGGAAATAAATTCTTAGGACTAAGAATATTTTCTAAAAATATTGTATGATAATGATCTAAATATTTTTACAAAATTAAAATAGTCTTCTATCATCTACATCATGTATCTCCAAGTGTTGATCAACTATAAACCATTATTTCTCTCCTCTAACACAAAAAATTTATATATGGAATTATCCTTGAAAATTTTAGGTAAATATGTAAATATTTATTGATGCCTTCCTAAGAAAAATGTAAAAAAAATTAAACCCTAAAAATCATGGAATAAAACATGATATTTCAATGTAATCCACTGTCAAATAGAGTGAAAGAAATCATGGTTGAAATCTATTAATAAGCACATTAATATTTCTATATTAATAAAAAAAATCCTCATATATCATAGAATATTTTTGTTTTAAATATATATCCCACAACACAATATTTATATTAATCCATTTACTTTAAAAAATCTACAATTTACTTTCTATTTGACAATTAAATAATAATATGAAACATCAGTTGAAAATTATAGAAAAATCAAATTATAATGGGTTTAATATATTATAATGATAAATGTATTGGAATTATATATTAAACTAAAGTGGGAATCCCATGTTATAATTAACATACATTCACCAATTTTATCTTTTTCAAATCTATAAAAATAATTTCCAAATATTATATCATGACACTTATATATGAGTGAAATCACAATTCATTGAGAATTTATTATGAAAAAGAAACTTTTTATTATAGTTTTAATCTTATAAACTCATAAAATATTCAATTATTTATTATAATTATAATAGAATCAATCCTAATCTCGTTTATTAGTATGTTGAAAATAAATGCAACATGAAAACTAAATTGAATATCTTGAATAGATCCACTAATGAGACTATCAATATCATGATTTATAATTTGATATTAATATAAAAATGACACCATTACATAGAATATAGTTTGGGTGATTTATATGAAATTGGGGAAAATATCAACAATATATTAGTAAACCCTAAATTTTGGTCATAATACCCACCTTTATCAATTTACATCATAATGGATCTTAAATATTTATGGGGACATTTAGACATTCTCTCAAGCATAGGGTAGGAAAGTAATTTATCTTATAATAATGTATATTATAAGGTTATTAATGGAATATTTTCGAAACATTGTAGGGATATATGTATATGTATTTTCGTGAGTGTTTCTAAAAATATAATTTCAATTGAAAATGAATTAACCAACTTTTAAATATTTAAATTTTGGAAATTTTTTATAAAATGAACCTCACATAATTTATCAATTATTAATAAAGTATTTCATGAAAATATGGTAATTTTTTATGATATAAAGTGTCTTAGAAGCCTAATGGGTATGATAAATTGGAATTAAATAGTACCTCATGGAATGGAATGTTATAATCAATTTGCATCTCATTAATTCTATAAAATTAGAAACTAAAATGAATATTAATATAAATATTAATTTAGTTAAAAATACTATAATGTTATATGTTACTGTATTTTACATTAAGTTTCAATCTCACTATGGTACTAAATATTTCTTCTAATGATATAGAAAATATAAAAATTGATCAAAATCTTATAAAAAACACAAAATTTTGAATCATTATACAGAAGAAGAAGAAAACTATAAAATGTCACACCATCACACCGACTTATTTAATATAGTATCCTTAATTAATATTTATATATATTATAATAAAATATCTAGAAACATAGGGGAAAATATATATATTCTTGTGGTTTATTTTTTTATATACGTATATTTTGATATGTACCACTAATTCTTCACAATAATCCCCATACAATCATTTTAACATTTGTGAATTAATGATGAATAAATTCTCAAAGAACCCTTGATTTTTTTTAACCACACTATATGGGAAATATATTGTAACAAAAAATATTCCTTCTAACATTTAAAAAGGGTTACCAAAAATAAAAATTATTCTCTCATTATAGATTAACACATTATATCCTAAATGGATATATTAAATGATTCAATTTTGATTTACAATAGTATTAATACATACTGCCACATATGGTAAAATAATATGTCAAAATTATTTTCATATAATTAACTAACCAATATAGTTTGTTATCTAATTCCACTATGATGTAGAATCTCCATTAGAAATACAGTCTATGTGGGATCATTCAAATATAAGTTTTATGGGGTGTAAGGTAATCCCACATGATGTTTTACAATATATTCCTATAATTTTATAATTAGGATAAAGATAATTTTAAAAAATAATATTCACATATAAATTTGATACTTCTTTTTTGTTATTTCTCTATGGGTGATTTTTTATTAAACTATCATGGGTAACACAGAAAATTTCCATCTTTCTCTTTGTGCATATTTAATAAAAATAGATCCACCGATCATTGATAATTTCACATATTATTCCAAATTTTCAAATAGTATAATAAATCAAAAATTTAGAAACAATAAAATATTTATCAATTATTGTTTATAGAGATTATACATATATTATAACCTTTTTCATAGCTACTAATATATAACTAAATATATGACACTTGGGAAAACATCCCATGAATTTTATATCCCATATACAAAAAAAAAACTCACCATAGGTTAGTGGTTTTAAAAGACTTACATATTTTTTTTAAAAATTATATTAAATGGGACTTCATAAAATCTAATATAGAATTTATTTGTGTGCTTAAAATGGGTTTTCTAATAAATTTATACTTCTTATACTTCTTCTATTTTTTCAGACCAAAATGCCCTATATGTGATCATGTGTGCTAGAAATTAAATATAAACTTTTGTTCACCTCTAGGTTAAAATATTATAATCAATTTTCCACTCTAAAATTTTTATAAATACAGATCATCTAATACATAGTATTTTGACTCAACCATTATATTCAAAATCAATTATTTATTAAATTTTGATTGTACATAATAATTAGAAATAGAAAATTGACATTGACTGAGTAGAAAAAAAATTAATTAATTTATATACATTTTTCATGTAAGTTAGGGTTAAAAAAATTAAAATTTGATTTACCATTCTAGTTATTTATAAATTTATTTTTTAAATAAAACTATCACATTTTCCATGTTATTTATGTAATAATTTCAAAGAAAAATATTATTTTTCCCATCATTTTTTTAATAAATGACTTGGGAAAAATGATGAATTTTTTCTTGTCAGTTATACAATAAAATACCTGAAAAATAAATACAATAAAATTAGATCTTAAATAATTTATGTTAAAGTATTAATTTTAAATAGAATATAAATAACCAATGTGAACATCTTTTTGATGTTAATTGATGGTTGAGATCAATCATTTTTGTTTTATTCTTTTACTTGATAGGCTATAGTTTTCTCCAACATGGTGAACCCTAACCCTTAGAATATAAATCATTGTCTATTTATGGAACAAAATATGTAATGAAAAAAAAATTATGTTTATTATTATTAATTAGATTTTCATATTCTTTATAATAATATTAAGTAATTTTTTAAATAAAAAAGAAATAGTTTTAACTAAACTCTTTTCTTATAAGGATTCATTTGAATGATTAATTTAAAAGTTATAATGAATAAATTTGAAAAAATTAATATCAATTTTTAATTCGTCTTACCATGATTGTTTTATGGTCATGGTTTGTTATTTTTTTGAAAACTGTGGATTTTTTGATGAATTGGGGAAAATATTTATTTTTTAAAATTTCATTTGTTTTCAATTAATTAAGTAATTTAAAATTAAAACATTGTTTTGAATATTATTTAATTATATTTAATAAAAATAATATCATATTTATTATTTTAGATTTGATTTTAGTATATGTTCATTTTGGTGTCTCAAAATTGTTTTTAACTATTTTAATGTTCTCAATTTTTCTCCATATTAATTAAATTAAATCCCTGAATTAATTTTTTTTAAATAATGTTTATATTTTAGATATCAATAAATATTAATTTATATTAATATAATTATTATTATATCCATTTATCTAATATAAAATCATCTTTTACTTGAAAATACACTTCTTGAAACCCCGCTTTTTGTCATCATTTTACGTTTAATTTTAAATAACAATTTTACATCACTGTGAATTAAATATTGTAAATGGATTAATTATTTCTAATCATAATGATACATATTATATAATAAGTTGATATTAAAATATTACCATATGAAATAATGAATATAGTAAAAATTAATTCGTGAGGTTTAGGTAAAACCAGTTATACATAGGGTTAAACTAAAAAGACAAGGGTTAAGATAGCCTAAAACTTATCAAAAATATAATTCATCTCCATATTTCGTCTTCATAGTGTCTAATTATCAATAATTTTCCATTTTGGATACTTTTTCATGTTAAAAACGTTGGTACATGTTATTTTTTTTAGAAATTACAATTCTTCCACTCACCACATATATAAAAGGCCACCCCTTTCCTATACCCTTCACACCATCAAAGCCCTTTTATCATCCAATAACAACCAAAATATCTTAATTAACTCCCAACCCATTATTTAGACCTTTTATATTGATCATAAATCCATCCAATGAATGATTTTGGTTCTTTCATAGTCCAAAGAAGAGGTATCATGCTTAACTGTGTATTTTTATTTTATTTATTGTTAATCATACTTAAAATGTTATTCAATTATGATTATATAATAAAAACAAATATAAATTATACATAGATTTTATAATATTAATAAAATAATCTAACTTCATCTCCCCTTCCATCAAATGGGATACGAAATCATTATTCGTGTGTACACAGACTACTATATCACAAACTGATGTTATTTTGTTTTCCATCACCACCACTCGCATCTTGTTATAATAATGAATTAAATATATATATAGATGATATTTTTTGAATATTTATACTTATTTAGTCATCATATCACATTTATCATCGTAAATTTTATTTAATGGGGGAAACGATAATGTCACTCATGTGTGTAAAGGACTACCGCATCATGAAGTGATGTTTTTAATTTTTTGAAAAATTATCTACATGCGAGGTAATATGGATAATATTAATGACTATATTTTATATAAAAGATTGTATTATTATATTAATGAAATATTTATCAATATAAAAATATAATTTATAAATTTATGTTTTACTATATAAAATGATAATGTTGTTCATGCATAAATGTGGACTACCGCCACCACAAAGTGATATGATTCTTTTTTTCATCACCATAATAGAATAATGATATATATATAAGTATATTAAAATAAATAATATGGTATTTAGGGTTTTATTATCCATATGTAAAGGTAAAATTTTACTTTCCTCGTTTACATAATGATCGTTGGGAAATGAAAACATTATTTATGCATCCATGCGACATACTATCTCAATGGTCATAAGATATTTAATTTTTCACAACCATATTTCTTGAAAGGTTATAAAATTATGATTTAAAAAGGAGAATATTAATTATATCATTATTATTTATATGGATATTTTTTAAAATGAAATATATTACTATAGTAAATCTGACATTTTGTACTTATAATCCAAATATTGTCAAAACAACTCATGTATACATAATTGATTATTTAATTACATATAACATTATAATAATGTAAATAAAGGAATAATAGAATTTTAAATGGATATTAAGTAAATAATTGAAATAATTTTATTATTCAAGATGATAATGAATATATTTGATGAGTAAGATTCAAGGTATGGGACTTAGTCTCAATTTCCTTTCATTGAGGCATATTTTTATATTATGAACCTATATTTTTTTATAAGGTGTATATAAATTCCATTTGAAATGATATATCATGAATTTGTCTATTATAACAATATTTAATGTTTTTTTAATGATGTTATTTCACGAGGATTATGATTCAAATTTTCTAAATGTCATATAGGACACTCCTTAAATAAATTATCTTTTAAAGTTTTCCTTCTATCACTATTTTTCATTCATGTTTTAAAATGATTTTATAATGTACATGAAATTATTATAATGGTACTTGTCTTATTTTTATTATTTTTTTTCAAAAAGGATCCATCGATTGGAATGTTTTATTTTATTTGAAAATTAAAATAGTAATTCTACATTTTAAAAATACTACGACAAGGACATTTCCCTCCACTGTAACTGTTGTTTTATGTTTGGGTTTGTTATTCAGATTTCACATTTGATTCAATAATTGTTTTAATTTTTCTAAGTATTTTGGTATTTAAAATTAGTATTTAATAGAAAATATTATTTTGGTATTGAAAATGGGTTTGTAAAAGAAATTATAATTTGATATCAACACTTTATTTTCATATGAGTTTAAAATATTTATTTTTAATGTTTTATTATAAAAAAGTGAAAGAATAAATTTTTTTATTCATTTTGTGGTATTTTATAATTATATGAGAAATGGGTGTGCCCGATATATATTATATGATGGGTGTGCCCAGATTGGAGCAAATGAGGATGATATTACTTACATGATTGGTTCACTCAGATAGAGTTGGGTGATTCTGATATTGCTTATATGATTGGTGTACCTAGATTTCGGTCAAATTAATTGGGAAATATTCCTTGTATTTTTAGAAAATAATTAGGGAGTAACTTGAGTGTTTATCCTATGTATTTATATAGGCTCTATTAATTTTTATGATGGATTTAAAACAGTTTATAAATTTGATTCTATAAGTTTTCAAAATGGTTTTTATTTTCTATACATTGGTTTTAATGAATTTATTTGATAAAAAACATATGTATCATTCATTTAAAAATTATTTATTTATTTCTAAAAAATAGGATTGATATAAAGGTAAAACATTAATGGGTTTTCACATTTTTTACTAGAATAACAATTTTTCTTTAATTTCTTGTCCCTTATAAAGCTTTTTGTGCTCATCACATGTTTTAAAAACAAAATTCTTCGGTTTTAATGATGGGGGATAAGTCATACTTAATGTTATGATGTTTTTCTATGAAAATAAATTATATTTCTAAAAAAATTATAGTTTTTTGGAAAATGTATTTTAATTATAAGTGTTTGAATTGTATATATATGGGTTTATTTTGTAACAATTATAAAATTTTCTATAAAACTCTAAAACTAAAAGTAATTTCAGAATGGGAGAAAGTTATTTCTTCTTTAAATAAACTATAATATATAATTTTATAGTTGGTTCCTTATATTTGGCATTGTAGAAAGGATGAAATAAATCTATTGGTTATGATAATGTCAATAGAATTACCTTAAAATATGTGACACTATGGAGATGATTTAGTGATAAATAATTTTACTGTTACCTTATTTATTTGTATAAAAAATGTTTATTCAAAATTATTTTATAGTACATAATCCTTAGCCTAGTTGGTGAGGGATCTTCACGTGCATCAATTAAAACCATGATCAAATCCAAGAGAAGGCATATTTCTGGGTTACTATAGCATTACTGTAGCAATATTGTAGCAGATATTTTTCAGTATTATAACAGTCAGAACTATTCACCTTTGGGCCACTGGTTTTTTCCTTCAGTCCATTAAGGCCTTCAGGCCACCCATGCCTTTGGGTTAGTAAAGATTTAGGGCCACCTTATGGATTTTGGACCACATTAAGGCCTTTAGGCCACCTCAAAAACATAGGTTCACCTAAAGGTCATTGGGCCACCTCACGGACACAGACATCATGCCACCTCAAGGCCTTTAGGCCACATGATGTGAAATCAAAAACCAGAAAGATTATATAAGGAACAAGTTCTATAGGAGTATTAATATAAAGAATCATTCACTATTCAAGAGCTATCAGATTTTGAATAATGAGAGTGTATGAAAATTTCCATCAGTACCAGGCCTGTATATATATACATAGAAATACTAACTGAACAACCATGAAAAGTTAGAGAGCTGATCATGATGAAGATGCTGGGGAGGGGAAGTTCTATGTAGTCATAGTATAGGATGATTTCCTCTAAGACCATTAGGTTATGTAATGTTGTAAAGACTATGGGTCATGTTAGGGTTCCCCTTCAGCCCTTGAAAACAAATTATCAAAATATGAATAAAAATTTAAAGGTCATCGAGATAATAAAAAAATGGTCTTCCATAAAAGAAAATATTGACGTTATAGTGGAATGATATTGACCAGAAAATATTCTTCTAAATTACAAACCAAATATGGTTGTAATTGGAAAGGAATTGTACTTTATATTGATGGATCAATTGAGAAAAACTATAAATGGTGGTCATATCCAAGACAAGGAGTAGTTATATCAACCACAGAGGAAGTTTTCAATAGTAGACACCTTAAAGAGATAATGTCCCCCATAATTCAATGAATCATTTAACCCAATTCTAGCCAAATGATTGATTAATGTCCTTAAGAATATATTTTTACTCATGGAATTATTGGAACATATAATGGTAACCCATTACATTTATCATTTTTAATGTGAATCTGATCGATGGGGGTCTTTTGTTATGAATATCGGATAGAAATTAAATCTTGATGACTTAAAATGAAAAACATTTCAGAATTATTTTTTTCATAAATGTTTCCGAAAGTATGTTTAGTTAGGGATTGATAAAAAAAATTATGGAATTGAGTAAAAATGATAATGGTTTTGTGGATTTATATGAACAAAACTTCAAAATATTGGCCAGGTATATACTAGACATTATTTCAGACACTAATATTAATATTAATCAATTTTTATCATGGTTGAAAATAAGTTTATGTATATATTTTTCTATATGAGAATCATAAAATTAATAATAAGGTATTTCATTATAATGAGAAATTTGAGATGGATTTTTTCCAAACTTATGTTCCTTGAGATGAAACGAGTAAGAAATAGTAAAGGTGTATGGAAAAAAGAAAAGAAAATAGCAAAGAATTCTGGAAGTTAGCCTCTAGAATGTTCCATGTTTGTAAAATAAAATTCATGAACTTTCTGATAGGATCTAGAAAGTGTTTTAGTGTGTTTAGTTTGGCACATAACTTGAGACTATAAATAAAAGAGATTTTAAACACCAATGAATAGGGTAACTAATATCCATACAAAGTTGATTTTTTTATGTAGTAGTGATTTGTGCCATTATTCTAACATGTTTCTAAATATAGTTTTACAAGATGGATATTATCATTATTAGGAACATAATGGTGTAGAAAATTAATTTTATTTTATTACCAATTGTTTTGGACCATCAAATAAAGTGGTTATGGATATAATACTTATTTATTTGAATTATTTCGATGCCCAATTTGAATCAATATCTTTGATCTCATTTATTTTTAAAAAAATGTTCAATTAAATTATAAATATCACCAAAAGAATATATGATATAAATTTTGGTCTCTTGGTTGAAATTTTAAAGTAACATTGATTTATAATAATCTCAATATTTTTAATACTAATTCTTTTTTTTGAACCATCCATGTTAGAGTCTTATATTATTATTGGTATGGATTGGATTTTTGTTTAACATGCTAACAAAGATTCCAGATCAATTATGTATTATTGAATGATTTCAAAAATATATTGAGATACTAAGAAGATGAAATTAATATTCAATATTGAATTAAAATTCACCTAAATCATATTGTTGATAATAATGAAATTGTGAAATTTATTTATGTTCCAGTATTAAATGAATTCATGGATTTATTTTTTGATGGTTTTTATTGTGTTTTACCTAATCAGGATGTTGAGTTTTATTTTTAATTAGTTCCAGATGGTAACACCATTTCTAAACCCCCTTATCCACCGACTTAGTTATAACATATAGAATTAAAATACATGTTTCAAGAATTGGTTAATAAATTTTTCATTCAAGATAATAATTAACCATCGGTTATCCTTTTAAATCTTTTAAAATAATATTGGATCAATGAGACTTTTCATAGATTATCGATCCTTGAATAACATTATTATTAAGAACAACTATAATTTTCTATATCAAAGATTTGTTTGATCATCTATAAAGATATTTTTATTTTTATAGGGTTGATAATCATCTAGGTTACTTCAGATGAATATTAATGAGGTCGAAATTATAACGAAAACATTTTATACTAGATATAGATATTATTAGTTTTTGGATTTTCAATTTGGGTTTTCTAAGTCACATGAAATATTTATGGACCTTATGAATAGATTTTTTCCTATGTTAATTAATAACTTTTTGGTTGTGTTAATTGATGAGATTTTGATATATTCTAAAATTCTGGAGGAACATAAAATACACTTAAGGATTCTTTTTCTAACTATAAAAAGTTATATGGTAAATTAAATAATTATGAATTTTGGTTCTAAAAAACTCTTTCCCTAGATATATTATTCTTAAAGATGGAATAACTATTGTCACTAAAAAACAACTGTTTTTGAATATTGGAAAAGACCAATATATATCATTAAAATTAAATGTTTTCTTGATTTAATGGGTTACTAGAAGAAGTTTTTTGAAAACCTTAGTCAGTTGTCTAACCCATTTTCTATGTTAACTAGAGAAGGAGTTAAATTCAACTGGATGAAATAATCAGAATATTATTTTCATGAATGGATAAAAATATTAGTGAATTTACATATTCTACCCCTTTAATTTATTAATGTTAAATTATGAATTTTATGTGATTCTTCATTGAAGATACATGGTTCTATCTTGATGTAGAATAATCGGTTAATTTCTTATGCTCCAGGTATGTTGAAACCCAATGTGTTAAATTACTATACACATGATTTAGAATTATATATTGTGGTTTTCTCTTCAAAAAAATTGGGGAATGATTTATATGTATTAATGTGTGATATGTATACTAATCAAGAATTTTTGAAGTATATATTCATAAATAAAAATTTTAAAATTATAAAGAGATGATGGTTATAACCAATCAAGGATTTTTATTGCATGATTAATTACCATCATGGAAAAAAATGTGGATGATACTTTGAGTTTGAAAAATAATGCTATATAAACCATGTTACATTTGGAACATTAAAATTTGGTTAATTATTTAATAAATTTTAACCTTTAGGACATGATCCCTGGTTCATATATTATTTTCATAATGAACTTTATAAATCTATGGGTACTAAATTAATATTTAAACAACTTTTCATCCTATAAAAGATGGGTAGTTTGAGTGGAAAATTCCAAAATGGGTGGATATTTTTCCTTATAGTTCACTATATTATATTTGTAGTTGGGATTAATATATTTCATTGGATTAATTTTCTTATAAATATACTTTTCATTCCAGTATACAAATGAAACCATTTGAATCATTATATGGAAAGAGAAGTTGGATGCTTGATTTTTAGGATGAAGTAGGAGAAATGAATTTTATGGGAATAGAATTGGTAGATGGAATTCCTGAGAAGTTGTAGTTGATATAGTAATATGTGATAACTGTAACGCCCCGACCCTAGTTGCCTAGAGTCGGTGCATTATTATATAACATTGTCATGATCACAAGAAAGATCAAATCTCGAAAAACCGATTGGTTTAGTAGCCTTGGAAACACTAGATATATTCATAAGTTTTACATTACATCATAAAATGAAAAACTACTACAACATAATGTTTCCACAGTCCACACTATAATCCCCTCATAATATCCCTGCAGGTCATTCATAACTTACATCTTCACTTCCTGGGAAAAATAAAACATAGAAAAGGGGTGAGCTCAAATGCCCAGTAAGGATAACAATATAGCGGAAACTTTCATCAATAAGAATAAACATTTAAGGCAATATATAACTAAAACAAAATCCTTTTAAACATGAACTTTCAACATGGTATGGCATAAATAAAATGAAATAATTCCATTTACTTATTCACATTGATATTCTACTAATCGAATAATCACATGCAAAAATCAATAACAACTTTCATAATGTTGGAATGCATAATGCCAGACTATCATAACCACATAGTCAAGGCCTCGTGCCAAGACTACAAATAAGATTTTGTCAAGGCCTTGTGCCAAGACACTAGTTTGTCTCATGAGACCTACCAATGCATCGAGGAGCTATAGCGGGCTCCACCCGTCACATATTAAGTCCAATGCATTCCCATATGAAAAGGTTTAAACATAACATAAACATTCGTATTAAAACTAGCATACTAAATGTCAATACTTTCACCATAAACTATGAATGGTATAAAAATAGCACATCCACAGTCAAACATATCACAAAACCTTCAATACAATATAGAAGTTTTGTATCATAATAAATCAACTTCAAATAATCTTAAAATCCATCAAAGGATGTTGACATAGATGAAATCAAAATTCTTTTTAAAGAAATATCTCCTTTTATTTTGAAATCATTTAAGATCCATATAAAATAAAACATTTTCTTTGAAAATATTCTTATAATCTTGTAAGGAAAACTTTGAAGATTTTATAACGGCGTAAAATAACCGCACCCGCCGTATAAGTTAAAAAAAACATTCTTACCTCAATTCTGTCGAAAAGGTTAAAAAGGACCTTGTTTTGAAAACGACGGAAATATTCGTTTATAAACTTCTTATAAAAAGTAAAACAAGGGTATAAATTACTTTAACCCATATTCTTGTAAATAATAAATATGTTTTGAAATAAATTTCTAAGAAACATGGATGTGGATGATAAATAAATCCCAGTAGATTATTACGTATAAACAACCTCGGATAATGAAAGGATTGTGAAATAACCCTTACCTTGTACTTTTCCTTGGTTGGGGTAGGTTAACCTCCTGTATAATGGTGAAATAGTTGTTATTAAATTATACAAGAATCATATATATTAATATGATATCATATATGATCTTTTAACATTGATTTGTTAATAATATCTTAGAATTATCGTCGTTTCGGGAGTTAACTTACTCATTTTCTTTTATATGTTTTGTTACATAAGACATGGTTGTTGTATCTTATTCATATCCAGAATGATATTCAGTCCTTAAACATCATTTTTAAATCATCAAATGATAATTATACTTGAATGGATACGATGGAGAATGAATCTCATCGCGTTCGTGGAGACGGTAGTCCGTAGGTACGCACGAGCGACAATATCATTCTTTTGATATTAAAATAATATATAAATGGATGGTATATCATATATACAGAATCATTAACATGTAATATTTATTATTTATATGAGTTACACATCATTATTATAACCATCCAAATAATATTATATTGAATAACAATTACACCACGACGTGGAGACGGTAAGCCGTACGTACGCACGTATGGTGACATGTTATTCAAAGGGTGGATAGAATACTGACTATGATTGTACCATATTTATAATAACATCACAGTATATGTGAGATACTGGAGTTATTATTTTATAATGGTAAGAACAGAGGAAGAAGAAGTGGAAGAAGAAATGAACTTGGAGAAGGGTGGTGAAATCATTACCTCTTCTTCGGGTTCTTCCTTTTGATTTGATCAAAAGGGCTCATTAGGTTGGCTTTCTGATCAAACTAAGGCCTCTAGGTTGTATTGAGGGATGTTGGGAGAGTATTTGGGCAGAGTGTGGCCGATCCAAAAGGCTTTGAAGGTGTGAAGAAATGAGAAGGAGGAGTGCCCTTTTATAAGAGGGGTGAGGGGCACCTTTGGAAAAGTTAGAAATATTAATTTATAATAAATTCATATTCGGTTTCTAAAGGCTCCAAAGTTAATTATTCAAAGGTTAAGGTGGGGATAGGTCGAAAACCACTCAACTAATAGAATTTAGACAGGTTTGGGTACATATATTAACATTATCTTTAAGTATTAACTCTAAGTTAATTAGTTTCACTTTTACAATGTCTCTTTGTATTTTTATATAATATGGTTAATAAACTTACTATATACATCCAAGTGACCCCCAAGTGGTACATTAATGATGAACCTATCATGATATAAGTCTCTTTGCCGAACCTTAGATTTTTAAGAATTTAATATCAATTAATAATATAATATTTGTTTAAGAACTCTTTTATGTAAATTTTGACACTATTCAATAGTTGATTTTTGTGAAACTCATAACAGATTGATTACTTCGAACAAAGTCAATTAAATAAATCCTAATATATCATATTATCCTAGAAAATTAGTTTAATTCATTAAAAGTTTCATATTATATTTATTTGGGTATTTATAATATCAATTATTTTAATTTTTCACTATTATAGTAATTACTGCATCATCATTGTGTCATATATAAAATAAATTATTTAATTTATAAAAATTATAAATAAAATATCATTATGTAGGAAATCCTTTTAGATTTCTAATTAATATTTATAATCTAAAATCCAACATATATAACCCTATGTAACAATTGTTGTTCTAAAAGATATATTCTTGTGTCATTTTTGTATTCATTTTAACTAAATTAAAATAAAGTGTCATTATCACTTACAAGTGGATCCATGGGGTCCCAAAATAGACCCAAAGATGCTCATGGTCGACCATGTATCAACCAATAGGTTTAAGACACGTTTTAGGGTAATTTAGTATTATTATAATATTATTTTTTTTACCCTTATTTACCGGATTTACCCTTAACCATGGTAAATAAAATATTTACCGCAGTAATTATTCAAAATGTCTAAAAATAAAAGTTACCTATTTACACAATTTGAACATCCTGATTCCAAATATGGAATCCATTTTCCTAAATTCAAAACACAGAAGTGGCAGAAATTAATTTAAAATTAATTCCCGCTGTCAAAACAAAAATTGTGTTTTTAAGAGATAATAACTATCAAAAGATTGACACTCGTTTATGTTCGGTTTAATTGTAAAATTATGTCCAATGACCAACATTATATTAAATGGTAAAAATATATTCTAAATATACTTTAAAACCACTCAAATTCATAATTTATCACTATTAATTATTTTGATTAAAAAAGTTGTTTTTAATTAAAATTTAGTAATTTTCACTATTCATCAAAATATGAAAGTTATCCGAAAAGTACCAAAATTTCACCTTAGGCTAAATTTGATATTCCGAATCCAAAAATGAAGTCCATTTTAAAATATAAAATATATATATAACTTCAAAAAGTAGGTATTACTATTCATAACAGCTAGTTTGATTGGTTACGGTGTGTTAGAACGCGGTGTTGCGTACAACACACGCTAGCGTACCGTGGAAGCTTGGGATGTTTCATTTTAAATTTTTGATGTCCCCATTTAGTCAAAAAGTTTTAAATATAGTATCTAAAAAGGGTTCACTATTAAAATTCGGTAAAAGTGCAATACTGAAAATGAATTTTTTCTTACATTATGTCTAAGAAACTCGTAATATGGATTCTAAAATTATAAGGATTATATAAAGTTTAAAATTTAGTTAATACTATTCATGACCTCTTTTAATGGATTTTTTTTTGGTAAGTCATGGTGCAATTGAACTCGGTGTTGCGTGTAGTGCAAGTTATTGAATTATTTTGAAGAAATAACACACTATGAAATCTTGGGGTGTTACATTCTCCCCTCCTTCAATAAATTGCGTCCTCGCAATTTGAAATTGTTCTTTGAAAATAAAAGGTTGAAAATAGAAAATATATTTGTGGGAAAACCCACATCGGAAATTGGGTTACTAAAATTTAGTCTTAATATGTGGAAAAGAGAAATGAAAGGGTCACCGCCAAATTATGATCTTGATTAGGAGAACATTGGTGGCAATTAGAGACATATAATTGGAGGGAAAACGTAAATATTTATAGGTAGTGATTGAGGTCATCAATCACAAACAAGTATAAAATTGAGGTCCTTAAACTCATCAATCTATGATGATTTGAAGTACCATCGGTTCAACAAAATATAGGTTATTGGGATAACACATTTTTGACGTTTCAAAATATCTTAGTTGAAATCCCACATCGAAAAATGAATTAACGAGGCCTCTATTTAAAATAAAGAGTCAAAAGTATGAAGATTACCGAAAATAACACATACTAGGGTTCCATGTAGGAAAATATGGATATGGAAGAGAAATATAACCATCAATTATCTGATGGAGAGTGGTAGAGAACATGGCTATGAAAAGGCCAACAATCCCAAAGCCATAAATTAGTGATGATTTAAGGTACCATCTAGGACACCATTTTTGTTCTAAGTTCCTTTTCTTAATGATGAGGAATTTATTTATGAGATTGGCTAAGATCATAAGGAGATATACTTACTTTAAAATTATAGTTTTATCCCTTAATAAATTTCTACCAAAAAGTCATCATTCACTCGTAAAAAAAATTCTATTTATACTATTCATAGAGGGTTCCAAAATAAATGAATTTATAATTCATCTACCAGATCTTTTAAAAAAACTACTTTATTTAATCCAGGACATCTTGTGGGATAGTGGTAGGTGATACACCCTTGTCGCCCTTCGGTTGCGGGTTCAAGTCTTGCGGCCTTGCCGGACGCGACGGGTTGCCGCCCGACCTCCGGGTTGTCCTTTTATGGAAATACAAAATAATACAAACTAGAACTATCCAAAATACTTCTATCCAAACTCACAGTCCAACATTTATAAGAAAGGTAAACATAATGTAGATCCTTTTTACCCCGTAATAGCATATGAATACCTTCATCTTGTATTCTTCTAATACACTGAAACATCCTGAATTACCATATTCCTTATTGATTACATTCATGCTCCCTTATTCCATATAGAAATATGGATATACTTCATTAATCCAAAATTGTTTTAAACCCCCAAAAATGATGGAATATACAAATCATTAATCAGTTCGAATGTAGTCAAGAATATCCAATATAATTTATCCAAAATAATCATGTATTATTCCAAAATCACTACTTCGGTATCAGAACTATATTATGGTTTATCATTCTCTAAACCATATATTTTCCAAAAATTTATCCTGCTATTGAGTCACTTTTCTTTGTTCCACACCATCTCAAGTCCTTAATAAAATAGTACTGCAGTACAATCCTTATATACTCTATAATTATTATAACAAGTACATTGTTGATACAACACTCAATTGATATAATCAACATAAGAACTCTAATCATTCCTCTTCATCTGTGGTAGTATCATAACTTGATTATTATCCAATAGCATCATTTGCGGCATAGTCTGATGACTGGGGCATAGGTTTGCGTAGTGTCCAAACTCCTTGCAAATGAAGCATTGTACATTTGAAACCATTTTCTTACCCTTGTAGTCATGTACTTTGTGCCCTTTTCCTCCACACTTATAACAAACTCCCATTTCTTTCAGGCAAGTTCCAGGGTGTTTCTTTCCACAGTTACCATATATGGGAAAATTCTTCTTTTCCCTCTTCCCTTTATCCATCTTTCTCTCTTCTATCATTTTCTTCTCTTGCTTCCCTTCAAAGCCATAGGACTCAGTAAACTCTTCACTTATCTTATCAACACATGATATTATTTCTTCATATGATGATAATACATGGGAGACTATTTCTCTTGTAAATTTTGGCTTAAGACCATAAAATATATGATCCTTCTTTCTCTTTGTATCATGTGCATTGATTGAGTTCTCATTCCTTCTACTGGGCGCCATTTCTAAACAATGGAATACACTAGATCAGTTTATGAATCAAAATACATAATCCCATACTTATAAAACACTTAACATAAATTGAACTATTTATGGATATAATCCATAATCATAAGAATGTTTTCTTTGAGGAAGTATATACTCATAATCCCTTCAAAATGATTTGTAAAGAAAATGAGAGTTATCCTAAGCATATCCCCCGGGAGTGTCGTAACCAAGAGTGCAGCAAGGCCCGTTGTCGTGCACCAGTTCCCGTTCGAGTCTAGCTCAAAGCGGTGTTTTTGGGTTTTACCCCTAGGTACATCTGTGCCAGAGCCGCCTCTACCTGCTCGTATCCAGACAGGGATGTATTTCTTGGAAAACTCACAAAATCATTACAATACCAAAATTCTAGGAAGTTCTTCTATACTAATCCTCAAAGTTCATCTTAGGTCTACGTGCTCTAATCAGAGTTTATCTAAGTCTAGTTTCCAAGGTTTGTACTAAACTTCCTCTGATACCAACTGTAACGCCCCGACCCTAGTTTCCTAGAGTCGGTGCATTATTACATAACATTGGCATGATCACAAGAAAGATCAAATCTCGAAAGACCGATTGGTTTAGTAGCCTTGGAAACACTAGATATATTCATAAGTTTTACATTACATCATAAAATGAAAAACTACTACAACAACATAATGTTTCCACAGTCCACACTATAATCCCATCATAATATCCCTGCAGGTCATTCATAACTTACATCTTCACTTCCTGGGAAAAATAAAACATAGAAAAGGGGTGAGCTCAAATGCCCAGTAAGGATAACAATATAGCGGAAACATTCATCAATAAGAATAAACATTTAAGGCAATGTATAACTAAAACAAAAGCCTTTTAAACATGAACTTTCAACATGGTATGGCATAAATAAAATGAAATAATTCCATTTACTTATTCACATGGATATTCTACTAATCTAATAATCACATGCAAAAATCAATAACCACTTTCATAATGTTGGAATGCATAATGCCAGACTATCATAACAACATAGTCAAGGCCTCGTGCCAAGACTACAAATAAGATTTTGTCAAGGCCTTGTGCCAAGACACTAGTTTTTCTCATGAGACCTACCGATGCACCGAGGAGCTATAGCGGGCTCCACCCGTCACATATTAAGTCCAATGCATTCCCATATGAAAAGGTTTAAACATAACATAAACATTCGTATTAAAACTAGCATACGAAATGTCAATACTTTCACCATAAACTATGAATGGTATAAAAATAGCACATCCACAGTCAAACATATCACAAAACCTTCAATACAATATAGAAGTTTTGTATCATAATAAATCAACTTCAAATAATCTTAAAATCCATCAAAGGATGTTGACATAGATGAAATCAAAATTATTTTTAAAGAAATATCTCCTTTTATTTTGAAATCATTTAAGATACATATAAAATAAAACATTTTCTTTGAAAATATTCTTATAATCTTGTAAGGAAAACTTTGAAGATTTTATAACGGCGTAAAATAACCGCACCCGCCGTATAAGTTAAAAAAACATTCTTACCTCAATTCTATCGAAAAGGTTAAAAAGAACCTTGTTTTGAAAATGACAGAAAGATTCGTTTATAAACCTCTTATAAAAAGTCAAACAAGGGTATAAATTACTTTAACCCATATTCTTGTAAATAATAAATATGTTTTGAAATAAATTTCTAAGAAACATGGATGTGGATGATAAATAAATCCCAGTAGATTATTACGTATAAACAACCTCGGATAATGTAGAGATTGTGAAATAACCCTTACCTTGTACTTTTCCTTGGTTGGGGTAGGTTAACCTCCTGTATAATGGTGAAATAGTTGTTATTAAATTATACAAGAATCATATATATTAATATGATATCATATATGATCTTTTAACATTGATTTGTTAATAATATCTTAGAATTATCGTCGTTTCGGGAGTTAACTTACTCATTTTCTTTTATATGTTTTGTTACATAAGACATGGTTGTTGTATCTTATTCATATCCAGAATGATATTCAGTCCTTAAACATCATTTTTAAATCATCAAATGATAATTATACTTGAATGGATACGATGGAGAATGAATCTCATCGCGTTCGTGGAGACGGTAGTCCGTACGTACGCACGAGCGACAATATCATTATTTTGATATTAAAATAATATATAAATGGATGGTATATCATATATACAGAATCATTAACATGTTATATTTATTATTTACATGAGTTACACATCATTATTATACCCATCCAAATAATATTATATTGAATAACAATTACACCACGACATGGAGACGGTAAGCCGTACGTACGCACGTATGGTGACATGTTATTCAAAGGGTGGATAGAATAATGAATATGATTGTACCATATTTATAATAACATCACAGTATATGTGAGATACTGGAGTTATTATTTTAGAATGGTAAGAACAAAGGAAGAAGAAGTGGAAGAAGAAATGAACTTGGAGAAGGGTGGTGAAATCATTACCTCTTCTTCGGGTTCTTCCTTTTGATTTGATCAAAAGGGCTCCTTAGGTTGGCTTTATGATCAAACTAAGGCCTCTAGGTTGTATTTAGGGATGTTGGGACAGTATTTGGGCAGAGTTTGGCCGAGCCAAAAGGCTTTGAAGGTGTGAAGAAATGAGAAGGAGGAGTGCCCTTTTATAAGAGGGGTGAGGGTCACCTTTGGAAAAGTTAGAAATATTAATTTATAATAAATTCATATTCGGTTTCTAAAGGCTCCAAAGTTTATTATTCAAAGGTTAAGGTGGGGATAGGTAGAAAACCACTCAACCAATATAATTTAGACAGCTTTGGGTACTTATATTAACCTTATCTTTAAGTATTAACTCTAAGTTAATTAGTTTCACTTTTACAATGTCTCTTTTTATTTTTATATAATATGGTTTATAAACTTACTATATACATCCAAGTGACCCCCAAGTGTTACCTTAATGATGAACCTATCATGATATAAGTCTCTTGGCCGAACCTTAGATTTTTAGGAATTTAATATCAATTAATAATATAATATTTGTTTAAGAACGCTTTTATGTCAATTTTGACACTTTTCAATAGTTGATTTTTGTGAAACTCATAACAGATTGATTACTTCGAAAAAAGTCAATTAAATCAATCCTAATATATCATATTATTCTAGAAAATTATTTTAATTCATTAAAAGTTTCATATTATATTTATTTGGGTATTTATAATATCAATTATTTTAATTTTTCACTATTATAGTAATTACTGCATCATCATTGTGTCATATATAAAATAAATTATTTAATTTCTAAAAATTATAAATAAAATATCATTATGTAGGAAATCGTTTTAGCTTTCTAATGAATATTTATAATCTAAAATCCAACATATATAACCCTATGTAACAATTGTTGTTCTAAACGATATATGCTTGTGTCATTTTTGTATTCATTTTAACTAAATTAAAATAAATTGTCATTATCACTTACAAGTGGATCCATGGGGTCCCAAAATAGACCCAAAGATGATCATGGTCGACCATGTGTCAACCAATAGGTTTAAGACACGTTTTAGGGTAATTTAGTATTATTATAATATTATTTTTTTAACCCTTATTTACCGGATTTACCCTTAACCATGGTAAATAAAATATTTACCGCAGTAATTATTCAAAATGTCTAAAAATAAAAGTTACCTATTTACACAATTTGAACATCCTGATTCCAAATATGGAATCCATTTTCCTAAAGTCAAAACACAGAAGTGGCAGAAATTAATTTAAAATTAATTCCCGCTGTCAAAACAAAAAGCGTGTTTTTAAGAGAGAATAACTATCAAAAGATTGACACTCGTTTATGTTCGGTTTAATTGTAAAATTATGTCCAATGACCTACATTATATTAAATGGTAAAACTATATTCTAAATATACTTTATAACCACTCAAATTCATAATTTATCACTAATAATTATTTGGATTAAAAAAGTTGTTTTTAATTAAAATTTAGTAATTTTCACTATTCATCAAAATATGAAAGTTATCCGAAAAGTACCAAAATTTCACCTTAGGCTAAATTTGATATTCCGAATCCAAAAATGAAGTCCATTTTAAAATATAAAATATATATAACTTCAAAAAGTAGGTATTACTATTCATAACAGCTAGTTTGATTGGTTACGGTGTGTTAGAACGCGGTGTTGCGTACAACACACGCTAGTGTACCGTGGAAGCTTGGGATGTTTCATTTTAAATTTTTGATGTCCCCATTTAGTCAAAAAGTTTTAAATATAGTATCTAAAAAGGGTTCACTATTAAAATTCGGTAAAAGTGCAATACTGAAAATGAATTTTTTCTTACATTATGTCTAAGAAACTCATAATATGGATTCTAAAATTATAAGGATTATATAAAGTTTAAAATTTAGTTAATACTATTCATGACCTCTTTTAATGGCTTTTTTTTTGTTAAGTCATGGTGCAATTGAACTCGGTGTTGCATTTAGTACAAGTTATTGAATTATTTTGAAGAAATAACACACTATGAAATCTTGGGGTGTTACAATAACTATATAGATCATGAATAATATTTATTCATATAACTGGATGAAATATATTTTTTTAAGGTAGGTGATATTTAAAATATCATAGTATCTCTATAGAAAAGTGTTATGCATTTTGGTAAAAGGGGGAAGTTAATTCTATGGTTCATTAGCCACATTTAATCCTAGATAAAGTTGAATCAATTTTAAATAGAGTTTGTTTTTCTCTTATTTTATCTCAGATGTACAATTTATTATAGGTTTCAATGTTAAGGAAATATGTGGATGATTTATCTCAAATTTTGAGCCCTGAAGTAGTTAAATTCGAGGAGATTATTTATTATGGGAAATATATTTCTAATATTATGGACTATTAAGGTAATTATTTATGTAATAAGTTCATTCAATAGTCAATGATTTTATGAAAATAACAACATGGTTGAATAGGTAACATGGGAATTAAATAATTCTTTGAGGTAAAGATATCGCCCAATTTTTAACGATTGAATATTATTTTGAAGATGCCATTTTAAAAAGTGAGAAACTATATTAAAATAATTTTAATGACATAATAAACCATATTCATCTTTATTAATTTGAATTAGATACTTAAATTAATTATAAAAATAATAAGATAATATTAAATAAAAAAGGAGATGGTTTTAAATAAAATCTTTTATTATAAGTTTTTATTTAAACTTTTATCTATAAATTATAGAATATTTATTTGAAAAAATAAAAATAATTTTTAAAATCATCGTATTAAAATAAACTTAGGGGGAAATTATTGTATTTCTTCAAAAAAAATTGACCTTTTCTGAATAGTGACAAATATTTATTAATATAAAAATGTCATTTATTTTCAAAAAATTAAGTAATTGAGACGTACCATTATATTTCTAATGTGATTTATTGTAACTTATTTCTTATGAATTTATATATAATACAATTAATTACATCTTAATCATATTTAAATTATATTTTTATATAAGTTTATTTTTTGGTTTAAAAACATGATTTTTCTGAAAACTATTTAAAAGTTCAAAATTTATCTCTATTTTAAATAATTAGAAATATACTAATGACTAATTATTTAAATTACAAATATTATATATATATATATAAATTAATTTAAATTTATATGATTATTAATAATATTCATATAGTTAATAGAAAATCATAATTGTTTTCAAAATTACAATTCCTAAAAACATTCTTTTTCATCATGTTTTTCGGTTTAATTTTAAATAAATTTTTTTCACTTACTTGAATTGAATTTCATAAAATAGATTTATTAATTATTATCATAATTTATATTATCTAATTATTTCACCTCAATATTTAACCACAATGAATATTGAAAATATCAAAAATTAATTACTACATTTAAGGTAAAACCGAATTTACCAGGGGTTAAAATAAAAATACATGGGTATAAATTACATAAAAACATTTATAAAGTAAATTTTATGGAAATATATTGATATTATAATGTTTATGACTTGAGAAAGGTCCATTTTGGAGCATAGTGTCATGTGAGAAACGTGGGTACATATTTTTCTTTTCAAAACATACAATTATGATGCTAGCCACACATATAAAAGGAAACCTCATCTCCTCTCATCATCACACCTTCAATTCCATTTATGTTTTCCTATAAATATCCAAATGCTTTCCTAAATTATATCTCTATGATATAGATCCCTTATTTTTGTTATAATTCTATACAAATAAGGCCTTTGGTGCTTACCAAAGGAGGTTGTTCAACTGAGACGTATCATGCTCAACCGAGCATCTTTTTTTATTTCTTCCTCTATATGCATAAAATCATCTCAAATTATTATTATATAATAAAAAATATAAAAAATAAAATATATTTTTTTATTTTAATTCCATAAACTAAATATATCTTCTTTTCTATCAAATGGAATATAAAATATCCATTTGTATGTATATTGGACTACCGCCCTGTGAACCGATGTCATTCGTTTTCCTTCCTCCCTAATAAGGACTTATAATAATGATCTATTATATATATATATATATATTATTCACATATTTATACTTGAGATATTATTATATCACATATACCTTATTTTACATTCCATTTTGTGGGGTATATGATAACATTCATCATGTGTGTGGTGGACTACCGCATCATAATGAGATGTCACCCATTTTTTGAATAAATATTTACATTGAAGGTAATAATGATAATTTTAATGTATATATATGATATAAATTAAAAAATAATTATTCTAAATAAATATTAATCTTTTTAAACAATGAAATATATCATTTTATTTGTTACATAAAAAAAGATAATGTTATTCATGCAATTGTGTGGCTTGCCGCCTCGATGATGCCATTTGATTATATTTTCAATACCAAAAAATAGATAATATATATAAGTATATTTATATGAAAATAAATAATTTATGATATTATTATCATTCCAGTAATAAAAAATTTTCTAGCTCCTTTGAATAATGATCATTGATAAATGTAATCGTTACACATATGTAAAAATGTGTTACCTTCTCTATTATCATGACATATAACATCTCTCATAACCATCATTCATGAATATTTTTAAAAGTAAAATTTATTTATAAAAATTATAATTATGTCATTATTATGATTTTGGTGATGTTGAAAAATTATCTCTTTGACCAGAGTTAACCTACCAAATTCATTTTGGACATATAAGACAAATATCCTCAAAATATAATATGTAAATTTAAATTATTAAGTAATTGTATATTAAATGGTAATAATTGGAAGTGTAGGAATATTTAATATAAAAATATTATTAATGAACTAAATTATTAACATAATTTTACTATTCATGAATACAAATATTGTACGTGACGAGTGAGACTCATGGTATGGGAATTCATCTAAATTTATTTTTATTGAGGCATATTTTGATGTTATGAATTTATAATTTTTTATGAGGTGTATATAAAGCCCCTGTGAAATTTTATATCCTTAATTTATTTATTCTAATGATATATAATGATTTTATAATGATATTATTTCATGAGGTTTATGATTCAAATTTTTTTTAGTGGTTAGGGGTTTCAAAAAATAGAATTCATTATTAATGTTTTCATTACAACTATATTTTTATTGTATGTTATTTAAATGATTTTATTATATACCATGGATTTTTATAAAGGTAATTCGTTTATTTTATTTTTTTTCAAAAAAGGAATCATTTTATAGTATGTTTTCCATTCTTTAAAAATGATAAAAGGAATTTTATATTTTAACATATACAATGATAATGACTTTCCCCTATCCTAACCAATATTTAATGTTTGGATTTCTTTATAACATTTAATGTTTTATTCACAGAAAAACTCTCATTCCATTTTTTCATGTATTTTGGTAATGAAAATGGGATTTTATAAGAAATTAGTATTTTGGTATGGGAAATTATTTTTTTAAAGGAAAAGTGTATGCTGATATCAAAAGATTATTTGATTTGATGTTTGGAATAGTTTTTCAAAAAAATTATGATGAAAAAGAGAAAAAATAAAATGAGTTATTCATGATAAGATTCTTGATAATTAAATGAGTAATGGATGAGACGATATAACATCATCTGAGCCGGATTAAGTTTATACATTGGGTGTGCCTTGAAAGTGTCAGCTAATCCAGATATAGCTCATACAATGGGTGTGCTCCAATTGTGCTCTAATTCATTGGGTAATGTTTATTTACATAATAGGTGAGGAGGGAGTTATAAAATTATTTACTCTGTATTTAAATGGGCTCTATTTTTTTCTTTGATAGGTTTAAAACAAATTATGAATGTGATCCTTTAAGTTGAAAAAAGTGTTTTGATTTGACAGATATAGGTTATAAGGATCTGTTTTGATCAAAAAGAGTGTGTTTTTTCATATGAACATGATTTACTTATTTGTCTAAAATATAATTGATATAATGCTAAAAAATATAATGGTTTTTCACATTATAAACTAGAATAAGAATTATTCATTCATTTTAGGTCCCTTATTGAGTTGTCACTACTCATCCACTATTTTAAAATGTACTTCACTAGGTTAATAATGGTTATCATAAAAGAAGTTGTCAATATTAATTTTGATTTCCCTTGAAAATAAATAATTTTTTATTTTAAATTTTTTATATTTTTAGAAAAATGTATACTGATTATAAGTTTTCAATTTATATATATATGGGTTTTTTTGTGACATTTTGACCTTTCTCTCTAGAACTCTATACCTAAAAAATCTTTGGGAATGGAAGAATTTGACTTGTTGTATATGGAGACTAGAATATATAATGGTTCTGGATGTGTAATTACAAAAAATAAGTTCATTATTTAATATATGGCTTCAAATATGTTCATTATTTCATCTGTGGACATGAATATAATTCTTTTTGAATCGAACACTACCAAAAATTATCACCCCTCATCAATCACTGAATACATGTTTCTGTATTTGGTGTCTCCTTCCCCAATAGTCATGGTTCCTATTTCAATTTTTAGTTTTTTTTAATTTTTTTCAATTTTCCATACCTCCATGGTATTTATATTTTATATAAGTATTTAATTTTACATTTTTTCAAATTTATCTTTGAGTTGCAATCCACCACCATTGTCCACTATCACCTTTCAGTGGCTGCCACTATCACCTTCTTCCCATTTGTTTCTCCCTATCAATCATCATGTTTTGATATAATTTTTTTTGTGTTTAATGTTTTTATTTTTCATGAATCTAATAGATTTTTATATTTATTTTAGCTTCTAATTTTCTATTAATGATTCCTTGTCTTTCAGTTGTAATCTAACACCATCATCGACTATCACATTCATTCCCTCGGTGTCACCTTCTCATGAGTCTTGGTAGTGATATTATTTTATAGTTTGTGTTTATTGTCTCAATTTTCTATGCATCCAATGTATTTATAATTAAACAAATTCCTTTTTGTCATTGATGCTGAGTTATTTTCACTATTTTTATTTATTGTTCTGATTCTTCTCACATCATATGCAATTTTAATTGATGAAGGTTTTTTTAGATAAATGTCTATGATTTTTGTTAAATAATGATAATAAAATAAATTCAATGTTATATATTTTTTAAAAAATATATTGTATTTATTTTTTGCTTAGATGTTTAACTGTACTTGTTAATTTTTATTTAGAAAAATAAATTTGAATATATAATAAGTTATATAAAATTTTAAATATATGATATAGATAATAATGAGTCGATCATGGTCTACTAGAATATGAATATGTGGGGAATATGAGGAATGAATCAATTGTTTTTTGTAATTTCCAAAATGAAATGTTCCAAATATTGAAATACTTTTTCAATGACTAAAATGTTTAAATATGATGAAGATTAAAGGAAAATAGATGAAAGATTATTTAATTTTGCATTTTTTAATCAGTATTATATCCCTTGAATTTATAAGACCTATTGATGATGATTTTCAAGATGATAAATCTAATCAAATTTGGGAAATGATTGATGATATTTAAGGAGAAGAAAATTATGATAGAACCAAAAATTTATTGACTACATAATGTTGTTGAAAATACATTTTATATGGGATGTAAGGAATTAATGGTTTTATCAAATATATTATGATTGATTAAATTTAAGGAGATATGGATTGAGTTGAAAGAGTTTTTCAGGGTTTCTATAGCTATTAAAAGACATAATTACTAAATAAAATGTTCTTTTAAATTCACATTATAATGTAATAAAAATATTGTTCCTAGTGGTTTGGGAGTATAATAAATTGCATGCATATATTAATGAATGTGTTTTATATATAATGGAATAAAAATATCTATAAGAGTATCCTAAATATGGGACATCACCAAATAAGATCAATGAAAAATCACATGATGGTTGAGTACATACAGATACTTATTCCCAGATAATTTTAAATATTCCTATAATTTAAAATTTAAAATCATTATTTAGAAATTGTAATAACAAAAAATTTAATGTATTCATTAATATGAGTGGATATGTGATGGAATATTTCATAATATATCTTATTGTCCATAGTGGATGAAAATTGATAAACAATTCTTGATATTTAAAAATGAACCTAAAAATCTCACACTTGGATTATACACAGATGGAATGAATCCATGTATAAGAAATAATATCACAAATAGTTTATGGAATTTTATATTGGTAATTTATAACTTTTCACCTAATTTATATATGGAGAGAAAATATATTACATTTAATTTAACAATATCTGGGTCAAAACAACAATGAATTGTTAATTTTTTTTTCATGTCACCATCAATTGATGATTTGAAGCTTTTTTTAAAGGAAGGTGTTAGGGTGTATTATTCTTATAAAATTTAACATTTTCATCTATAGGTAATGATAATTATCACTATAAATTACTTCCAAATAATTGAAAGGTTTTGGGTATACTGTGTTTAGGGGTATAAATCATAGGATATTTTTGAACAACAAACATCATATTATCAACTATAACATGGGAGAAACATTATACATGTTTTAGAAAGATTTTTTTTCCATGGATAACTCTTATAAAAGATAAAAAACATAATTGAATGGCTCATAATAATTTTATATTCCACCAAAAAAATTTACAGATTAGTATTTTGATAGGGTGAAAAACAACGATATCACATTCAGAAAGACAAAAAATAAGACAATTAATGAAATATTTGGAGAAAACGATCAATATTTTTTGAGCTACCATATTTGAGATATCAAAATCTAAACATAACATTTATTTCATGAATATGGATAAGAATATTTGTGACAAAATTATTACAACATTGTTCAATATTAAAGGGGTGACTAAATATGGGTTGAATGTTAAAGTGCACTTATTCTCGATAGTGATATGTTTGGAGTTAGTACCCACTTTGGGTGGAACATGAATATACCTACCCTCAAAGTATCATAACTTATACAAGATGGAGAAAATTAATATTTTTCCATTGTCTCTTTGGTATCAAATTTCTATAGGGTTATTCATTAAATGTATAAACATTTTTATTAAAAGGATTTAAGTTGAGAGGAATGGAATCGCACGATTTTCACATCATAATGAAAAAACTCCTAATAGTATCTTTATATAGAATATTTACCATGACTACTAGAATTAATACCATGAAGTTGTGTTAATTTTTAAATTCAATTTTAATGAAATTCATTAATTTTTTTTCATTGATAAATTTGGAGAAAGAAGTGGTTTTTATACTTTTTCAACTTGAAATGTATCTTCTCATATCTATTTTTATATCTTGGGGAATTTATTGGTTCATTTATTGTGAGAAATAAATATTTATATACATTTATATCGATGTTTTATGTATCCATTTGAACGATATATTAAAATATTGATGGGATAGGTTAATAATCTATATCTATCAAATGTATCCATTATTTAGAAATATATTTTTATGGAGGATGCTGAGTTTTGTACTTGATATTTTTATATAGTGAAGCATATTTGTTTACCTACATCTCACCATAAAAAATTTAATTATGGGTGAAATAGGTGTTGTGGATTGAATGTAAAATCATTGATATATTAATAAAAAATTATGGTAAATTTAAATATCACGAAAAAAACATTCTCAACCATATATAATATTTCATATAAATATGTAAAATCAATATTATTCAATGAACAAAGGAATGAAGTTTTTAAATGGGCATAATAAAACTGTCATTTTTTGGTTTAAAGAGACCGTGCATGGTAGAAAACATTCATTCAAAAAATTGAGATGGTTAGCGGTCATTCCATGATTAAATTTGATTACATGGATTGTGTGTGAGAGTAATGTTTTTACATTTCGTATGAATGATTAGGATAAAATAAGTATGATGAAGAATAGTAGTGTTTTGGATTATGTAGGAGTAATCAAATTTTCATGTTCCAAAGAAAAAAACCTTATGTTTTACATCAAGTTCATATTATATGGTTATTAATTAGAAATGGGAGTTTGATTACATTAAATTTTTGTACTAGTGTTTAACTAAAAATGGGTTATTGTTAAAAATAGAAGAATACATGGTCAAATTGTTATGATACTATTGGATCTGTATATCTTTAATACTGATTGTAGGATCATTATGAATAGGATATGATGAAAATACAAAAAATAGGGGTGAATTGAATTTAAAAAAATAGATTAAAACAATTAAAATAAACAAACCCATATCCTCTTTATGTATGTTTATCAAACACATACTCGGTCCAATTAAAAATTCCCAAAATCAGAATCACATTATGTATGGTTATAACTGAGTGAAAATAGTAATCACTAGCGATCAGATTTATTTGAGTATAAGAATCATAATCCCGATAGATATGATTAATTCAAATATATTGTTATTATCTTAATCCTATTAACATATATTAATAAAACATGATAGGAATATAAATATTATTATTCACTATCAATTACATATAAAATGGTAGATTATAAACTTTTAAAAAACAACTTATAAAATATAATACAAAATAAATAATGGTATTCAAGCTGTTAAAATATAAACCAATTTTATCCTTAAGAGTATGGTATTAAATAAACCATACTAATGGTACCCACTATTTTATATATAAATTCAAGAATGTATTTGTTTTTCAGGAATTCCCTCAATATGAATATCAAAATGGACCTATCTTTATATCAATAAAATCTATCCATACAAAGAACATATTTTATCTATCTACCTTGCATCGGAAGTCCTCATCCGATGAACTAGATTCTCAATCATCATATCACCCAAAGACCTTGATTGTTATGATGATCAAACATAGTAACAATTATAAAAATATATTAAGGAGTATACCATACATGGTTTACATAATAATACCTCACTCTAAATAAATACAAAAATTAATAATTGGCTATTGATAGTGATTAATATTTTGAAAAATTTTGAGTGAATGTAATTGACCATCTCCAAACTCATTAAATGAATTTTTATTTATAAGTGAGCACCCGAATTTCATATTGTAATCTTCTAAGAGTCATATTTCTATGTTTTTTTCAATTAATTATGAATCCTAGAACATGATAGTTCACTAATATATTCTGTAATTGAAAGCTCTATTCCATATTAATTAACACTATTATTGTTTTAAAAATATTTCTTATTTTATAAATAATTTTTTTGTATTTTTATTATAATCATATTTAGTGCAATAATCTTCATTAATATTATCATTATGATAACCTCTATGAGTATAAATTTGATTTTTATCTATTCTAATATTAGCCCAACTATCAATTATTTTTTTAGTAAGAGAGTCTTAACTAAAGTTGAACTTCTAGTATGATAATGTTGAGTTTGATTAATGAAACACATAATCATTAATCTAATCATAATGAAGAATGTTAATTTTATAACTGTAATAATTTAGGACTTATTCTATGTATGATAAAAGGTAATTTTTCTACAAAATCATTATAAAACAATTAGGAACTAAAATTTTAGTAAACATGTTTTTAAGAAGTTGTTTGTCATTTCAAAAACAAAAGGAATAGAAAAGTAAGAAGTATAAATTCTGACTCAATAATCTACGCATTTCTAGATGCCCTAAACACCAAAACATAAATAAAAAAATATCTTTGAAAGACATAAATTCCATATTATTTTAAGTAAATTTTATTTAGATATAATCCTTAAAATGTAACTTCTCATGAGGTAAGATTCCTTCTAAATACAATTATGAATACGAAAGAGTTAGAAAGATCCTTTTTTTAATACTGATTCCCCCCTTGGGATTTATTCTCACCCAAAAAGTCATATTCACCCACTTTAGATAACAAATTCCCTTTTATAAAAACATATTCCCCATTTAGAATTTCTTCCCCATTTATATATAATTATCCCCCTTTGTGATTTTAAAAAAGAAAAGATAAAATTTTAGAGTTTCCTAAAATTATATAGAATGAAAAAATATATGAAACAATATAATTAATTAACTAATCATACAAAAAAATATGAATGAACATTCAACCAGTCGTAATTGGAAAACATTTAAACAATTTGGATTTGGATGAAAGTATAATTAATTCAAAACAAACATTTATTTTTTTACAGATTGAATGACATTTAAAATGGAATAGATTCAATATTACATCATCAATGACTTGAAACAGGCAATGAACTTATTGAACTCATGGCGATATTTTCCTAGATTCTCTTCTTTTTCTTCCAAATGACTTTTCTTCTTGAAATATTCTAAAACCTTGTAATTTTTCTCCATGAAAATAAAAATAATAGATTCAATGGATTAGAGTATATTCACTTCAATCTTCATTTATTATATCCTCTTCTTCAACGAATTATCATCCCTTGTTTATTCATAAGATTCCACTTTAAACTCTTCCACAACATGACTCTTCCATCCATGTGAGAAGATAACACATTGAATGAATTTCATGAATCAAAAAAATGTTCATTTATAACATCAAACGGATAATCGTGCATTCATGTATCTTTACCAATGTTATGAGACCACATGAACATTTTCTTTCATTCTTTTTTGTGAATTTATAACTTTATTGGAAAATTTTCAAATCAACTTCGATCTAAATAACTTTATTTATTAGAACCTTCATGCATTCCAAATTAGGCTGAATAATTTCTTGAATAAGTTAAAAACATTCTTGAAGCCTTGGGAAATAAGGAATTGTTCCTTTAAATCTCTTAATTTCATGAACAATATAATAAAATCCTTCAATAGCTATCAGTATAGTAGAGGCTGGTTTATCATGATGTACCTTAGGAGGTTTTATTTGATTAGTTCTGAAATTTGATTTCTTTCCCTTAATTTTATGAGTCATTTAAAAAACTTTTCCATCTTTCATTGAAAAAAATCACTAAATTATTTGTTAAATGAAAACTAATATATTTAAATATTCTTATGGGAATCAACTTTCCCAATAGCTATTTTTTTGAATTTTGAGTTTCTTTATCTATTTTAGAAGATGATTCAAATTATTCTTTGGATAATGATTCCCCTTTAGAACTACCAGCTTTCATTCCTTTATATTTTTAGAAGTTAATTCCAAGGATTATTTTTATGGTGATTATGATAAAGAATTTTAGTTTTTTTCTTCCATTTAATCATCCTCTTCATTTAAATCCTCTTGCTCACCATCTTCTTCATGATCCACCTATTCTATAATTTCTTCATGAACATATTCACATTCACCTTATTCAAATCCTTATTTTTTTTTCTTTTTTTAATCACCTCCATTACATTCAACTTATTCACTGATTTCATTATCAATTTTATCTTCTAGTTATCATTGAGTTCGCAAATCTCACATTCTAGTAATTTTTGGCTCTATTTATTTTTCAAGAATTATTTGCTCTAATTCTTGCTCACTAACCTTTCCTTTTCCTTTATCAGATTTTGATGGAATTTTAGAATGAGCTGTAACTATTTATTCAAAAATTAATCCACATTCTAGAATAAATTAATTGGTTTGGAATGCTATAATAACTAACTTTTTAGGGTCTCTTTCAAAATCTTTCAAAATATTGTCACATAACAATGCTACTTGTAAAATTTTCTTTTCCTTATTCTATTTAGATTCTTACTCTAGGGTTTTTTAAACATATAAGTTTTAGGATATTTTTTATATGGTATCAATTCTAAAATATGGAAACCTTGACTTATTATCATCTTTATTTTTTATCCAATCTTCAAAAATATCATTAGGGACACTCTTATTATTCTTTTCCCCCTTCATCAAAGAGTTCTCAACCATAATTTTCCTCATCTTATCATATTTTAATAGTATATTTGATGGTTATACCTCTGATGAAGCTTTGAAACCATCATGAAAAAGTTTTCATATTTTTAATAAAAAAACTCACTCTATTCCACATATCAACAATAATAAAAGTAACATTTTTTATCATCAGATATGATTTATTAGTGATTTTGAAAAAAAATCCATTCTTTTTCATCCATTTTTCTTAATAAAGTAGTAAAAATCATGAGTTCTTACATTATTTTTCTATAATTTATATTATCCAATGTTCAGAAAATAAACAAAACCAAATATAACTTTTTCTTGTTTAATAGAAAGTCTAATACGAAAACATTATAAACATTTAACCTATCAAAATCTTCCTTCCTCGATATGAGAAACTATTATATCCATAAATCAACTACTCTATTATCCTAAATGAGATATGATATATTCTTTGTCGTAGCATAATCAGAAAATAAGGAATCATTCGTTTTTTTATTCTTAAAATATACAAGACTTTTTAGAAGTTTGTAATATGGGAAATAAAATTCTTCCTATGATGGGATTCAATATAAACTCACGTTATTTGTGTAAAATATATTTTATTTAATTCCAAAAATAGAAAAAAATTATTCCAAATTCCTTGAAAGACATAATAAAGGCATAAAAATCACAAACAAGATCAAGGTATTAAATATAAAAAACCATTTATGTTTTTCCCACACACAAGGATTTATAATCTTGAAAATCAGTGATCATCATGAATATAGAATCATATTTCTTATAAAAATATATTCTAACTAATAATTCTCAAAAACTAATCCAGTTATTTTAATTGTGAGTAGATTCCATTGGAACTAAATCTAAATCCATTAAATCAGATGAAAAGATGATATTTTAGACAGATCAACTTGAATGAGTAACCAGCGTGGGAAGAAATATATGCAACAACTAATGTGAGACATAGGAGGGTCTATCTTTACATAATAATTAGGTGTGATAAATTTCCGTGCATAAAACATCCTATGGTTGAGAGGGAAGTAATTTGATCTGATGGTTAACATATATCTGAAAAAAATATTTAATGAAGATTTTGAACTCTTGAGGTTTTAAAGATTAATTAGATTGAGAATGAATATGATTAAAAAAAATTAAATTTTGAAATAATTTTTTTTCATAATATCTAAAATTATTACAAAAATTAATGAAAAAAAAATAAATAGTGTAAAAAATAAAAATAAAAGATAAGTATCGTCCCGAGTGATGACTTCCATCAATATGAACAAACTTTTCTTCTTGTTTTTTTTTGTAAACTGAAGTGATTATGAATTGTTTGATTAAGAACCATTTAAGATGAATGTGTTTTATATAAAACATTATTATAATATTTTCTTAAGGCTAAAAATAATGATGCTTAAATCTGAAAAAACAAATTTAATATTTTTCTTAGAAAAAATATTACTATATTTTTTGAATCTGAAAACATTGTTACAAATTTTGATTCTACATATTTTAGAAATATTTTTTGAGTCTAAGGATACTTTTTACGATTATACCTCCAAATAAATTATAAATAAATATGAGTCATGAAATTTCATTATAATAAAATTTCTAATAAAATAAAAAATATTTAAAAGACAAAGTTTTTTTAAAAAATAAATGTTTTGAAAAACATACAACATATATACCCCCCTTTGCAAAGGATTATCATAATGTGAAAATATAGGTCAACATTAATTAGATATTAATTATTACATTAGATTGATCATTCCTAAATTCTTATCGATATAATAATATCTACTAGAAGAGAGAGGTTTTATAAAAATTTCACCAAGTTGATCTTGTGTTTCAATGAATTTTAAAATTATATCTTTTTTTAGTGTGTGGTCCTGAAAGAAATGGTGTCTTTTATCAGTGTGTATACCATGTGAGTTTTGTTATGGGTTTTTACTTATGGAAATGTATCTTTTATTATCACAACATATTTTAGTTTTTGTAAAAACTCATTCCAAAATCAATGATTATGTGTTGCATCCCCAACACTTGAGAACAACAACTTCAAACATCATCATATTTGGTTTCAGCGGTAGAAAGATTTATTGACTATATTTTTCTTACATGAAAATGAAACCGATGAATCTATTTATAAATGAAAATATCTAGATTGATTTATTCTATAAATTCTAAAACCACAAATTTAGTCTCTGAAAATCATTTTAATTCAAAATCAATTCCAAAATATTAGAAAAGTACGAACTTTTTAGTACCCTCAAGATAATAAAAAATTATTTTACAGCTTTTAGATGTGATTCCTATGGATTTTATTTATATCTTACACATAAGCATACAAAATACATTAAATCTATATGGCAAGAAGTTAAGTGAATAAAACTTCCAATGATACCTCTAATGTTATTTTGATCACCTAGTTGCTCGACCTTATCAAGATCTGAAGTATTTGAGTGACCAATGAGAGTAAAAATAATTTTATAATTTTCATATCAATATTTTTTAAGAATATCTTTCATATAATTGTGTTGAGATATAAAAGATCATTTGTATTTTTTTAATGTTTGAAAAATAATAATATATCTTAAATCACCCATTATAATCTTCTCAAACTCATATTCGATATAATCCACAAGGGAATATGTTAATGATTCTTGAGTAGAAGCAAATATAATTTCATAAACATAAATTTGAATAATCATCATTTTATTATTTTATTATTTTATAATAAGAGTTGGATCAAATCTCCCTTATCAAAATTTCTTTAAAACAAAAATCATGTTGACCTGTTATACCCAGATCGAGGGGATTGATGAAGTCTATATAAATCATCATTAAATTTTTAATCATATTCAGGATTTTTATTATTTTATAAAAAGTCGGTTTTCAATATAAATTTTCAATAAACATATTTTTTCAGAAAAAAATAATTCTTATCCAATTGAAATAGTTTTAATTTAAATAACATTTCAAAGGATATAAGTTTAAAAATATCTTCAAGCCTTCTTACTTGTGCAAACATTCTATCATAATCTATAACTACATGTTGTCTATAACACCTAGTAATGTTCCTGGGTTTTTTCTAACTATAATTCCATTATAATCACAATTATTCCAAAAAACCCCATTTTACACCAATTATAGATGTTTCTAAAGGTTTTTCAAATAATATCAAGACATTATTCCTCTCGAATTAATTGATATCATATTTCATTTCCAAAATCCAATCCTCATCACCTAAATCCTCATCATAATTATTAGGTTCAAACTAGGATAAGAAATCCCTTTGTTCAATTTCATTCCTTATAGAACATCTAGTCTTCACTGGTTGACCTATATCCCAAATGATACTCCCAATATGATGACTCTTAAGAGACAAATGATCTATGGGGTTTTGAAAAATACTTTCCTCAAAAATACTTAGAAAATATTCTTAAAGAATATGATTAGAAACACTTTCATGGGTTATATCTATATGGGATGAATTTACTAACAAATGTTGAAAATCAGTTTTAGAAATCATATATGAAGATGTTTATTTGGTTTTTTGAAATAAAAGGATCTGTTTCATCAAATTTAACATGAAATACTTCCTCAATAGTACAATATTTTTTATTAAAAACTCTATAAGCCAACATAGTAGTGTAACAACCTAAAAATATACCTTAATTAGATTTGGGTACTCATTTAAGTATGTTATCTTTTTATATTCAAGATGAATACTTTGAAAATAAATACTTTCAAGGAAGAAAATTTTGGTTTCCTTTCTATCCTCAATACATATAGTTTATTAAAAAAATTTCAAATTAAAAGTCGATTTATAAAATACCATGGAGTTCGAACTTATAAAACCCAAAAATGCTTGTCAATTTACTATTCACTCAACATGGTTCAAGTTATTTCATGAAGAATTATATTTATTATATAAAATACAACATTTTTATGAGAGGATCTAGGTGTTGAAATTTTATGTTAATTGCCATTATTTTTTAAAAGGTTCCAAAATAGAATATTAAACTTCTCCACTATGATTGGTATAAATTGTTATCAAGGGAATGTTTTTCTGATTTTAATTTAGTCCACACAACTTTTAAAATAACAACAGGATTCAAATATTTTTCTAGGAAAATAAACCCATGTGTATATAGTTTAATCCTTAAAAAATACATATACATAGTATTTTCCACTAATACTTCTAGTTTTTGTTTGATCAAATAATTAAATCTACGCCAATAGTAAACTATCGAAAGTTGATTATTCACTAATATATTTAATACTTGACTTATTTTTTCTACTATATTGATAATGGTCATAGACATATGAAGTATCAAACCTATGATTTTGTAGATCCTTAAATAGTCATTTCAAAATCAATTTAGATATGTTTATAAAACATCAATTTCCTAACGTTCTAATTCATAACCACGATTGATCATCCATTTCACTATGGGAAGGTATGTTTTAGATTTTAATGTATTCTATGTATAGTGTATAAACATTCTCATTCCAATTAGAAGAAAGAATAAATTCATCCTTGGAACTATGTACTATAATCTTTTCATTCCTAATGTTCACAAGGTAACCTTCATCTCATAATTGGATTATGCTTATAAGGTTGTTATTACGACCATTTACAAACCAAACTTTTGAATTAATGGATTTTCCATGAAGAGAAATATTTTATATACTGATAATCTATCTATTGGTCAGAACGAGTATCTCAAGAGGGAAATAATTGATTACCCAATAATATTTTTGTTTAAAATGGATTGTTTTGAAATACCCCAAATTTTATAAACACGACCATGTTGTCAAAAATATTTTTTATGATGTAGATTTTAATAATTATAACAATTTATATAAATACTAATTAAGTATCAGATAAATGATATACATTATTTTTAGATCGTTTTGAAATTAGATTACATGATAAAAATTCTATATCAACACATGATAGGATATACTATACAATTGTATATTTTTTAAATAGCTAAAATATTATTAGTCATAAAGTAGAAATAAAGTAAAAAAAACAAAATAAAGCACATAGAAAAAACAGTGAATACAAGAGGATCAGTATCAAATCGATAATTATTCCTCTACATCTGGTGATAACCCTCCACCAAGCATCTCATAAAAAAATCTTATCCAAAATCCGGATCAAGTTTTACAATAGTCTACAACTGTCCTGGTCACACATGATCTCTTACACCGTTATACGTTTGAGTATAAATCAATAGGTCACACATTGACCTCGATAATTTTAATCGGTTTGAGTAAAGGTGTATGAAAATATATTAAGATATCTATGTATCTTACATTTTAGTATTACAAATAGTGTGAATATATAAGAAAGATGACAACAGAAATTGCTCAAAAATCTAATAAAGATAAAAAATAGGGAAATAGAAAAATGTAGAGTTTAGAAATGCTCAGTCTGTTGAAATGTAGCTTATAAATCATGATCTAATTATGTAATGAATATGGAGTTGGGTTCTATGAAAGAAATTATTAGGAACATAGTTTCATATACTCTAGTTCATTACAAGAGGAAAATCATTGGGCATGATGATATAGTTCATCTTCCCAATCAATTGCTTGTAATAGAGTATCTCGTATAGTATGTAATCATGCTCAGATCTTTGTGTGTTCATAATGTTTATTCATTCCTAGTGTGCAATCTGTTGACTTGTCCCAGTAATACATATCTACTGCATGAGGGGATGTGATTATCTTTTATTAGTAGAAATAGGAATAATATCTGTATTACCTGCTTCTTTACACTACATGTTTTTACCATATATTAAATTATTTTTGTCGGTAATTTATAATAAAATAATTAAAATATAAACTAAAATTAAATAATGTAAATATATCCATTATTATATTTGTAAAATGAGTAAACTAAGAAAATTAGTGGAGGAGACTTAATCTGGTGGTGTGTAGTTCAGGCGGAATGACACTGGAGAAGTCTTGGACCTAACCAAAATCTCACTTTACTAGAGGATTATCCACTAGAAGTGTTTGGATTTCTGATGTCTTCTACTTTTCTAAAATTCTATTTTGGTATTATGACATGGGAAATGTCTCCTTCCAATAGTATGTTAGTCTAGTGATGTCTCAGAGTTAGAAAATTTTACATCTGTAGTCATGTCAAGGTGATGGCATCACATCCTGATGGCATCTTATACTTGACCATTTTGGAACTCTAGAAGTGTGTTGTCTGACAGTGTCTCAGAAACAGTGAGATTTTCATTTTGGTGGTATCACATTGAATGGTGTCTCATCCTTAGTAGTTACTGGAAGTGACTCATAATTTAGAAATTTTATCACAAGTTTTAGATTATAAGAAACTTACAGAAAATTTAGAAGTCATTAATATTTTTAGAATCATGACTTTTTTTTCATTAAAATTATAAGGTCAACAATGTCATCATTTTTCGATGATTACAAATCATGACATCAATTGTTTTATAGATATTTAAATATGGTTTAAATGGTGATATTAAAATATAAATAAAGGCTTATCATTAATAGTATGTGTAGATAGTATCAAAAAGAAAATAATTATGAAAATAATTAGCCTCAAAGGTGAGTTTCATATATCAATTTTAGGAAGATTAAAAATAGATATTATCAAACCTAAAGAGATATTTCATAATAAAAATTATCACCCTTTTGGTATTATCTAAAAGGTAATGAAAAGTAGTATAAAAACAAGGATAAAGGATAGAATAAGATATATAAAGGGCATTAAAAAAGATTAACAAAATTCATTTAAACCCAAGTACCATAAAAAATTGTAATCCAATAAAAACAATCGTTCAAGATTTAAAAGAGGGATCCATTGGTTCTTTGCCTTTATCATTGGCTTTCTCCATATTCGATGTTGAAGGACCAGACTGAGATAGAGTGGATGGAGTGGTAGGGGAATGACCAGTGAGATCCTGAATATGATGATCCTCCTAAAAAATAAATTGCCTATGTTGGAACACATACTGGGAAAGATCCATAGATAAAAGATGAAAACTGGTTAGAAGAGGTATAGTGGAACAACCAATAAAACTAGTTCTGAAATAGAACTAGTGTGTAATTGGAATGGATGACTGAACCACAATTGTTTGGTTTTGAACATAAAGAAAATGCTTCATAAGTTTTTGAAATCCATAATAATCTTTCCACACCTTTACATCGCACTAAATAAGTCACTTTTTATATTCCATGAAATAGTTCAAAACAGGAGTGATCTCTATTAATTATCACATATTACTTGAAGGACAAGGTAATAGTAGGAATCTGAATATTCTCATCCAAAGACATTAAATTTAATTTCGAATCATGTTTTGTGTGAATCCTTGGAAGATAATATATAATGGCCTTGTTAATGGTTTGCCTATCAACATTATTGTCATGGGAATTATTGGTAATCATCTTGAGAACATGATCAGAGTTATATCTAATTCTACTAAAGGTCTCTTATATCTGATAAGTGAAACTAACATAATCCCTAGCTTAAGTATCACTTAACTCATCTCGAATAATTGATTGGATCATATAAACATCTCATATTGGAGGAGGTGGAGGTGGATCAACAACAATATACGTATATAAAGATTAATCCTCAAGAATATTCATGATTCCATTCATTTAAGCTTTGAAATCATATTTCAATTACTTAATGAAATACTCGAGGGATTAAAATTCCCCTTTTATCTGTGTATTATCAAATTCTATCTCATAAATATGAAACATCAACTTTGATATTTGTGAATAAAACCCCACTCCATCATATAATGGGAATAATTTGAACATAATTTGGTTAGAATACATGATTAGTTCTTCAAATAATTATGAAACACCGAAATTCACTTTTCCCCAAAAACATTCTAGTGAACTTGAGTGACTACATCCAATTGAATATGTGGAGGATATGGAGTAACTAGTTCATGAAACAGATGTCTCACTAAGTCAAAAATCTATTACAGACCCTCAAATTCTTCTTGAGCTATAATATATCCTTTATGATCATCCTCATATTAAACATCAAGTCGATCAAGCTTTGGTGGGCTCCTAACAACGCTGGAGTAATTTCCCCATTATTCTTCTATAGGGTTGACCCAAAAAAATAGATTAAGTTACATTATCTACCACACCAGAAGGTATAACTTCATGACTTCTCTGACAATATGATTCTTTTGAAACTAAGGTGAGTTCAACATTGGGAGGTTTTAATCATATCTGTTTACCAACAGGAGGCCGTGCTACCTAATGAGCATCATCCTTTTTACCAACAATATTAGATTTTACATACATATTACTACCAAATAGAGTCTCATCAGCACCCAAACTTCCAATCTATCCACCACTGACTTTCTCAGAAGAAATCAACTCCTTTGTTTCTTGCTCAACTACTTGAAATTTCACATTGGGATTCTCTCTAAATAGTTAGATCATATCAGGAATAGAAACTATTTGACTTGTGTAGATAGATCTAGACTAAACTCCATCATCCGCTAGACCTTCATAAAAATATCCACAAACTGGGATTTCTCCACCTCAAAAGTATCCTTTCCCATATACACTAAAGTAAAATCTATATCTTTTTTATTAATTATTCCACTTGCACCATCAGTTTTAGAGTCATGATCATCATCAATATCACTTCCACTACTATTATTATCTTCATTTCCATTATTATTTTCACAATTTTCATATTCCTCTTCTTCATCAGTATTATCATCTTCATCACTAACTTTTGTGGATTTATAACTCTAATACAGCTCCTCTTTAGAGATCATTATCTCATCTTCATCAATTTAAACTATAATTTCACTTTTGGCATTATCCTAGTTATTTTAACAGATATAAAAGTAATGAGAGAAGATTTTGGAGACAAATAAGGATCACTCCCTTCATTAAAATAAGTTTTATTTTCTACAAATATAGAGGTGACAGTGTCTTCATTCTCATTGGTGTATTCTAAAACCACATCAGGTACCAAAACTGGACCAACAATATCCCTTGGTCTGGTTGAATGATCAACTTGATTAAACTCATCATATAAATTCTCAAAATCACCAACCCACTATTTATTCCAGGGGTTCTCGCTATTATTTATCCTTGAAAAAGTAAAACGTGTAATACCAAAAACTGTCACAGTCTATAACTATTTATTCATCCTTAGATACAACTACTTTGGTAATTAATATTACTGAAATGAAATTGGGGTAGATTGAATAATATTATCTTGAGAATTCATTGATTTTATCACTCATACGCACCATGAGATATCTACATAAATTGATATTGTAACCATATTTAATAAGATATAGAAGATAATCATCATGGAACCTTAGAGTATTGAAATTACCCATTCTTGCGTATAGAGTCTGCTAAAAAAAGTAAAGAGAATCTAACATGCTCCATCTTGTTTTGAGTCAACATGTCTTCTGTTTATTCCATATACCTTCAGATCTTCCCAAACTTCTTTATACACAAACAACTCACTATCTTCTGAAATAGTTCCTTTGTAATTCTCATATACTTCTATATAGAGTTAATTCAAACATTTTTCCCACTTCTTCAACCAAAAGCCAAATAGGTGTCATTTGACATTACTTTTTATCTAGTTAGAACTAACTTGATCAAAAGAAAACTCTATATTCTAAAAGAATTTATAAACCAACCTAGGGAAGAAGGGTCTATTGTTTAATGAGAACCAATCTATCCATCCTTGGTTCTGGAGTAATTTGAGTACTATAGACTTTGTATACAATATCCACATCGATTCAACCTTCTTTTTAACTGTAAAACATTTTTTAGAAAGATCCAGATTAATTGGTGTGACTGTAGAATGTATACTCAGTTCATTATTCTTCTTTTTTGAAGATATCAACTTATAAGGTGATGAAATTGAAGGATTCATCAACATAAGAATGAAGACAAGTTCAACAATCTCAATTGATGGTAAAGAGAAGGTTTGACAGTTGATAGATTGATCTTTTTTCAAGAGGGAAAGGTTATGGGATCAAGGTGTGTTACGGATAGACATAATGCCATTTTTTATATCATTTGGTATTTTATTTAATCTAAAAGTGAATTAATACATGAAATATAAAAGAAAATCCTAGTAATACCAGGTATCTAGTTACAAGTAATAATATAAACCAAAATTATAAATTGGTTGTTCAAAATATCAAACTAATAATAATAATAATTGAAAAGTCATGAAATAGAAATCGAATGATAAGACAAAAGTGTGATAACTCGATGATGTGATAACCATGATAGTATTTCAACTCAACAGTGTATCCCCAAAATTATATTTTAACTAAATGGTTTATCACCTTAATGGTATTTCAACTCAATGATGTGTCACTAGAATTGTATATCAAGTCAATGGTATGTCCTAGAAAATAAATCCAAACCGAATTTAATCATTCATAATTTATGTTTGACATAATTCGTTCTATTAGAATACAAAGTGTTATTAAATATATAAGCTAAATAATTATCAATGCCAATAAATTCAAAAGTGACATCCCCTTTTTAAAAAATCTCTCCCAAAAAAAAAATGTCTTAAATCAATGAGCGTTGTAATATAATGTGAAACTTGATTCTTGAAAATGTTAATAGAACTTGTATGGTCACAATTTTTGGGTAAATGTTAGAATTAACATACATAGTCTAGTAAAATGTGTTTAATCTACAAATTTTATTCATAAAAAAACCTAAAACTATGTATTTAGCTTTATCAGTTGACCAAGAAATTTATTTCTTTTTAGTGCACTCTGAAACTAGAGACTTTCCCAAAAACTGACATGTTCCATAGGTGATTCTCTATCATACTCATTTCAACCCAAATATGTATCAGAATAACATACAAGAACAATTCTTGTCTTCTAGGGTAAAACATTCAGAAATTGGTTTTATACTTGTGGAATTTAAAAACTCTTTTAATAGAAACATGATGTGACACTTTTGGGTTTTCTTGATAATGAGAACATATACACAAACTAAACAATAAATCAGGTCACATAGAAGTCATGTAGATAATACTTACAATAATACCTATTTAATTGGTTTTATCCACTGGATTCTAAGCTTCATTATGATCCAATTTAGTGTTGGACTCGTAGGAGTATCACTACTCTTATTTTTATCCATGTTAAAAAATTTAAAATAAATGTTATATATTTACTTTTATTTAAAAAAAATTCTTTGTTTTGAAATATTTAAAATCCATGAATGAATTTTCGTTCACCCATTATACTCATTTAAAATTAATATTTCATGAATTTATAAAAATATGTACATAAATAATTTCTTAATGTCTCAAAAATAATTTCAACAACTTATATTTGTACTAAAAATACATATTTTGAAATTCTTTTACTTAAAATACAAGGATCATATATTCATTTTAAAAATCCATCGAAAATTATAAAATTCTTGGAATATCATACCAAACTCTTAGAGCCACTTTTGAACCATATAATGCATTAGTTAATTTAAAAAAAATGGAAAATGAGGTTTTTGAAAACTAGGGGGTTGTTCTATAAAAACATCCTCAATTATAAAACCATTTAAGAATAAAATCTCCATATTCATTTGATAAAGATTTAAAAATAGTTCTTCTTCATAGGAAATCTAGATTCTAATGGACTCAATTCATGCTATAGGAGAAAAAGTTTCTTTAGAGACTATTCTTTCTTCATGAATATAACTTTGTTCAACTAATCTAGCCTTGTTTCTAATTATACAAGCTAACTCATCAATTTTTTTCTTAAATAACAATTTAGTTAAAAACATTAAGGTGTCCTTAGGTATATATACAAGTTAACATACTTTACATCTTTCAAACGGATTCAATTATTCTTCCATTACTATCTCCCAAAATTGATCATTAGTTGATTCATTAATGAAATTATGTTTTAGCTGAGACAAAAGGGTTTGCTGTTCAACTTTGTATCCTATAGAATCTCTAGTTTTTGTACCTTTTTATAACTTTCCTTGATCCACATATATAGGATAGAACTTTTTGGTTCTAATAGGTATAAAAAAATAATGACTAGTCACATCTAGATTTTCAGGTTTAGGTTTTGGATGTTTCAAAAAATATTATAATTGGTTGATTTTTCTACTTGTTTAACAGTAGATTCTAAGGTTATGGATTCTAATTTAATAGGAGATAAATTTTTCTCCAAGTTTTCTAGTTTAGTATTAGGATCATATGGATAATTATCATCAAATTTTATAGGAACATTTTGTTCTTGTGTTTTTTATGATTACTGAAAAATCTATAGGATTTTTTAGAGAGTGAATCACCAAGTAAAATACCTTCATCACTTTTGGAAGAAATTTTTTACTAATTTTCCTTTGTGTTATGAATAAAGACATTGAAACTAAAATATCAAAATTAATTCACCATAGGTTTCCTATTATTCCAAAACTCTTAAGGGGTATTATTAAGGATAGGTCTAATTAAAAGTCAGTTGATGATATACTATGTTGTATTGAAAGAATCTTCCCAACAATATATAGGGAGGTAATACTGATTTTACATGGTTTTGGATATGTCTTGTAACGTCACATTTATCCTTTCAAAAACTATATTATGATGGGGTGTTATAAGAGAAGTGAAGTTATGAGTGTATCCTTTTTGTGAGAAAAATTATTCTAAATCCTAATTCTCAATCTCATGACAATGTTCACATCATAAGGTATTAATTCTATGTCCAATAATATTTTATACAAACATATCATACTTCGTAAAGTAAAATCATACTTCACTTTTGTGATCTACAATATATACCCAAGTATACCATGAAAATGCATCCACATGAAAGTTGATATAATGCTTCTTGTAGTGAATTGAAATTATAGATATTCCAGATAGATATATTTGAACCAACTTGAGAGGATCAGAGGTTGAAACATTATTATTTAATTTGAATGAAACTTTAGGTAATTTACCTTTTTAACAAATGATTACCAACTTTATTAGTTTGGAACTGAAGCTTAGGTATATCTCTAACTAACAAATTCTTAGTTAGATTCCAATGTGATTGAATGTTTCAATGTCCTAGTAATTAATTCAAAATATAGGATTCCTTTTGAATGTCACTTATGCAAGAAATATTTTGAGAAATCAAAGAATTTAAATCAATATTATAAGCATTATCACTTTTAAATGAAGTAAAAACTAAATAAATTTTGAAATAAAAAACATTACAAGAATCATTCTCAAAATTAAAATAAAAACCATCATCATATAAATAATAAATACATATAAACATATACTTTAATCCATAAAAAAATACATTAAAAATTAAAACTAAATTTTTGTTACTAATCTATCGAAGGCCAATGATCTTACCTTTTTCATTATCACCAAAGGTGAAATAAAAAACATCAACCATGATAAGTATCTTGAAGCACGTATAATCTCTTATCAAATGCCTTGGAAACCCACTGTCCAAGTACAGTATAATTTTGTTTAAAGAGATTAAGCAGTTTTCCTACAAAACAGATTTTATTCAAGGATTGATTTTGTACCCATATATATTTGGGTCCAGCTATGTTAGTATTCAATGAATTCTGAATCCATATTTACATCATAGGTTTCCTATAAACATATTATAGACTTATAGAAATAAAAACATATTTATGTCTCTCAGTGGAATATTTTTCATAAGAACTCTCCAGTTTGGATTTAAGAATAAGAGTATTCAAATTTATTCTCATATGTCTACGATAATATCCTATTCCAGTAACATATTTTAGAGAAACTTTCTTTCCCAAAATTTTTATATGTGAATCTCTTCCATTTTTAAACTTTTCTATATCCTTTTTAAATTTATAATTTTATATGTTATGTCATGTGTTTTCTTTGACCAATTTAAAATTTATCTCTTTTTAATGGAAAGTTCAAATTTGATATTTTTAGTTAGAGCATGTTTTCTTATAAAAACATTGTATTTTTCCTTAAGATTATTAAATGTGTGTTCTAAAATATTGGAATATTAAAATAATTATTCATTTATCATATTATAATCATCATGTTTTTCATTGTTAGAATTATTATAATTATTCACACAAATATTATTAGAAACAGTAGATAAAATAGAAAACTCACTGAATTTGGTAATGAAAAACATATTTCATATGTTTTTATTATCTTTAGGTGAATAATATAAATCATTAGATATATCATTATAAGAACTCGATGTGGTTTTTGTATCCTTATTATATATTCGGGACTTGTCTTCATATATCATATTTGTATTTACGACATGTACAATAAAATTTTATATGTCCTTTCCTTTTATATTCAAAGAACAAAATATGTATTGGATCATCATATTTATTACAATATTTCAACCAATTTACTTTGGCCTCATACATCTATTTATAGTTTGATTTTACAATGAAATTATTTTCCCTGTAAAACATCTTAAATCGTAGGTCTAGGTGAGCCATATCCTTATCACTATCCGAAGTTGAATCACTATTATTAGAACTTACCCCTTTTACATTCTATTTATCTTTAAATTTTTTGTTGTTTGGATGTATTAGTCTTGAGTGCTACGAAATCTATCTTGGGATATTTATATTTTTCATGGTTTACCTTTAATTCATCTTCATACATCATAAGATTACCTATCAAATCCTTGACAGGTAGTTTTATAATATCACACAATTATCGAATAGTGACAATGTGCCTCTGCATCTTATAGTTAGACATCATAATAGTAACATTATTTGATCATTTTATGATAAATGTTTTACAAGTGTGTTCATTATATTAAAAATTAATTGAACTTGAGGTACATATCATAAATAGGTTTATCCAGAATCATCATAAAATTATCATATTTAATATTATAAGTATTAAGACTTATCTCTTTAACATTAGATGTTTTCTCATGGGAAACATATAGGGTATCCCAAAGTTCAAAAGATTTTTTTCATATAGAAATTCAATTAGTCTATTTCTCTCTTAGTGAACATTAAATGGAATTCATGTACTTACAATTATTATGGTAGGATAACTTTGTTTCATTATCTCAAGTTCTTCTAGTAGCATCAGGTATATCATATTAATCTTCTATTATAGAAAACATATCAAAAACCATACGTTCTATATGAATAATTATCTTAATATTCCATTAAGCATAGTGGTTTCCATTGAAAAAGGGAGTTCTATTTGAAGTAGAATATTCTTTATAATGATCCATTAAAGGAACTAAATAAAGAAATAATAGAAATTTAATATCATAAAACTTGAACAAAATTCATAGTTAGAAATATTCCAAAACTATAATACCAATGAAACAAATCGTTCGATACAAAATTTTGGTCGGATTGAGTATCTCAAGAGGGGTCAATTGAGTAATAAATAATAATCTCTATTTAAAATGGATTATTTTTAATCCCAATGAATGTTTTAAATAAAATACAAATTACCAAAATATATAGTATGATATATATTTTAATCTTTATAAATATTTCCCTAAATATTTATTAGATATCGGATAAAAAATATAAAAAATTATTAGATCCTTCAAAATCAGTTTAGTTAATCAAAATATTATATGAACACAACTTAGGATAAACTATCAATTTATATATTTTGTGTATAGTTAAAACAATTTTCTGTTTTAAAAATAAAATAAAGCAAAAAAATTTTGGCACCAAATAGAAAGATTAAATAAAATAGGTTAACTCTCATGTGAAGACTTATTCATATTAATTTGGTGAGAACCTGTCACGAAGTAGTTTATATAATATAATTAATATCTTCTATATCTTATATTGGGTTTTACAATAGTCCACAATTGTAAAGGTCACACACGACTTCTTCCACAATTATACATGGAAGGGAAAAACAATATGCCACACATGAAACTTTTCCAATATAATCTATAGGAGTATAAGAGTAAGAAATGATAAGAATATATCTATTTATATTATAATTTATTATAGTATATAGTGTTCATATGAAGACAGAGCATAAAACAGACTACCAAAAATGTAATAAAGATAAATTGAACATTACAATCTAAAAGTGTAGAGTTTATACATTCCTAGTCTATTTCAACGTAGCGTATAAATCCTGATATAAAAATGCTGTAAATATTGAGTTAGGTTCCATTGAAATGAATTTGAAGAATATAGTGTATAAAACTATTGTTCTTTATTGAAGAAATCCAGTGGATATGATGACGTAGTTCACCATTATAGTCAAGTGTTAGTAATCAGTGATATCTTTTTGGTTGAAATCTGGGTTATATATATGTGTTTATATAAAGATAAATATTTATTAGTGTTCTATCAGTATGATTTTACCACTAGTACATCTCTATTTCCGTTGGGGATGTGCTGTTATTTTATCACGTGAAACAAGAAGAATTTATGGATCAACTACTTTCATGTACTTCACATTCTGAAACTCTCTTCCTCAGTTTATGTCAAGAATTTAATAAAGAATAATTAAAATATAAATTGGTATTAAATTCAATAAATATATCAATTCCTAAATATTTAAAATAAGTAATGTAATAAAATTATTAGTGGTTGCTGAATATGGGGGTATGTTGTTCTAGCGGCATGACATTGGCAATGTCTTGACTTTTGCAAAATTTCACTTCTCTAGTAGAGTATCAATAGATTGTGTCTCATATGGTGGTTCCTTAAACATTTCTAAAATATTGTGTTGGTGGTCTGACACAGGTGGTGTCTCCTTCTAACTTTAGGTTAGTCTAATGGTGTCTCAGACTTAGTTGATTTTAAATCATGGCGGCATGTCATCTTGATGGTATGAAATCATGATAGTATCTCATACTTTACCATCCATTCACTCTCACAGTGTATCGTCCAATGATGTCTCAATCATAGTGATATTTTCATGGTGGTAGTATCATTCTTAATGATGTCTCTTCCTTAGTAGTGACTGCTAGTGACTGATAATTTGGAAATTTTTTCACCTAACATGGTTCATAAGAAATAAATAGAAAAGATTTAAGTCACTATTCATGTTATAATCATGAGTTTCTGATCATAAAAATAGATGTTCAATATTATCCTTTAGCATTATCTAAAAAATTTACATTACCACCCTTCATCTTGAAATTATTATTGAAGAATTGTTTGTTTCCAGTCATGTTTCTAGAACAACCGCTATCCATAAACCATATATTGTTTTGTTGGTAATTTATTTATTATCTTGAAAACCAAAAGAATATATTTTTTATCCCAAACATTCATGGTTCTAGTAATGTAAGAAAATATAAATTTTGGAATCCACATTTTCTTTGAAAATTAAGCATTACGAAATCCTACAGATTGATCTTTTTTTACTGAAAAATTCTTTTTCAAATGACAATCACTTTGACACTTGGTTCAAAAAGGTTCATTTTTTAGGAAAAAAAAATTGTATGTAAAAATTGGTTTCATATGTATAACCCATTGAAGAATCATTAACATGATGATGGATTTTATGATAATTATTATAAAAAATATATTTAATAGTGGAAAAGTCTGATAAATGTTTTATCAAACAATAGATTTCAAATTTTATTTTAACAACATAATATTTGTGCTCAATAGAATTAATTTCGGAGTAATGCTTATTTTCTAAAAAACAATTTAAAAAAACTTCTTTTTGAAAATCTTTAGAAATATATTCTTTCTTAGAAATAGTCACATAAGGATAATTTCAACAATCTAGTATTTCATCTATGAAAAAATTTATTCATGAGTCAACCTTAAGATTTTTTTGTTTAGTATTATCATGTTATTTGAAAATTTTACATTTTTAATTATAAAAAAAATTATAAATACATGAAACATTATCATAAGATAGAAGATATTTACCTTCTACTAAAGAAGATTCTTTATATAAATATTTTGAAACCTCACATTGGTATATTTATCCATTATATAAATTTTGGATTGGTTATCTACTATTTATACCTTATCAATGAAATAATGACTATATATAGGTGCATTGAGAAAAGTCTTATATTACTCTATCCAGAACATTAAAAATATAATTAATAATTATAAGAATAGCTTCTGTTGGAACTACACCTATCAGTAGGTTTCAGAACAATCATGTATTTAGATATAGAATAAATTTGGAATTCCCTTAGGAATTATTATCCTTTCTATCATTCCTCCTCATATTGAAATATTTGGTCTGATGTGTCCATCTTTCTTATATTCATAACAAGTCACATCATCAATCATGTCAACTTTATCTATAAAATTCTTATTATAATGATATTAAAATTATTTATTTCCAAATATATTTTTCTTCTTTCTAGTGAGGTTTTATAATCCATTCTTACAATGTTCATAAAAACCTGAATAAGACAAAATAACCACTTTCTTTATTCTTTCAAACTATAAAAATTCATAGTATATTGTACTTTAAAAGGTAAGGATGATGTTTTAGTAAAGTAAAGACCAATATATTTTCTTTTTATTTTTATCTGAATCCCTCTTGATCTAACCCTCATACTAAATATGTGTTCTAATAAGATCATCCAATGTATGATTATTTAAATGTCTATTCTCTTCAAATGATGTTCTCTTTTATTCCCAATCATTGAGAGTGATGTTAATTATCCTTACCATAATAATCATATCATCAAGACCATTTCAACAAATGGATTGTAAACTATTTATAATAGTCATGAATCTCGGATGAACATTTGCTACAAAGTCACCTAGTAAGCATTCAATGGATTGATAGTCAGGTCTAATAATTTCTCTTCATGTCTCATCCAAATTAGATGTACCAAAATGTGTTATGTAAATATTTTTCTATATACTTTTGTAAGATTAAAAATATGAAATATTATTATAAATTTTTCTTTTCATAAAACATAAAAAACATTTCTTTACTATGTAATTTACCTAATATTATTATTTCTCTTCATGAGTAAAATAATTTAATTCCATATATTGAATCTCATAATCTCTAGTATATATAAGAAAATTTTAAACACCTCTATTGATGAAAAATAGTTCATCCTATCCCTCATGTATTCATAGTCACCAATATCAAAGATAGGTGGTCTGTATGGATTGAGATTGTCTATTAAACCAACATTCATTCATTCCTTCTTTTAAACAAATGAAATATTTTGTCCATAAATACACATAAGTATAAAAAAATTATATAAAAACATTAATACACCTTCAATAGTAAATAATGTAAAATAGTTATCAAGTTATAGTAGTAGAAACATGATGGGTATAATATTCACTATATAGTGATCATGGCTTGGAAAAACACATTGCAATTTCGGCAGCATAATGGCGTGACATAAGGATTCATGAATATGGTTGATGAGAGAGAAATTGGTGTCTCATAATATGTACATGAAATGGAAAGTAAGGGGGTCAAATAGATACATTTCCCATTAAACGTAATCGAATTTCGATGCATAATACAAAAGAATTACTTGGATGTAATAGATGAGGGAGAAATACCTCACGGAATTTCGGCATGGTAACGGGTGTACATGGGAGGATTCACTGAGAGAGAAAGGGGTCTACCATTTTCAAAAAATAAATATTCAAGTATGGGGGAGGTGAAAAATTGTACCCAAAAATCTGTAATTGAAAATAAAAAGGCACAACAACTGAATGAAAATTGGACAAAATGGGAAAGGAAGAAATCCCTTACTTGGAATTCCGATCGAAAAGGCTTAGTAGAGGCCTGAGAGAGGATTATTGGGAGATTGAAGAACCTTGGTAGGATTCGATAGAGAGGATTTATGAGGTTTTACATACTCCCAAGACTTTGAGTGAAGAGTAAGTAGGAGCTTAGTTGGGTTTATATAGGAAAGGAGAGGGCATATATTATTATTTAGGTTTGGGTCACCACACATTAAACTAATCAGTAACAAAACCAAAACCTTGGTTTTCTCCAAAGGGGAGTGGAACACAATATTTTATAAGTAAAATGTCCCATATTCTAAAAATAAAAGGGTTTCATAGGTTGAGGAGAGTCACAAACTCAAGGAAATTAATTTAAAAAGTGAAAATGTTTTATATCTCACGGAGGGTTCACTAAAGTATTTTAGAATAAATAAAACAAACATAAAATCACATTATTTTAATGTTAAAACATATATTGGCCGAAAATTTCATTTATATTATTTTATTACATCACTATTGGATCATTATGATGTCATAAAACACATTATATATTTAAACGATATTTATTTTTTACCCAGAAATTCGACTGTCTCAAAAAATTTTGAAAAATTCACCATTGGATAATTTCAACATCATGATTCCAAAAATCATTTTCATTTCATATTAATAATTTCATAAATAATTTAATTTTTACATTTAATATAAAAACTGACATTTATAAAAATTTCATGGGTTTTGACAAAAATGACTTTCAAATCTTAACAAAAATAAAAATTTCATTAATAAAATTATATAATAATTTATATTTAATTAAAATTAATTTGATAATAATAATATTTTATAAAAATATCATTTAATTCAAAAATATTTTAATTCATTAAAATAGATTTCTTAGTCGAATATCAACTAAAAATATTATTTCCCCTTTTAAAACTATTTACAAAGTAATAAAAAAAAAATCTACGTTCACTATTATATACCAAAATAATGCACATAATCATAGTGATAATGTCTTGTTACATAACCCCTTATAGAACCCACATAAGACCGAAGGGTATGGTGTGCGAGGGTGACAGACTCTTGGGGTGGCACAAATAACATTTCTCTAGTGGTAATCTCTATCAACATCCACTTCTCTCGTATGCAGTTTTGTTCGAGCTTAACATATTGAAGCTTCACTTGGGCATGGTCAAGATAAAGGCCAATGACGCCATCTCCTTTCGGATATTGAAAAAATGGGCTTCGTGCGGGGAAATTCTTCTGGATGAGGTCATGGATTCATTTGTATGAGTAAATTGGATTTGTTAAACCCCTATATTTATACTAATCATGTAATCACTTTTCAATGGATATAATAGAAATGGTAACAATTCATAATAGTATTTTAAAATTTAGAAACATAAAACAGAAGAAGTTAATATGTTATATAACCATTTTATAGAATAAGACATTTAATTAGATCAAGTGGAATTTTCATTAATGAATGTTTGGGTCGTTACAATCTTCCCCCATTAAGAAATTTCACCCTCAAAATTACTTTTTCCCAAACTAAAATAGATGTGGGTAACTTGCTTCATCACTTCCTCTGATTCCCACATTTCTTCTTCAAACTTGTGGGTTTTTTGCAACACCAGGACAAGGGGAATTGTCTTATTTCCTAGAACCTTTCTCCGAAGATCAAAGATCTTCACTAGTTTCACCTTGTAAGAAAGATCATCCTCTAATTGTACTACCTATGAAGAGAGTAAATGTGAAGGGTTTGGTATGTACTTCCTTAAGAGGGATACATGAAAGACATCATGTTCTTTGACCATGGTAGGTGGGAGTGCTAATCGATAGGCCACAGCCCCGACACGATCAAGAATGTTGAAGGGGACGATGTACCTAGGACTTAACTTCCCTTTCTTTCAAAATATCATGACCTTCTCCCAAGTAGATATGCATAGGAATACCATGTCTCCAACATTAAACTCAAGGTCTTATTGATGGTTATCAGCAAAACTCTTCTGTCGACTCTGGGATTCCTTGATATGTTGCTAAATGGTTTTCACCTTCACTGCCATTTCATCGACCATTTATGGTGCTAGAAACATTATATCACCGACTACATCCCAACATGTTGGTGTTCTGCACCTCTTCTCAAATAAGTCTTCATAAGGTTTCATTTGGATTCTCGAGTGGAAACTCTTATTATAGAAGAATTCAATAAGAGGAAGATGTTTATCCCATCCTTCTTTAAAGTTCATTGAAAATAATCCTCACATATCTTCTAGTGTCTGAATAGTTTGCTCAGATTGGACATCAGTTTGAGGATCATAGGTCATACTGAAGTTTAGTTCAGTATCTAGAGCATGATAAGGACTCTTCCAAAACATAGAGGTGAATCTTGGATCTCGATTAGATACAATAGATTGTGGTACTTTATGAAGCTTTGCCACTTCCTTGATATATATTCAAGTGATTTGATCCAATGATAAATCCTCCTGAATTGAAATAAAGTGTATAGATTTTGTAAGATGATCCACAACAACCTAGATTGCATTGTTGCCTTTAGATGTCTTCAGAAGTCCACTGAAAAATTCCATGGTGATGTTATCCCATTTCCATGATGGTATGGGCAATGGTTGCATCATCTCATTAGACTTCTACCTATCTACCTTAACTTGCTAACACACTAGGCCCATTGATGTTTACTCAGTGATCTTCTTCTTCATATTATCCCACCAATAGTTCTCTCAGATATCTCGATACATCTTTCTGATTTCTGGGTTAATAGAGAAATTTGAACTATGTGCATTATCCAAAATATCATTCTTCATCTCTAGAATTTATGGAACACATAGTCTTTTACCAAATCTCACAATACCTTCTTCATTAGCATTAAACTCCAAGGATTTCCCTTTTCTAATATCTTCCACTTTCTTATTAATTCCCACATCATCCTTTTGAGAATCCTTTAACCGTTCCAAAATAGACGATTGAGAAATCATTTGTGAAAGGATGTATGGTCTTCCCTTATTTATGATTTCCATGTCCATCTTCATCAGATATAAAAATACTTGATCCCTCTCAATTCTCCTCAATGATAGAATCACTCGGTCCTTTATACTTAGAGAATCAACCACCTTGTACGCTTTCCCAAGGTGGTAATTGATTGAGTAGTCATAGTGTTTGAGCTACTCTAACCATCTTTGTTGGCACATGTCTAACTCTTTCTGTGTGAATATATTCTAGAGGCTTTTGTGGTCCATATATATTTCAGAATTCTCACTAAATAGATAATGCCGCCAAAATTTTAAGGCAAAGTTCACCACAACCAACTCCAGATCATGTGTTGAATAATTCCACTCATGAAATTTCAATTACCTTGAAGCATAGGCAATGAATTTTTCATTTTTCATCAACACACATCCCAGTCCATTCTTCTAAGAATCTCTAAATACCACAAAAATTAGTCCAATTGTGGGTAAAGTGAGCACGGGTGTAGTGATAAGCCTCCTTTTCAACTCTTTGAAGAATTCTTAACATTCATCACTCCAATAAAACTTTACACCATTCCAAGTTAACAAGGTAAGAGGGTATGAAAATCCTGAGGAATTTCTCACAAATCGTTGATAATATCCAGCTAAGTGCAAGATGTAATGGATATCCATTACCAATGTGTACCCAGCCACCCCTCAATTGTAGTTATCTTGGATGGATCCACATATAACTCATTACTTGTGATGATATCGCCCAATAATGAGACCTCATACAACCAAAACTCACACTTGTTGTACTTTGCATAAAATTTATCCTTCTGCAAGGTATCTAGTATAGTTCTTTGATGCTCCTCATGATCCTCCTTGGTTTTGGAGTATATTTTAATATCATATATAAATACATCCACAAACCTGATGATAGAATTTCTAAAGACTCTATTCATCAATTCCATGAATATTGATGGATCCTTAGTGAGTCTAAAATGAATTACTATGAATTCATTGTGCCCGTATCTTTTACAAAAAATAGTCTTGGGGATATCTTCCTTCTTCACCCTTACTTGGTAATATCTCTACTCCAAATACACCTTGGATAAGTATTGTTCCACATGTATCTGATCAAACAAGTCATCAATTCTTGGGATAGGATACATGTTCTTTGTCGTTATTTTGTTGAGCTCCTGATAATCAATGCAAAGGCACATGGACCCATCATTCTTTTTTGATGAAGAGGACTGGTGCACCCCATGGTGAAGAACATGGGCTTATAAATCCTTTATTCAGATTCTATTTTGGTTGTTTCTTTAGTTCCTCAAGCTCCACAACATCCATTATATATGGAGTATGGGATATTGGCAATGCCCCATGTATAAGGAAAATTGAGAATTAACCGTCTCTTATAAGAGGAAGACCAAACAATTCCTTGGGAAACACTTCAGTGAATTCCCTCTTAATAGGAATGTCTTCAAGGATGGTTTCATCCTTGGAATCAATCAACTGAGCTAGATATGCATTCTCATTGGGAATTAGTATCCATTATTCAAATGATGGAGCTAAAGAAGATTCTTCTTCCACCTTGCACTTGTACCAAATTGGGGGTTGATTCTCCTCATGGAGTGTGATTTCCCTCTTATGCAAATTTATGTTGGCTCTATGTAGGGAAATTCAATCCATAGCAAGAATTACATCAAATTCAACTAGAGGGAGTATGATGAGGTTCACCGGTAAGTTCAATCCATCGATTATGATAGGGGAGCAGTTATATTCATGGGATTCAATGATCTGCCCATTTGTCTTACACACCGACATCATTAATTCCATGATTTGCGGCGGTGTTAGGATTATTCTACTAAAAATTTAGGATATAAAAGAATGTGTATATCCTGAATAGAAAAGGATGTTTTCTATTCGTGAATGAATAAATAGAGTACCTATCACCACTTCACTGTTGGGGTTTACATCGACAGTAGTGATGGTAAAAGCTCACCCTTGCTGCCATGGAGGTTGTTGGTTGCCTCCAAAAACCCTTAGCTTAGGGAACTGATTTGAAAGGTTCCTAGTTCTTTGTAGTTGTAGTAATGAAAAATTATTTGAGTGTCAAATGGAGTGTTCCTATCCTCTATCATAGCAACTGGTTTTTCTAGCCAACAGTTAATAGCTAGGTTCCCTTTTCTTCCACACCTTAATCATTTCCTCGCCCCCTTCAGGCAAATTCTACGGTACTTCTTTCTGCACCTTCGGTAAGTGGGGTACTGGATTTTCATAGTACCATTGGATTAATCCATAGGACCACCAAAATTTAATTCCACCTTATGCTCCTTATCCCCATGATGCCCATTAGGTTCGCTGATATTAATTTAATCCTTGAGGGAACATTGAACAATTTCCTTATAGTGGTCGAAGTCATGAATTGGAAGGGATTTCCGCGGGCTAGGTTTCAGCCCACCAAATAAGTGTTCCACCTTGCATTCTAGGGTAACAAAAAAACTGGAGGTGTATTGTTCATACCTTGTGATGTTTTTCTCATACGCTCTAACAGATTTGTCATCTTTTTTACTTGAGATCAAGGAAGTCCCTTTCAATATTAATTCGGAGGGTGCGTGAAAAATATTTATAAAAGACCATATTTCATAAATTCTTCCATTCCAATTCCTCAATATCCTCCTTAGGCTTTGTATTTTTTATCAATGTCCACCACTGATCAGCTTCACCCTCCATACGATAAGCATCTAGAAGAAATGTCACTTGTTTGGAACATTGTTGGATGGAGAAGTTCTTTTCAGTGGAGATGATCCATTGTTCATCGATTAAGATATCAGATGATCCATTAAAGGTAGGAGTCCTTTGTCTCATGAAGCTTTCTATAGATACTTTTTCTTTCTTATGAAGGTTTGAACGTTCCTCTTGACCCATGATTCTTTTAAAATCTTGAGTTAACTGAGAGAGTATCATAACAATGTTCGTGATTCCTAATCCCATCAAATTGGACATCTCATTAGAACAGTCATCACATTGATCTTCACGTTGGTTGTTAACCCGAGTCCTCCTATTACCAGTCATTGGATGGAGTAAAAGGGAATGTTTGGGGTAACACTAAAAGGGTAAACCATGAACAAAACAAATAACTTATAAATAACTTTTATTTATTTAACTTATGAATCTATTGGCTATAATTTATGTTATCCAACATATATTCTTAGGGGATTGTTTTTAATTCCTTAATAATGGTTCATACTAAGCATGTGAATTTACCAATGCATATCCCCGATAGTTTCATAACCAAGAGTGCAGCAAGGCCCATTGTCGTGTACTAGGATACCCCGGTTCACGCCTGAAACTCATTGTCAAGGTTTTCACCCCTATGTACAATTGTTCTAGAGCCGCCTCTACCTACTTATATGCAAGCATGGATGTATTTTCTTGATAAGACACTTAATAAATACTCACAATTACATAGGGAAGTATTTATTATACTTAGTCTTATCCCTAAGGCATTCAGTAGGGTTTTCTAATCCTAATCCCAAAAATAACTAAACCAATCCCCCGATAACAACTATGAAAACCCTGATCTTCATTACACACTAAAAAATGATTTGTTACATAAATATCACTTGATACCACATAGAATATCGAGAGGTATAGTGTATTTTGGGCATTGCATCCTTACAAAAACAACATAAAACATGAAACAAAACAACTTTATTGAAAACTTCATTTACATGACCACTACATTCCCTTGTACTTAGCATTTCATGGGATAACCTGAGGAAATGCATAAGAAAAAGTTGAGATATAAAGCCTAGTAACGGAGTAAACAAGGAATAACATGAATATTAAATTCCATGTTAGGAAATAGTCATTTCAATGGAGAACAAGAGAAACCGGAATATAAAGGCATGACAAAGCATGATAATCATAGCATGGAAGTGTGGCAACAACACTTAACAACGAATTAGCATAAACCAAGGATCATTGCACGTGAATTATGAGTAAAACCTCATTAAACATGAATTATCTTGAGTCAAAAACCATTGTACATGATGTATCATGATACTATACTTTACCCAATACATTGGAGCGCTATCAGGGCATGCCCTTCTTAAACATTTCATTTCATGCATAATTGTGACACATGGATCATATAACCGGGAATCAATCAATATAATAAGTTATTATAAGATTAAGTAAAGTGGATTAAATACATAAAATTACCATTCAATATGTCTATGTGCATAAAGGTGAATACCCTTGATATAGACAAGGGTATGGTATTCGCTACACAATGATCTTCTCTTGGAAAAACGCGGTGCAATTTCGGCAGCATAACGGTGGGACAGAAAGATTCCTGATAATGGTCGATGAGAGATAAATGATTGTATCTCCATATTTACATGAAATGTAATGTAATGGGGTTATATAGATACATGTTCCAAAAATGTAATGTAATTTGGATGCATAATACAAAAGAATTAATGGGATGTAAACGATGAGAGAGAAATCCCACATGGAATTTAGTCATGGTATGGGTGAATGTGGGAGGAATTAATTAGAGAGAAACGGGTATCCCATCCTCCAAACATATATAGGAAAGTATTGGGGAGGTTTTTAATCATACCCCAACATTTGTAATTGAAATAAAGCATATAACAACTTAAAAAAATTGGAAAAAATGAGAAAGAATGAAATCCCTTACTTGGAAGTGTGATCCAAACAGATTGGGACTGGCTTCTTGGGAGCATAGAGCACATTGGGAGGATTCTAGATAGAGGAGGGAAGAGGTTTGATTAACTCAAAAGTCTTTGAGTGAAGATGATGTGGGAGATTAGGGGGTTTATATAGAAAAGGAGAGGGAATTCTTTACTATTTAGGTTTGGGTCACCACACATTAAACTAATCAATACCACAAACCAGCCAATGGTTTTTGCCAAAGGGGAGTGGAAAAAAATATTTTATAAAGAAAATGGACTATCTCCTTAAAATAATATGTTTTTTTATGTGGAGGTGAGTCACGTTCTTAAGGAAATTTATTTAAAAAGTGAAAATATTTTATAACTCTTGGAGGGTCCACAAATGTTTTGTAAAATAATTAAAATAAATCAAAAATAACATTGTTTTATGGTAAAACATATATTGGCCGAAAATATAATTTATAGTATTTCATTACACCACTATTGGGTCATTATGATGTCATAAAACACATTATATATTTAAACGGTATTTATTTTTTACCCAAATATTCGACTATCTTAGAAAATTATGAGACGTTCATCATTGGATAATTTTGATGTCCTAATTACAGAAATAATTTTCATTTTATCTAAATAATTTTATAAATATTTGAATTTTTACTTTTAAAATAAAAACCATCATTTATCGAAAATTCATGGGTTTTGACCAAAAGTGGCTTTCAAACCTTAACAAAAATGAAAATTGCATTCATAAAATTATATGATCATTTATATTTAATAAAAAGTAATTTAATAATAATAATATTTTATTAAAATATTATTTAATTAAAAAATCCTTTAATTCATCAAAATATATTTCCTAGTTGAATATTAACTAAAAATACTATTTTCACTTTAAAAACTATTTGCAAAGTAACAATAATAAAATGAATGTACATTCACTATTATATAAAAAAGTATTTCACATAATCATAGTGCTAAGGACTTTTTACATAACCCCTTATAACACCCAGATAAGACCACTGGGTACGGTGTGTGATGATGATAGACTCTTAGGGGGTCATGGATGACATTGCTCGGGTGGTAGTATCTATCATCTTCCACTTCTCTCATAGGTAGTTCTATTCAATCTTAAAATGTTGAAGCTTAGCTTCGGATTGGTCATGATCAAATCCAAATGATACCACCTCTTTTATGAGCTCCAATAAATGGTCTTCATATGAGGAAATTCTACTGGATGGGGCCATCACTTCCGTTGTCTGAGTAAAAAGGATTTGTTAAAGCGTTATATATAAAATAATATTATGATCCCTGTTCATCGGTTACATTAGCAATGGTCACAATAATTAATTATGTTTTAAAATATAGAAATATAAAACAAAATAAGTGCATATTTTATATTACCATTTTACCAAATAAGAAATTTAATTAGACCAAGAGGAATTTTCATAAAAATAAGTTTGGGTTGTTACAGATATGATTAATTAAAAAGGTTTTTTATTATCATAATCATAGTAATAAGGATAAAAAAATAGAATATAAATTTGAATTTTATTACTCACATTCTATTAAATGTGATACAAAATATAAAAAAAATTTAAAAAATAGTATACAAAATAATGAATGAATTTCAAGATATTAAAATATAACACTCTTTTAACCTCATGAGTAAGGATGTATAAAAAAAACTAAAGGTATCCACTATTTTATACATATATTTATCTCTACCTATATTTATAAGGAATTCCATCAATACAGCGATTAGAATGGGTTTTCATCTCATCCATGGAATCCATCGATAAATAGATCAAATTTTCTCTATACATCAAGCCCTAGAATCCTTAATACAGATGGATTAGATTATATATCTTCCTATCCTGATAAGACCACAATTTTATTGATGATCAAATGTAGTTAAAATTAAAAATGTTATTAAGGGGACCACCTAACATGATCTCCTTAAGAAGACTACTCTCTAAAGAAATACAATGACTAAGAATGAACTATTAACAAAGATTTTTATTTGGAAAATTCGAGAGAGAATGTAATTGAATAGATCCAAACTCTTCCAATGACTTGGTATTTATAGGTGATCTCTCATAAGTTATATTTAGATCTCCCAATGGTCATATTTCATAGTTTATTCCCATGAATTTGGTCATTGATTACTTGGAAACTCATAATGATTATGATTAATTGAATGTCTGACGTCGTTTTGATTAACACCATTATAATGTTACAAATGTTCCTTAATTTTTAAATAATGTTTCTGTGTTCCAATTATAAACATATTCAATTCTATGAACGTCATTAGGATTTTAATTTTGATAGCCTTTATGATTTTTATTCTGATTTTCATCGGTAGTAGTGTCGGTTTGATTATCAAGACTTTAGTGATTACCAAACACATGATTAACTCTTCCTTTTAGTTTGATAAATTTGATTCTGATTAATCAGACACAAACACATTATGATAATCAAAATTAATAATGTAAATTTTTTATCTGTAATACATTAATACTTATTCTAAGTATGGTAATAGTTAATTTTTTTCAAACACACATTATAAACAACTTAAGACATAAAAAGTTAGTAAACTTGTTTTTATGAAGGTGTTTTTGATTTCTAAAAAGGAAAAGAAAATTATTAAGTGGAACTTTTGACTCAATAGACACTATTTTATCTTAATATATTAGAACACATAGACAATAATTTAATTATGGAAACACATAAAAATATTTATATGTTCCTGATCCCAAAAATTTTAAATGGTTTATTATTTTATAAGGAAAATGTTGTATTTTAGTGATGCAAAACATGACAAAGTTGATTATTTATGTGAGATCCCAAACTTCAATGGAATTAATAACATATGATATTGGTGGGAACATTGTATAAATGGTCAATTCCATAGAGAACAATCATAAGAAATGAATTTCGGAAAAAATCCATTATTAATTTTCTAATATTATGGGTATCATATATTTATTTCTTAATTAAATTTTTAAATATCATTAAGTACTAGATATATTAATTTAATTTTCTTTATGAAGATACATATCATCAGTAATATGATAAATTATCTATTTATATTAGTTACGTTTCCTTAATTTTACCTTGTGAACCATTATTAAACTTATTTATTTGTTGTCTTATAGAAAAAAATTAATTTTAATCTTGTGTGTTAAATAATTTTTTCTTATGATTATATTCAATGAATTTTATTTTGTGTGTGTAAAAAAGTGTTCTAATAAAATAGAGCATCAGTACATTTCACTCACAATTTTTTGGATTTTTTTATTCTTTTATTCCATTTCATCACTCATTAATATTGTTGGAATTTTTGTGAACTACTTTAAAAAATATCAATAATTTTGTGCTGATTTTTGGTTTTCTTTTTATTGAATAATTTTTCTTTATTTATTTACTTTTAAATGTAATAGTTGGATTTTTTTATATTTTTACTAATTGTTTTTTATTCACAAACCATGTTTTGAGTTGTTATAATTTGTTTATGAAATTTCAACTATCATTAATTTTGTTAGAATTTTATTTTAATATTTTAATAAATATGAATACTTTTTTAGTTTACAAATTTTTTTTAATTTTTTAAATTTTTTTTTAATACTTTGATTTTTATATCTGGGTAATTATTATTTGTAACATTTATTTGTATTATAATGACATATCAGACATCTCATCCACCAAATACTTCTAGGGAATACCATAAACATACATTGGAGGACTATACAAATAAAACTTTTAAAGATCTTGCTCATACTTCTACATAAGATCCATCAACTAATATAGTTAAAATAAAGAGTTTGAGGGTGGGTAAAATTGGATATACATATTTAAAAAAAATTAGTTGATTCACATACCCAGACCAGATGATACAATTTGATTTGTATGAAAATGATATTACCAATGGTTCGAAAATGAAACACAATTTAATAAATTTATTGCATGTCATGATCGAGAAGAATTCATTATTTATATTATTAATTGGTAAAGTGTTGAAAAAGTGACTACAGCTCATTTATGAGAAAAAAATTTAGTAAGCTTGTTTTTTTTATTTTAGTTATCATGAATTTTTTTACTCACATAGTTTTTTTCAACTTCTTACCAGTTGAAATATGAGATACCTAATATTGGTCAAATCAGGATGAAATTTTTATCTATAGATAGTAGGATATTGATGGATTTTAAATCAACCCTCATTAAGGAATTCAATTTTTTGGATGGAAAACATCAAATTTCGGGTGATATATACCCATTTATTAATGAGGATACCAGAAATAAGTTTGTCAAAAGTAGTCAAAAAACGTGTTTTTGGTAAGTGAAATGTTATCTTTTGAAGGTTTATTTATATTAATTATCATGTTACTAATTTATTTTTTCATCATTTTTATTATATGAAGAACTATCATCAAGATATCCTATAAGAAACTTATACCATCCTACATTATCTTATGTATGGTATGCGCTTTTATAAAAAAAATTATAATTGAAATTTTTTCAATAACTAATAGATTACTCTTCAATATCTTGAGAGGTTGAAGATCCTCCCCCTAGTTAGAAATGAAAAATAGAATAGAGAATAATGTGAAAAATGTACAATATGATATATAAGATCAAGGGGTTATAGTTGAGGGGATTAGAAGAAGTTATTTAATTTATTTATGGTCTTTATTATAAACCAAATATTTATATATTGTGATTCACTATTGAATTTTAAAAATATTCTACACTTGATTCCCTTAGGGAGAAGAGTACAAAAGGTGCCTATAAGGATAAGGGATAGAAGGATATTTTTTCTATGACACTGTATATGGTTTAATACCCAGGTCATGTTTAAGGATACCAATAATGTGTATTGGGAAACAAATGTTTTTTCATTCTAAGACTTTTTCAATAGAGGATGTTTATAAAAGAAAAATAAAACATTAGAAGCTAACGTTATGGATTGGGGTGAAATGATGATTGAAATGATCAAAGATAATTTACCATTGATGGATGTAGACATGCATGGATAGTTTTAAGATTTGGAACCTGCTCTTATACCTCCTCATAATGATCACACTCCCCAATATCATCTTATTTATGAAACTTCTACACCTCCTCCTCAAAATAATCACATTTCTTTTGAGTTATATGTTGATGATGCCAAAAAACATATTATTTTATATGGGATTATATATTATTTTACAGATACCATACATTATCAATAGAAATATATATAATCGTAGGGTCATTATACATAATATTATAGAAATATCAAGAAATATATCCATGGATATAGATGTGGTCGGTACAGTTAGATAAAATATTGAATTTTTTTAGTTTGTATAACTATAATTTCTCAAAAAATTAGTAATTAGTTATGTTTATATTATATCCTTTGTTTCATATTGTTTTTTAAAAAATAATTTAATATTTATTTATTTATTTATTTATTTAGGAACACATTAAAGAGAAATCCATACTGTATAAATGAAAAAATACATATTTTAATGACTTAAAAAAAACATCTTCTGTTTCTAGTATATTATCAAAATATTTAAATTCATTTTTGGGTGTTTATGAAACTATAATAGAATTTTACACTTTTTAGCATGTAATGATATTGATTTTTTTTCTAAAATATTCCATAGAGCTTGTAACTATATATGTGTTTGGAATTAATACAATGAATGTATTATCCATGTATATCTATTATCATATATAATTTTGTTATATTAATTTAATGAATTTGTATAATTATATTTTTTATTAGGTAGATTTCAGAAATTTTTATATATAAAGAAATGAGATAAGTATATTGATTTATAGACCAAAAATTTATTTCACCAAGTCCAAATATAATGACTGATGCAGAAAGAATATTTTATATAACAGAGTGACTTCAAAAAAATTAAATTATTTATTGTTGGGTTCTTCATTATCTTCAAGAGTATAAAACTTATGTTTTATATCTCTTAATTTAATAACAACTTGTGTAATTGTTTTTCTTAAAATTTTCCACTATTAGAAGTTTATTTTTTCATAAGATATGACACTTTTCTATCAATACACTATCCATGGTGAAGTGAAAGATAATTTTATGAATTTATTGAACATATAGGTTTGAATATTTTAATAAGTTTATATATTATAATGAAATTTTAATTTATTTAAATTGAAATTATTTAATAATAGTGAATGGGATATATTTAGAGAGACAATAAGAAAGTATATAATAATGATCAAATAAGTAAATGGAAATGTGTGTTTTCTTTTAAAATTACTACATTTTTTGTATGTTCATAATATATATTTTGAAATTGAAAGAATATATTTAAATAGAAGTTACATAAACAAGAAGGGTTTAAGGAATGCTAATACTATTTTATAAGATATATGTATTGAATAATTTAAACTAGGACACTTCTAATATTCTTGAATGTGAGATTTTATTATAATCCATTAATTTATATTTTCATTTTTTTATTCAGAATGAAAGTTAAATGTTGAAATATTAAATTTTATATTATTTATGACCTCACACATATAAAATAAAAGATATAATAAACTAAAAAATTTAATGGGTGAATTATTTCACATTTATAATTGGATTTTTTAAATAAATTGTAATGTGTAATTTTCAAGTTGTAAATAATTGTGCCACTATTTTTTTTATTTTTTTAGTATATTGATGTACTACTTAGAGGGAAGAATATATTGAATTTTACTTAAAAAATTCACGTTTCTTATTTCATAAAAAATTGGATAATTTAAATAGAATATTTGTCACACCAATTTTTTTTGTATAGCCACCATGAAAAACCTTATAAATTTAAAACATTTTGAATGACTGTTATGAAAACTACTATAAAAATGTGTTTCTCAGAATGGTTTTTCAAAACTGTGGATGTGATAATCTCTTTCCACATTGGTTTTATTAAAACAAATGTGGAAAAACACATCCAAAATATAAATATTTGGTAATTTTTGGTATTGTAATTTTTAAAAAACGATGTTAAAATCTATCAATAATTTACTTTCTTAGATCAATTATGTGAAAAACGATGTTATAATTAATAAATAACATCATTTTTCTGAAAAAAAAATGTTAAAAATACATTATCATAACTTTTATCTCAAAAATACTATGAAAAACTACCTATATATAATTATCTATAACATAGGATATTATTAACCATATTAGAAGAAAATATTATATCTTCTCCTAAAATATAATCATGGGGCAACCAACATTAAAAACATGAAATAAAACATGAGAAAAAAAATTTCACTATTTTATATATAATAAATATGTTTCTATAACATCATGTAGAGTTCCTAACTATGTATTGTGTAATTCAAAGGAACCTTTTTTGGTGTCTCTATTTCAATTGTGTGTTATAATCAACTCTGCCAATCATTTTTCTTTTCCATTTTCTGAAGCTGGTTTAAGGGAACCAGTACTCCATCCCGGTTTAAGGAAAACCGGCAACCGTACAAAACATCCCATCCTCCTATAGAATTCGTTGAAAATCATGATTCAAAATTCAAACCAACCAAGTTCCACTGAGCCGTTCCCATCATCACGTGCCCCACCTCGAGCAGCGCACCCATCATAACGTGTCACCCATCATCACGTGTCACCCATCATCACGCCTCAAGCCGCATGCCACCTTGAACCGCGAAAACCACTGTGCCACCAATCACGCCACCAGCGAGACTTGCCGGACCAGGCAGACCAATCAACATCACACAAACCCGCCGGTGAGCATCAGTAATGACCGTCGAACCACTGACCATCAATCAACGCACCACCTTTCACAGGAGGACGCCAACGAAGCCATCCGCCGTCATCGACTCTGAAGCTTGAACTCTACCATGGTCCGCGAACAACAAGGCCGACATCATCCATCAACACAATCAAAAACCAGTATAAAAATGGAAGAAATCCAGGAAGAACAATGAACTTTCATGAGAAAATTGGAATCCAACTCGGTAGACGTCCAATGCCGCCACACCTACCACCAAAGAAGGCCAAAAAGAAACCTCAGGTACACACCTTCTGTAAAAGGTGACCCCTAGGAGACTCATCGCAGGACGACGACGCGCCAACGAGAAGAACCAAGAACGCTCCGGAGAGTAATGTTATAATCAACTCTGGTGGTCTACCACCAAATTCTCTTTTCATATTGTATAATTGATATTCACAACATTTTTTAAGTTATTTATTCTATATTTATATCCATTTTTCTTCAAATTTATTTTATAGATATCTAATTGTTTCATAATTTGATAAAATATCACTTTAGTTCCATGAAAAGGGGAACTAATTTTTTATAATGTAAAAAATTATTAAAAACAAATTTTCAGTTTTATTATAATTGGTTTTGGTAGAATCCAATGTCTTTAAGAATAAACATTTTCATGAATAATTACATCTATATTTTGGGATAACACTACACCCACTATAAAATTTGATTTATCACATAACAATTAAAAGGTAATATCCCAATATGGTGGAATATTAATGGTTGGTATAGTGGGCCTAGTCTATAACTAAAAATTTGGTTTCCTACAATATTCATCAAAATTATATTTAAAATCCTTCTAATGTAAGTTAGATAATGGAAATTGGATCTTAAAAAAATCTTATTCAATCCTACTATAATAACATTATTATAAATATAAAGGTCATTGGTATTTAATAAAATTGGTGTAAGGTAGTGAATTGGTGATATGTAAATGATGTGTTACATTATTAATCCCCTACAAAAAAATATGGCCTAAAATATTTAATATCCTATATAACACAAAAAAGGATTAAATAATACTTTTTATAAAAACTCATAAATTTGTATCTGTAATTAATGAATCTCTACTAGATCCTTTAAATTAGGGTACATGAAAATATGAGGGACAATAATTTATGAAACTTTAACAACATAAATTTCATTAAGAAGACGTAAATCTATATCCTATTAAGGTAAAAAAATTCAATGACTTCATAACACTAAAAAATATCCGTTGATATTTATGATATGAAAAAAGTAAAACATTCTAGATATGAATTGATAGGCTCAACACATCAATAATTTGTCTGATAATACCTCGAACAAAGAAAATTCAAAAAAACAACATAAATGTAAGTAAAATAACTCAATGTAAATTCAATACATACAAAATTTCACTAATTACTTCCAATAAATTTCTACAATTATTTATTATGGTTGTATCTATAGAAATATCAACTTCTAATTAAATCAAAACCTCCCATCACTAGTTCTAACACCCCAAAATTTTGAACTTTTAATATAATATTTGATAGACTGTATGACACAAAACACTAATCATAGAATGGAATATAAAATACTAAGAGTTTAGTGTATATTTTATGTTTTAAAAAATCAATATTCTTGATATTTTTCAATGCACGTGACACACCATTTAGCTTGTATTACATGCAAAAAAGAGTTTAAAGAAAATGTGAAATATTATTAAAATATTGTTATTAAATATTTTAGATATAATATATCCATTAAATTAGAATATAAGAATATTACTAGCTAAATTATGAAAAGTATGGTTTTATAATCAATATAATTAAAATAATAATTATTTAAATGAAAAAGAAATGTTTTCAAAAAACATATATTTCATCTAATGGACTTTTTAGTTTCACCTTGAGCACATGATTTAAAATTAATTTTATACCACTTTTAGAAAACTTAATTTTTAAAAAGAAATCTAAATTTTTTAAATATGAATATTTGAATTATATTACGGTGATGTTTTGGGATTTTTCTATAAAGATTCATTTTTTATGAATAGTGAAAAAATTGTAATGAATATTAATTAAAAACTAAAATTTCATTTAAATTATGTATAATGTTAAATTAAATTTTTATTCAGTTTTAATAAACCCAAATTTTAATTATATACACATAAATATAATTTATATTATTATAATTATTTTCATATTGATTTTGTATATAAAAACTTTGTAAAATATTTGAAAATTTTAACTTTAAAAACACGCCCTCTTTCCATAACATCAAGTTTAATTTTAAATTAATTTTTTTCCTTCATTGATTTTAGTTCTTTAAAATGGATTCCATATTTGAAATCCGAATAATTGATATGTTTCAATAAGATTAACTTAATTTTTTACCAAATTGAAAATTGACTAAAACTTAATTATCGTGTTTATGGTATAAATAGTTTACTAGGGGGGTTAAACTAAAAGGAAGTGTAGAAATGAAATATAAATTTGTTCAAAAACTATTTCGGGATATTTTAAAACCAATAAACCAATATGTTTCTATAATGGTAAATTTTTTACTCTTGTGAAATTTTAAGAATGTTGGAGCCCTCAATTATATTAAAAAATACCAAATGTGTCATCTCACCCATTTATAAAAGGCCACACACTCTCCTCTCCACTCCACACCTGAAAATAACTTTTGTTCAAACAATACCTACCAAAATCACTACCAAACTTTACTAACCTAAATATAGAAGATTTATTCTTTGAATAAAGTTATTTTGTAATGGATTTTAGAGAAAATCATATGGAAGATACCCAAAGAAGAAGTAATTTTCTTCAACAAGCATCTTAATTTTACTTCATTCTACCCTGACATTAAATTTTATTAAACCATCATTATATAATAACCTAAAAAATATTAATCATATTTTTTTATAATAATTTAAGGATGTAAAACAATCTACAATTCCATAAAATGGGTTTTGAAATCATTGTTTATGTGTACAGTGGACTAACACCATAAGAATTGATGTATTTCATTTTCCATTTCCACCATTCAAGGTTGAGTATTATGATAGATATAAAGTATATATATATATATATATTTATTACATATTTATACCAATGTATTAACTATAATATTATATATATACCATATATTCTGTATGATATATGACAACGTCGCTCATGTGTATGACAGACTATTGTCTCACTAACAGATTTGATTCGTCTTTCAAAATAATTCACCTAGATAGTTTTAACGATATATTTAATGACTATATGTGATAGTAATGAAATAATTATGATATTAATTGAATATTTATCACGATTTAAATATAGTATACATCATTTTATTTAATTTCTTTTCACTCATCTAAAGATGATAACATTGTTTGTGTGCGTGTGAACTACCGCCTTCACAAAGTTATGTGACTCTATTTTCATTCCCAGACCACAATGATGATATATATAAGTATATAATAATATATACATATATAATATTATTATCATTTTTAAATGTAAAATATTATTTATCATTTTTTCATAATGATCATTGAAAAATGGTTACGTTACTCATACATGTGTACGACCTACCGTCTCAATGATCGTAACATACATAATTTTTTAGCACCACCATTTAGGATTGGTTTTAAAATTACATTTTATGTTAAAATATGATAATTATGTCATTATTATGATTTTATATAATATATAACTATTTAATATGTGCATGAATTGGAACTTTCATATCAAAAAACGCATTAGAAAATATGTCAATTTACACCTGAAATATTGAAAATAATGAATAATTATTAACCCATTGGTGACAAGATGTAATAAACAGATCATATATGATTTTAAAAGTATTAATATGGTTCCATTATATGTTTAAAACATTTTTAAAACCACTAAAAATGATGTAAAATCACCTTCATTCAAAAGGAAGCATAAGGTAAGGGATTTCATCTCAATTTCATTTCATTAAAGCATATTGTATTGTTATACACCTACTTTCATTTATATAGTGTATATAAGGACCCTTAGAAATATAATATCACAAATAATTTATTATAGATGGTATTTTATGTTAAAATTTGAATTTTTTCATCTATGTTGATTTTAATTATAATTTACTAAGTGTTAAAGAAATTTATAACACAATTTATTTTAATTGGGTTACATTCCTCCTTCATTATCTTTGATTTTATATGATAATATTTTTTTGAGTTTTGAATATAAATTTTTATATTTAAATATATCTATAAATTTATATTTTATACAAACAATATATTCATTAACACATTCCCACTTCAATGTTGTGATCATTTTAATGGTTCATTTCACAATCTCATTCTAGTCGAGATAATTAATTCTTGATATTCAGTTGAAGGAAATATTTTTATCATTGATTAATAATCCCATTTAATTTTAATATCTTATTGTTTTTAAGGATACTTTCAAGTAATATTACCATTTTAGCACTATTTGGTAGTAAAATGAAATGAGATATTTTTTCTTATAAAATAAAACTTCATTTCTCTCTTCATTTGGAAATAAGTTTTATGTAAAAACTATGTTACTAGAAATGTTTTCAATAATGATTAAAAACTTTTCAAAATGATTTATAAAAATAATTTTCACCCATTTTTACTCATTAATAAAATTCAATGGAATTTTATATTATTTTCAAAATAAAACCCATTTTGATTTTACCAAAATTTAGAAAGTAATATTCAAGTCATATACAAAACAACGAACCTTCTTAACCATTTTATAGTTAAAAAATATTGTTTTATTTAAATTTTACAGCATTATAGAATTAACTATTATAATTAAAATCATTTATTTTATGAATCCTTTTCATTGTAACGATTTTTTTTTCAAAGAAAATTTTTTTGAATGTGATTTTCCAATTAAAGGATTTTCAAAAAAATTAAAAAGAAAATAATATTGTCCTCATGAACATTTTAAAGATATTTTTTATTATTTTAATTCCTAAATAAAATATGCAATTATTATTTCTCCAATGGTTATATAGTTAAATTAAACAATCTTCATTGTTTTTATGTATGGTATGTGATCATTTTTATAATGGTTACTATCGAAATTCACATCATTATTTCATTTTTGTGGTCATTAACCTACTCATTGATTATTCAATTTCTTGTGATCATTTTTCATTAAATTTACCTTCTATATACAAATTATTTATTACGGATATTAGTAATTCCAAAATTATATTCCCTTTTTAGGTATGATGGTTACTATAAATGTTATTTAATTAAAAAGGAAATTATAGATGAATATGTATCCTTTACTCGATAATTATAATCAATAATTAACATTATTTATAATTATGTTGAGTATTAAATATATGAGGACTGATCTGGACATGAATAACATGAGTGGGTCCTGATTATAGAGATCCCCTTGATGCATCAGTAACCTCGAGGGAATAATATGTTAGATAGACTTAGAAAAGTTGGATTTAATTCAATATGTTTTAAAAAATCTTGTGAAAGGACTTTGTGGTAAAGGTATCATGTACCTGGGAAGCATGGAATACATTAATTAAGCATTGAATTCATTTATGGTTCAATTACTATTATCCCAGATATTTTCACTATGAAATTATCTATGTATTCATTTTATTATCAGTTGATTCATTAAATGACAAGTGTTTTAGGTTATTTACCATTCGATAGTGACTATGCCTTATCCAATTATGATTTTAATGTCATTGTTTTAGTGTAAACATTTCCAGTAATTTTTCATGACATATTTATTACTATCCATAGTATTTTCATATTTTTATTATCTCAAGATGCAATTAAACATTATTTTATTGATTAAATAGAATGTGTGTCCTGTTATTTATTTTTTCTTTAAATTTGTGCTTATTGATTCATAATAACTTATGTTTTACTTAACCCTTACAGATAAAATGAGCTAACACTTATTTTTCACCATTCCCCAAGCTTCCATGAAGTTTAGTATGACTAATATTTAGAGATATGCTAGATAGAATAAATTTATTCTAAAAAAACTATTTTTTATTCAATTATATTGTGGGACTCAAGTATAAATCTAGTCTACCAAGACTACTAAACTATTTTTTTCATAAAGATGTGATTCCTTATATCATTTGATAATATAATAAAGTAATCACCAAATCCATGCTATTGGGGTTTGGGTCACAATAGATTTTATCAGAGAAATTTTAGTAGAAACATTGTAGACTAGATGTTGGGTAACATATACTAAAGAACATAAAACTATAATGGATTTTGAGTATAATCATTGAATATCATACTAATGTTTCAGTAATGGAGATATTATGTGGGTTTTCATAGAAATACATCCATTTTTATATATCAAAAATATACATGGTTTTGGGAAAAAGGTACCTATGGGTAATAACTTCGAAATATGCACAACGTCCTTGACTCAAGCATTACCCGAAACATGACAATGGGCCTTATTGTGCAGCTGGTTGGACACTCATGGTGTATTTGCATAGAATAGTCAAAATATTCAATAACAACCATTATAAAGGATCTTAATATATGATGATAATGAATGATCATGGTTGACCCTTATACCAAGAAGTACATATATTGATATAGGGTAGATGAAGTATTGGGATTCATGAATTAAACTATATAAGTATTATTACCAATGGTATTTTGGATATAATAATCACAAAGAATAAAAATATTGTGATAAATTTTATAATCTCATGAGTATTAATAAACATAATAGTTATGAATACCATAACTAGATTTTGAGATTAAGTTTGATCATACGTTAGATGTCTTGAATACTCCTTTTTGGATTTATGTTATGGTAGTCTACCGTAATTAAATATACATTGGGAGAAATTTCAAGAGACCAAATGTTTTAGTATAAAATTATTTTTATGATGAAAAACATTATATTTTATAGAAATATCTTAAATTCATTTCTAATACTTAGGATTAATATTATCATTAATGATATATTAATATTAGTCAAAAAAATATAAGATTTGATAAAAAATAAGTTGTACTAAAAACCATAGAAATAATGTTATTTAAGGATTACCATTATTTCAGGGATTTACATATTATGTATTTTGAATGTTATATTAATTAAATTAATATAGTTTATAAAATGAAAAGACTTAATACCATGTCACAACCCAGCATATCTTGTAAGGAAGAAGAACCTGAACCAATGATCAAGGAAAGATAAGGGTTTAGTGCCCACCACTAGACAACACGATGTACTGGTTAATATTTCATTAGTTAAAATTCATAAAAATAAATACTAATGATGAATAATTAGAATTAATTTTGAGGTTAATAGATTAATTAATTGGAAGAAAAATTTATCCATATTGGTTTTAGAAAATAGTTACAGACAGATGGAAAGAGTGGTCACTCCTTTATGGATCCTTTGATCTATTAAAATAGAATATAAGAGATTTAGGAATAAAAATGAAAGTTATTTTTTAGAAATTAATTTCATTGAGTATGGGATGAAATTGAAATTGATAGAACAAAAAAATATTAAAGTGTTCTTATGAAATAGAAACGTATCATGTAATTATATTTCCATATATTTTTATAATGAAAAGGTATTCCTCAACTATTTTAAATGGATATTGAAAATAAAATGTTATTCTATTAAATTCATATCCAATGTCTCAGATGTTCATTTGAACCCTCGCAAATTTATGGTTTTCTATCCCTCAACATTCCATTGATTATTTAATTTATTGGGATAAATTTCCTCAATCACTCCGTTTATTTATTTTTTCTTTTCCTCACTGTCCATGTTTTCATTTCCCACTAATGTTCTGCTATATGGAAACCTAATAATGTGTTATTCCAAATGACCATGGAAAATCCTTATACCTATTATTTAGAGTATGTTTTTTAGCCATTTTATGATTTTTGTTTTCAATAATGGTGCTTACAAAGGTCAAACCCTTGATTTCTAAGATTAAATATCAAATGTGAGGATTCAATTAATTTAAGGAGGGATAATGTAACACCCCGAATTTTTAGAATATGAACATCATATTTTATAGAGTATATAAAACGTAAAAAAACATTATAATTTAATCTAAAATTATAATACTTCTACAATATATTTATAATTTTCAATAAATTCAATATATTCTATATCTTCTAATTCACACAACACTCAGTTTTCATGTGTTATATGCAACACGATGTTTAAATTAAATTTGGAATTTTATTAATATATTATTATTTAATAAAATATTTATAACCTAGCCACTATGTTTGGTGTATGAATAGTAATAACAAAATTATGAATAAAGTTTTTTCTATTCATTAGTAATAAAATAAGAATTTTTTAAAAGAAAAAGAATTTTTTAAAAAATATATTTCATCTAAAGTACGGTTGAGTCGTTCCATGCACACATGATTTAAAATTATTTTTTAAAATATTTAGAAATTTTATTTGAAAAGAAAATTTATTCTTTAAATTTAAATTAAAATTTTTTATGAGATTGAAATTGTTAAATTTTTCTGAGAAGTTTCATTTTTTGAAGAATGGAGAATAATACAGAATTGTAATTAAAAACTGCCTTGTGGTTTAATTTATTTATAATGTTAAATTATATTTTGAATTGATTTTAAAATAGTAATAGTTCAATTATATATCGATTAATATAATTTGGTTCATTGGTATCATTTTCATATTGATTATAGTTATTAAATCTAAGTTAACTTCTGAAGATTTTCACTTTAAAAACCCACTTTCTCGTCATGTCTGTGAGATTAATTTTAAATTAAAATTTTCCACATATGTGAATAGAATTTAGAATAGTTTATTCCATATATTTAATTATAAGAATCTATATTTCATAACAACATTAACACAATTTTTGACCCAAATGAATAGTGAAGGCAGTGAAAATTAATTACCACAGTTAAGTAAAAAATTGATTTTTTGGGGGTTAAACAAAAAAAGATAATAGTATAAATGGACTATAAACTAGCCCAAAAACCCTTTAATGGAATATTTTCGACCATACCACATCTATAGTTTGATAATGTTCCTTTTTCACCCATTTATAATTATGAAAAATGTTGGATCACACAACTAATTATAAAAATAAAATATATGTCCTCTCCCCCACTTATAAAAGGTAACCCCTTATCCTCTCCACTTCACACCTTTAGGAAACCTTGTTTATACATCCCAACATGAATTACTTTGAAAATTCCCGAAAATTATCTTAGAAGCCTCATTTTTTGCATAAATCCTACCTTGTAAAGCTTCTAGTGTATACCTAAGAAATATAACTAAAAAAGATGTAATGTTCTGTAATGATTATCCTTATTTTACTTCACTCTCCACCTCTATAAATTCTTATTAAATAATTATTATATTATGAAGTCATTATATTCCATATAAAAGGGTTCTTTATAATATTTTAATGACATAATACCACCTCCACTTCTATCAAATGGGAGGCAAAATCGCCATTTTTGTGTGTGGAAGACTACCACCTTGGGAACTAATATCGTCTGTTTTTGCCATTTCCACCATTCAATGGTTCGGTATTATAATGGATCTAATGAACTACTAGAAATCTAGGTTTTTGAAACTCTAGGAGCAGGCAACGGCCTATGGCGGTCGTTATTGGTAGGCATTAGCGACTGCCATTGGTGGTCGCTAACATTAATTAAAAAATAGGTAGAAATCTCCCCCAATTCCTTCCACACCCTAACCCTCGCAGACCCCTTCACCTCTCACCTCACCTGACGTCATCATCACTTCCCCTCCCTCTCTCCTCACCTGACGCCATCGCCACCCCTCCCCCTCACCTCCTCAGTCACAACTGCTGCACCTAGAGTCGTTGTCTCCACCTCTCCCTCGCTTCTCGACCAGCCTCCACCTTGCCCCTACAAACCCTCCCTGTCGTGAACAATCACTCACATCATGAATTAAATCCACTGCCTTCACCTTGTGGTGGCAAACTAGCCCTCCCCGCCATGAATCTGAGCCACTGCCATCGCAAGCCCTTCCCATTATGAATAATTTCTCCATGTCATGAACCTATCCTCACCATCTCTCCCATCGCGAACCAGTCCTACCTATCGCAAATTAGTGCCGATGTTTCCATACATGTAGTTACTATTACCAAACTCACACCAGATCTTCCCCATCACAAATGTTATTTTCCTCCCTTCTACGTTTCCCAAACAGGTTTTGATCATTAACCATAAAAGTGAAGAGAGTTTATTTCTATTTTCACACGTTTATTATGTTCATTTGCAGCCATATTTCCAGAATGTGATTCATCTAAAAAACCATTTCCATTGTTTATATAATTCAATGGATTTGATTTTGAATAGGTTTTTAGATACTTGAGAGATTTATACATTGTGCAGTGTTTGTTTTTTAATTAAAATTTTAAGTCAAAGTGTATTCATCACATATTATAGACTGACCAATACATAATAGATTTGGTATATAAAATTTGATTCCTTGTGATTGATATGAAAATAATGATCGACTTATTTATCTTCCATGGGTATTGGTTTGAATCATTAATGTTTTTTGGGGTCGAATACCATTTTTTGGGCGAGTCTGAGAAGCTATTTGAGATTTTCTTTTTGAAGTAAATGGAATTTGTTGTGAAAGAATGACCAAATACTTAAATAGTATGATCACCGTTCAATGAAACTCTACACGATTTTGTGGTAGAATATAAAGACCTTATAATGCATGATAAAGTTAGAATTATTATTGGAAGAAGGTGTGTAATGATATTATATAGTTAAAATGTTATTTTTTTATTTTCCTTGATATATGATGATAATGTCCTTTATGATGTTGGGTCCCTTTGACGTCAATTGTAGAAACTAATTATGACAAATGGTTTGGAAAATTATGTGGTGTTTAGCTAAATTAATTAAAAAAATTGGTTTTTGATAGAAGTTATGTCAGAATAAGTATTGGTCATTATCAAAGGTTTTCTCAGGTAATGTTTTTGATATCATACATGTTGTTTTTGTTCTTTTATGACTATTTTATTTTTTTCATTTTGTGGATGTAATATTTAGTCAACTATACCTGGTATTAAATTTAATCATTTTAAGTCTACAAGACAATATAAGTGGACTTACTAACAAAGTACCACATTTTACAACTTTTATTCCCATGAATCTCTGTTTTTTGTTTGATGTTTATAATTTATGGAATGCTTAGGTAGACACTTCCAATAATAAATATTGGTTTTTTCTACCTTTAATATTGATTTTTTTTCCCTTGCATTGATAGTTTTATCACATCATTTCTTCATTTAGTAAATAACATTTTTCTTGTATTTTTTCTATGCATATGCCTTTGAATTTAATTTGATAGTTAACATCATTGATAAATAGGAAATCGGTAACTATGAGAACTATGAAATCCAAAAATATTGGAAAACAATTTATAATTATTTACTAAATATAAATTTGTGAGAGAATTATTTGTAGACTCCATATCATGCTTGTGTTCATATATCTCGATTTTGATTGGTGTCTTGTGTGATTCCATGTCACTGCTTATCTTTTTTATGAAAATATTGACATGATGATGACTTTTTTACTTGATATTATCCATCCATATATTGGAAACTAGTGATGAAAGTTATTTTCTTAAAACATCATTTGCTGGTTTGGTGTTTTAATATGCTTCTGCTAGTGCTTGATAGAGATCAAAGATCTATGGCCAATAATATTTTTATATCTTCTTCCAAATATTGGTTAGTTTACATACCTAGTGCTAATAGTATTTTTTCATTTATTACGCTTCGAAATATTAACAAGACATCGAAGAAATATTATGTGGAAATCATTTGAAAGAAAGGTATTTCACTATATTTTAAGTGAATATATAGTGGAAATCATTTATGGTATTCTAAGAATCATATATTTATGAAAATTGATTTAGCGGTAGGATTTTAGAGATACTTTGGGGATATCATGGATATTTCTATCAAGAAATAATCATTGTAAATTCTCCATAAATTAAGTTTCATATGGTCATTGAACAAATATGCATTTCTTATTAGTATATGATTTTATGTATACATGATTTGAATTTTCATTAAAGTGAATGTTTAATATTTTTTGGATGAATCATTAAACTTATAAATTGTTTGGAGTCCATGAAAGATTGAAATACTGATATATCAACATTCTTGTGACTTGAAGGAATGGGATGAGGTAATTATTTTGGTTATATTTATGAATAGAGGTGTTATATGTTTTTTTGTAGGTATATGAATGACTTATGAAAAAATTAAATTATATTAAATAATAAATATGGTGGATGTCATTAGAAGTGTATAGATGTACAGGTTTTTTATGGTACATTGTATTGTGGTTTGTTGATTTACTCATCTAGACCAAATGTCTTTATATAAATATTATTTGGTCTTTAATCTCCTGGATAGTCTCCTGATCCACTGATGTGATGTTTATTTACCATTCCATCTTGATTTTTTTAGATATTTCTTGGATTGATTTATTCAGCTGTAACCAGTTTATCATTTTATACCTGTTTGAACAATCTCTTTTAAATTTTTCTATTTATGAAATATAATTATGCTTTCTTCTATAGAAGTACTGGTATAAATCCTAACTTGTTCACTTATGAAATTATAAATACTTTTCTTGTGAAGTGGCAGTACTTTAATATTTTTATTTTGAATCAAATGTCTTATCCCTAGATCTCTTGCTGCTGAAATATTTTACAAATTAAATTTTCATATCCATTGTTTTTTTGGGTTATATTCTGGTTTGGTTATGCATATGAATAGATTTTTTTTAAAAAGCAATAGTCTAGCGACCATCATAGGTGGTCATTGATATAATTTTTCATTGGGAGTATTAGATAATGCCAAATCTGGTCTCTATGAACTACCCTATTGACTGGGGTATCTTCTGGAATGTGGACACCTATAGTGACTTCTTTGGGTGGTCTCTATTGACCTTTCATGACAGGAAAAATGCAACTACCAATAGCAGTTGGTTGGCGGTCTCTAAAGTCCTTTAGCGACTGCTTCTTGTGGTCGCTAAAGGTCATATTTTTAGTAGAGATGTATATAAATGATATTTTTCAAATACTTATTCCTCAAAATATTCTATAATATATATATATATAATCCATTATTTAAAAGATATGATATCTTTTCTTGTGTGTATGACAGACTACCGCCTCACGAAGATATATGATTCATCTTTCACTAACACTACACACGAAAGGTGAAAAAGATAAATTTAATGATTATATGTCATATTAATGGCATAATTATGATATTAATGAAATATTTATTACTATTTTAATATAATTTATATCATTTTTTTCCATTTCACTCACATAATGATGATAACATCATTTGTGTACGTGTGGACAAATTCCATCATGAAGTTATGTGACTCTTTTTCCAATAAAAAAATACATGGATAATATAAATTATTATATAATATGGTATATATGATTTTATGATAATTTTTAAACGTAAAACATTACTTACATCTTTTCCATAAATATCATTGAAAAATGGAAGTGTTGGTCATCCGTATCTATGACCTACCATCTATAATCTAATAACATACTTCACTTTTCATAATCATCATTAGTAATTGGTTTTAAAAGAGATTTTTTTTAAAAAAAATTTATTTATATAATTTTTTATATTATTCATTAGATTATATTACTATATAAGATGCACAAGAACAAAAACGTTAATTACAAAACATGCCTGAGAAAATAGGGGAATTAATACCTAAAACAACAAAATAATGAAGGATTATTATAAAGAAAGTGATAATATGTTTTAAAAGAATCATATTTGATATTATAAAAATTAATATGGTTATGTTATATGTTAATAAAATTTTTAAAAGCACTATACTTGGGGACAAATCTTGTGAAAACAAAAGGAAGTGTAAGGTAAGATATATTATCTCAATTTAATTTTATTAAGCAACACTATAATTTCATCAACCAAGTTTATTTTATATGGTGTAAATTATACCCATTTCCATGTAATATCATCAATAATTAATCATTAATGATATGTTTGGTTTTATTTTGAATTATTTAATGTAAGGGTCTTTGAATTTTACGTTACCAATTATTAAATAATTTTGTAATCGAATTTCATTTCCTTCGGTTATATTACTCCTTATTTCTCTTTCATATTTTAGGATTAGGTTTGTAATTAATTTTAACTATATATTATTGTATTTAAACTTCTTTTATATGTATATATAGTTGATACATGTAATTTAATCATTCAATAATTCTCACCTAAAAGTTATGATTATTTTATAGGTATATTTCACAATCTCATTCTAATCGAAATGATTTATTATTGGTTTTTAATTAAATTAAATTATTTGATAATTTTCTAATAAAACCATTTAATTTTATTCCCTTTATGGTTATAAATTATATTTAAAATTAAAAGTAAAATACCCTTACTCATTGGTAGTTAAATTCATTGATAAAATGATTTATAAAAACCTAAATTCATTCATATATTTGATCACAAATATGTTTTCCTCCAAGAACATGTTTATAAAAATGTTTCAGAATTTTTTTTAACAATTTCTAAATGATTTATCAAATTAATTATTTTCCATTTTGCCTCTTTAATTTTATTTTTTAATGGAATATAATTTCCTTTTAAAAAATTCCTATTTGGATTTTACCCAAAATATAAAGGGAATATTTTAATTGTTTTTAAGAACAAATAACATTTCTCATCCCTTTATAGGGAAAAAAGAATATTAATTTTAACTAAAATGTCATGTATATAATTATCTAACATCATGACCATCATTTCATTGAATCTTACTTTGTGTATTTACAAGGAAAATTTTAATGAAAATATTTTCAAATGTTACATTCAAAGAAAAGGATTTTCAAAATATTTTTCAAAATGAAAGTGAAATTTTCCTCAAAAATGTTTTAAATATATTTTATGGAACATATATTCATCAATAAAATAATCCCTTTATTCTTACTCCAATGGGTATACATTGTATGAATACCATCCTTATTCTTTCTTTGGATTTTTTATGAACATTTTGAAAAGGATAATATTGACATTGACTTCCCTATTTCATTTTTATTGTCATTACTATCCCCTTAAATTATCAAATGTATTGTAATCATTCAAAATTAAATATTACCTAAATATAAACATTATTTATCACGTATATGATTATTTCCTAAATTGTATACAAATTTTACATATGGTGTTTTCTTTCAACATTATTTGATTAACTAGGGAAATATTCATAAATCAATATCTTTTACTCAATGAATATATTTGATAAGGAAGATTGTTTTTGAATAAAATCGATTATTATATATATGAGTAATGATTTGGGTAGGTTTTAAATGGGTGGGGACTAACTATATATAGCCCTTTAATGCATCAGCGGTCTTATGGGATGAATCAATTGTTTAGCCATAGTGAAGTGGGTTTTTACCCAGTATGTTTCAAACATATTTTGAAAGGTATTAAAAGTAAAGATATCTTGTACCAGGGAATCATGGTGAAAAATAATTAAGCACTTCATTCATTTATTATTTAGTTATTACTTTTTAGGATATTTTTACTAGGACATTTTTATAGGTTCTGGGTGCAGTAGAAATGTGTGATGTGTCATGACCATCTATTCTTTTTGTCATGATCGATGATCAATACGAAATCTACATGATGCTAAATGGAATGATTGATGGAATTGATTCAAATTAAACAAAAAATGGTTAGAATTATATAACTATATATAAGATAATATCATATTATTTTTTATTTATTAAATCCATTTAATGAATTACCATGCATGAATTATTTTTTTATTGATCTGAAAACATATCTATGTTACATGGTCATTCCATTGTAGGAATCAAGAGAAGATTCCCTCTATTGGTGATCCACATGTGGTTCACAAATCCCCAAATGTTGTCGTAGGAATCTTCAGGTTCCAGCACAATAGATCTTATCACTTTTTTATTCTCCTTTGATCATGAAGGGAATCTCTTCCACGGGTTTTTCCATGACCTCTATTTAAATTAGATTTAATGGAGGAGGAATATAACCCTCTTTTCTTGGTAGTGTTCTTGGAGTGGGTAATCTCTTTTTCTTGAATGGATTATCTCCGACTATAATTCTTTACGACACAAAATGGATTATCTTTGTAACAAAACAATATAAGTGGGATTAAATACTACTGGGGTTTAAAAGTAAATATGTACATAAGTTCTCTTTAATATTTATTTTACCTCTTGTTGAAACCCATGTAAAAATAATAATAATATTTGTAATAATAATAATATTTCCTTGATATTCTCTTAACTTGTGAATTACATTAAATATTATTTTATAAAATAATATTTGATATATACTATTTCTCACCAAATAAAAAACTCGGTCAACTATTCTTCTAAAATATTTATCGGGACATTAATGGTGACTGTTTTTTAAATAAAAAAATTTCATTTCATTGTTCTCAAATAAATAAATTTATATTATATTCATGAAATTGAAAATAAATAATTATAAAATATTCCAATCAAATAATATTTTATCGAATAACTAGTAATGGAATATATGTGATCAACCATACCATACTAATTATTAATCCATTGATGGAGATATTATTTATTTAACTTGTTAAATGATAAATAATAATATATTATTTAACTGAGATTCTGGATACACTTTGCATGTGACACTTTAGGCCACATTCTCAATAGTACTAGCTAGAGCAGCCTAAAGTCCAAGGCTAACACTTCGAAACACACCAAGAAAACCATAAAGAAAGAAGTTAATGCTAGAATAAAAAAATATCTCATATGGACACTTATTGTATAATATAATTCATTTAACAAGATATATTTAATCAAGAAGGTTTCATGCCAGTGCCATCAGCCTACGTGTTCGATTTATCTTTCATGGACTTACTAGAAATGAAACTTCCATATTTAACACCATGACCATAGATTTATTTAGGCTATATCACTTCCATAAAAGGGATTGAGATATCAAATTCCTTTAATGAACATAAGCGAAAATCCCTTTCTCATGTTATACATTAATGCAATATTAATCATGGCACACCCGATGTGTCCTACCTCATCAAGAAGATATGTCATCCCAGTTTTCATCAATACATAAATGAATGAGACTTTTAATACTCGTCAATAATAATCCTAAAGTATATGTATCAATAAACACATTAATAAATAGGAACATCCAATGACACATATAAAATTGGATTTTTTTACTTGTGGGTCTCATTATTAAAATATCATTCACATGATATTACTAAGGGCGTACACCATGAAATGGTGTCTTATAGTCGTATGAGTCTCCAAACCTAACACCGTGTGTCATTTGATTCCCTCAAATAATATCATCTATCTATATAACATATATTTAAAAATAGTGTTGAATCAAATCTAGGTTATTATCATATCAATGATCTTATATGACCTTTTAGTATCATAGCTACTCTTAGAACATTATCACATACTATGTTACGTAGAAGAACAAACATGATGTGATAAAGAGTTTATTAATATTCAAAATAATGGATACAAGTTATCACCAAGTACATATAAGTTCGTTCTAGGGAACCAAATCCAATAGATTTCTAATTGAACTAGATGCAACTTTTAACAACCTTATGTTTGATAGCTCTAAGATGATACTCATTTTCCACTAAGATTGGAATTTAGTTAAGGGGTTAGCCACCTTATCTTTCATAGGAACTCTGATTAATTCAACCTCACCCCTATGATAGAAATAAATCAATAAGTGATAATTCTAAAGAATATTATTTGTCCATTGGTGTGACCTTGTCTATTTTTTCAAAGAAATCACTATATTATTTTTAAAAGAAAATGTGATAGTGAATTTACTATTAGGTAACACATAAAGATACTAGAAAAATTTTGTATCCAAATGGATTATGTAGATGCATCATAAGACTTTATATACTTAGAAGCTTCTTAAGAATCATCAATAATTCACTACTTTTAACTCTTCAAGCTCATGTATCCTCTATTGAGAACAAAAAAAATATCGTGACTATGAAATCAGTTCATTATGATTTGATTGAATTCCAACACTAGTATTAACCCTGATGACTATTTCCTCATCTTCTCCTTACACATAGATACATCCTTATTTTTTATTAGATATTCGGGGATAATCTTAACAGTTGACCAATGATGTTATCATGGATTTCCTTAGTATCTTTACACATATATTAATGCATAGGAGACATCATTTCTTTTACATGACATAGAATACATGATTGATCTTATCATTTAAGATTATGGTATATTACTCTTTCCTACTTTATCCAATTTTGTCTGAGGACACATTTTCTTATAAAGATATAAACCATGTGACACTAGAACCAATCCCCTCATGGATTTTTCTATTCTAAATCTATTTAGTATCTAGTAATTATGTGTGATTTTACTTATAAATGATCATGATCCCTATAATATAGGATTCTTCATGAAATTCCTTCCAAGAGAAACACTTGTTTAACCTTCCTCTAAAATACTATAAGACTATTGTGTCACCACTAATAAGTAATATGACATCAAAATATTACACTAGTACAATGAATAAATTTCCACTAAACCTCTTGTAAACACATGGATCATGTTATTACTTAATGAAACCAAATTATTTTATAGCTTCATTAAATTGAATGTTCCATGACCTGGATGCTTGATTAAATTTATAAATTGAAATCTAAAACTTAAAAATATTTTTTTAATCACATAAAGTCACCAAACCTTCTAGTTTTGTCATATATACAACTTTATAAAGTTTTCAATTAAGGAAATTAGTTTTGATGTCCATCTGAAAAAGACATTGTCATCATAAGATACTACAGAATATATAATTGCAATGCATTTAAACAATGGAACTAGTGAATTGTTTTTCATCTTAGTCAATTTCATAACACAATTTAAGACCTTTTCATACTAGAATTACATTATAGTTATTTAATTTTACTTCATGTCCAGTTTTCTATTCAGTACCCATTTTCACCTAACAGGCTATATATCAACTAGAACATCGACCCAAACCCAAACTTAGTTCTGATTCATAGGATTCATTTCAGAATTCATGTATTCTTTCTATATTATATATTTAAATCTATTTACTACATATTTATAGGATATAGGTTCATCATTGTCAATTAATAATGATTCACCATCTTTAGTGACTAGGAAACCATATCTCTATGGTTCTATTACCTCTCTTTTGATCCTATACAGTACTGGTGTTTCCAGAAATACTTCTTCTATAGGGATCCACAGAATCATTTCCTATATAAAATATTTTATATCTTGGGAATAAACTCCATTTAATTCAATATAAATCCCACAATTATTTTTGAGGATGTTATCCCTTTTAAGAAATATGTTTTTTCTAGAGACAATCGGTTTCTTGTCCAAGGGGTTGTATAGGTAGTATCCCTTTGTTGCCTTTTGATACCCTATATAGATAAACATTATGCCCCAAGGTGATTTTTTTTGACTAAGAAGGAATTAAAAAAATCATCACAACTACATACTTGCATGTATGATAAAACAGGTTTCATTCTAGTCTATAACTCAATGGTAATTCTATTTAACGATTTAGTTTGTACTCAGTTTAATATGTTTACCACAGTTTTTAATGCATATTCCAATATGGATAATAGAACATATACCTGAATCACTATCAAACATACCATTTAAAATAAATTATGATTATTCCTTTCACAAACAACATTCCACTATGGTTTTCAAGGTGTACAGATTTGAAAGTGAATCCCAAAATCCCATAGAAATTCAATCAATTGTTGGTTAAGATATTCACAAACTTGATCTGATTGAAGCCTCTCAATCTTCTTTCCATATTGATTATCTTCCTCATTATTGAATTTCATTAATTTTTCAATGGATTGGGACTTATAAATCATAATTTATACATAACCACATCTAATCAAGTGATTTTTAAATGTTATAAGAAAAAAATACCCAACTCTATCTTTTTCTGGAAATGGTTCACACACATCCTTGTTTACCAATCCTGTAACACACTCATTTTTTCTGAATTTTTTTCAAATAAATTATTTTTCATCGATTTATTAAATTTTAATTCTTTAAAAAAAATCATCAACATGTCAATGAATTTGATTTAACCACATAAAATACCTCTTTTTCGCATGTTACATACAACATTTAGTTTCTACAAATCATTATTTTATTGTTATAATTATTTAAATGATGTAGTTATATCCTAGTTGTTAAACGTAGTATCATGAATAAAAATATATAATTTTAAAATATTTATTATAACATTTTTATTAAAAAAATATTTATAATTAAAAATATTTTTTTTGTAAAGTCTTCATATGTTTAAAAATACATCTTTCTCCAATGAGTTGCTTTATATATCCTTCTATGAAAAATAATATAATTAATTTTATAAAACATTAGAAATTTAATTTGAGAAAATAAACTTCATATTTTTAATTTATAATATCTAAATTATATTAGGGTTAATTTATGATATTTCCTTGAGAAACATCATTTTTGTATGAATAGTAAAAAAATAATGAATTTTAATTTAAAAAATTTATTTCATCTAATTTTTTATACAATTAAATTATATTTTAGTATGGTTTTAATGTATAATTAGATCCAATATACATAAATTAACCCAATTTATTTCATTTTAACTAATTTTTCAGTGAAAATGTCTTTAAAAACAAAGAAAACATTTGACAATTTTTACTTTAAAAACCCGCATTGTCATCTCGTTTATTTGAATAAATTTGAATTAATTTTTTTCACTTATGTGATTGGAATTTTGGAAAAATAAATTCCATAAATGTAATAATAATAATTTATAATTTATAATAATATGAATATATTTTTGAAAATAAGTATTTGGGAATGCACTTAAAATTAATTGCAATGATTATGGTAATATTAAGATTAATATAGGGTTAAAACATAAACTTAAGGGACAAATGACCTATAAACATGTAAAAAATAAATGTTATGGCCATACATCGATCATATCCTCTATTTTCTCTAATTTTATTAACTAGTGGAGCAAATTTACATTGGATAAACATTGGTAGAAATCTCTTTTAAAACATTTACAAGAATATTACTCCTCCCTCCACTATAAAAAGACACTCACCCATCCTACTTCCTCACACATCTCAATTAATTTGTCTTATAATAACTCTAAAAAAATATCCTCCCTCAAACCCTAACTTACTCCTTCAGGCCTCCATTTTGGATTAAATCCATCCAAGGAATCCCTTTGGTTCAAACCAATAGGAGTTATCCAAAGAAGACGTAATATCCTTCCTCAAGCTCTTTTCTTTAATTTTCTTTTTTCCACTTCCTCAAATATGTTTATTCTATGATTATATGATAACAGATGTTTCATAAATATTATTATTGGTTTCTATATTACATATTTTACTAAAATTTACATACAATTCCTTATTATATGCAATAAACTTATGATCCTTGTGTATAGAAAACTATCGCCTCACAAAATGATGTTGTTCATTTTTCCCCTTATTACCTTTCACAGTTTGGAATTATGATGGCACACTATGTATATACGATATTTATGATATTTATTATTTATTTATACCTATATAACGCTTTTATAACACATCCCATTATATTATTCATCTTAAGTAAATATGGTAACATTGTTTGTGGAAGTGTCGAATACCACCTCCTCAAAGTGATATTATTCATTCATAATCTACTTGGAATGTATTAATGATGGGTTCTATGAAATTATATGATATATATGATATAATAACTATAATTTCATATTTATATATATACATATATACAAATATATTTCATTTACATTCTTTTTTTTAATACTATATTAAAACGGTAATTGTGTTTGTGCGTACATATGGCCTACCCTCTCCATAAATAGTGTATTCCATTTCATAATTATATGTATTTTTAGATTATTATAATAAAAATATATTAAATATAAAGTCTATTTAGATCATTTTTTAAATTATTTTAATCATGATATATGTATAAGGACTAAATATATAACAAATTAAGACACATGTGAAAAATAAAGCAGATATTCCCCAAATCAGAGCCTTAACATGGAATTGTTAATAAGTGGGTAATATAAAGTCATAATAAAATAATATATGGTATTAGATATAATAATATAGTTATTTAAATATATATAATAAACTTAAATTTGTTATCAAATTATATTTTTGGAATATGATGAGAGTCAATATATAATTTAAGGGAATTTATCTCACTTTTTATACTAATGAGATAAATGCTATGTTCACCACTCATACATTTTTCAATGGTGTATATATTGACCAGTAATGTATTCCTTGATTAATATTTTTAAATTTACATGTATTTACATATATATTATATGATCTTCCTATCATGGGGTTTATGTTTCAAAAGTTTCCAAATCATAATGACAGTTTTGTCTCAATTTACCTTCTTTGTGACACACATTTTTTATGAACATAAATTGTTTTTGGAGGTGAATATAATTTTATTTGACATGTTATATAATAAATTTAATTATTTTAATGATATTTTAATCTTAATTTAATTTCATTTTCTTACATGGATAGTATGATGCCAGGGTACCATGTGTTAGTGTTTATTGAAACAATCTTATCGTTTATCAAGATTATTTATGATTATGATTCCATTGATGAAATATTATAATCAATATCTTAATAACAAACATTAGTTTTCATATTATCTCTTTACTTAAGATATAACCATGTATTATTACCATTTTCCACTTTTTGGTGCTTATGATAATTCATAAATTGTTTTTTATGAAAAATCTAATCTTATTTCTCTCTTTTATCAGAAATCTATTTTAAATAAAAAAAATGTTTTGAAAAATATTTTTAAAAAATGTCTGCGAATGATATTTGAAGATAATTTTAAAGGGAAATGGTTTTAAAATTTCGTATGGTGTCCAAATATTTCATTATATTTTTAAATTTATTCTCCATGAAATAGGTTTTCAAAACATTCTTATGTTTTGAAAAGATTATTTTCATGTATAAAGAATATTTTCCTCATGAAATGTCTTTAGAAGATATTTAATAATTATCTCTCATCTAAAGTAACATCTATTGGTGTTACTCATTTCTTTTTGTGGAAATTATTCAATGTTTCCATTCATATACTTTCTCATAATTGTTTATTTTTTATGATATGATGTTTATGAAACCCTCTTAATTTCATAAGTTATGCATTAATGGCATGATAATGAAACCTATCACTTTTCCACAGGTTATGACATGATTACATGTTTATGATACCTATTTCATTTCATAGGTTATTTTATGATTCATTATGATCCTATGAATAATTTATGTATGATTTATGTATGAGTTGTATGGGAATTTTATCTCCCTCAAATACATTGGGTAATTATTTATATCGCATGATATAGAATAATATGGTATTGGGATTGAACATTGACCACTAATATGGTCATGGGAGTGAACCATGACGACCAAGATGTTGTGGGGAGTAAACTCATACTACTAAGATGGACATGGGACTGAACTATTACGATAATTATGGTATGTGTTGTGAACCCATACTACTAATATTTCTTTAGTATCGATGCCTTAACTACTATAGAAATAATTTTATATTCTTATGTGATGGCCACAATTCCATGCCTTATTCATATGTAATGAATTCATGGATTATGTTCTTTATTTCCATATGATTCATATCTTTCTAACTACCTATATTTATTCCATTTTTCATATTTATGATCTTTTATTTTCAGGGCGGGATCATTTATATTCATTCTCATGTTGTCATATCCTTATATTGAAGAATATGTTTACGTAACTCCCTTTTTACCCTTACTGGGAATCTGAGATCACTCATTTAATTTTTCCTTCCGTAGGTTATAAAGATATATTTTAATTATGATATTTATAATAATAGTTGTAGTTAATAAGGACCTAGTGGGAGGAAAGTTATATCACTTATATACTAGTGTTTATGTTTCCATGTTTCCAAAGGCACTAGAAAAATATGGTCTTTGGGTGTTTGTTTGTGTACTATGTTAAGTATTCCATAAATTAAATATATTTGTAATTTATTTAATGATAGGGTCATAATAGTTTGTATCATAGAAAATTTATATTTAATTTTTAGAAACATGGATGAGGAAAACATAGTGAGAACCCTAAGGACATGTCAAAGGATAAGTTTGAGGATAAATAAAAGAGTATTAAAATGACATGTAATGTTGGTAAATGATAGAGGGATTGGTTTCCATGAGATATAACCTTGTTTGGATAATACAGGTGTATTTGTCTTTGGTACAGATGGACCTAGGTGTAACAAATCCGACCAGGTTTATCAGGCCTAACTTAGTGTAACATGATACATGAAAACATGCCTTGTTACACACCATGTTTGACACTCTTGGGTGTTATGCTTTGGGACTTGTTAAACTCTTCATGAACAATCAATAAGGATTTAAAAATAAGATTGATATTAATAACATGGGTTAAAAATATAGTGTAATATATTAATAATGTATTCATGATTTATACATAATATGAGAATTTTTTTTCCAAAATTATGTGGTTATTCATTATGAAAACTATTTATTAGTCTATTATTTTTGTTTTTTTCAACGGATAGAACCCAAAGGAACAACGTTAATGGTGATTATGATAGATAATGATACAATTTTCTTCTTGAAAAACCAAATTCTGTTGGAGATATAATTTAAATCTTTATTACTATGGAAATATATATTTCTCATGCTATGAATCATGGTGGACTTACAAATAAGAAAAGTTGGGAAAAAAATTCTATTAAGTCTTTGATGAGAAAATGTCTCCCTTATTTCAATGGGTCTTCTGATCAACTTATTACTAAAAAATGGATTAGTACTACTTAAAATGTATTCTCTATTCTCTAGTGTTTATATCATGAGAATTTCATTCATGATATTTATTTTCAAGAAGACGAATGGTCTAGTAGAGGACTATAATTAAGAATATGAGGCAACAAGATGAAATTGAATCCAGGGATTTGGATATTTCAATGAACTTATTTTTTAATAACAACTTTCGTTAGATTATTTGTACCAAGATGGAGAAATATTTCCATGATTTGAATAAAATGGATGATGAATCTATCTTTACCTATGAGGCTAATTTTACAAGCCTTTTGAGGTACTCTTTAGGAATTATCATCCATCCTGAATATAAGGTTAATAGTTTCTTAAGTGGATCAAATCGAAGCCTTGAATGAGAGTTTTCCATATTATAAATTAGTAGTTATGAAGTTATTGTGCATTGGGAAATCAAGGTTAAAATAGATATTATAGTTTGATTCGAATCTTGTCATTTTGAAAAGAAAATGAATATGGAATTTGAAGGGAAATCTACCTACTACAAAGAGAAGAAGGTGAGATTTATATTGTACACAACATCTGGGAAAACACATGTAGTAAATTTTATTAAGGGGTATAAAAATGTTTTAAGTTTTGAAGGGAAGGCTATCATGCATTTTATTTCCAAAGTGATGGGAATAAGTTTGTTAGCGGTGTGAATAGAGAAAAAGAAACATAGAATGCACCTTCCATACATCGTTAATACAAGTGTATGTAGAATATGAATTCAAATAACCATTTCCCAAACTCAAAGGTAGGTAGTGCTGATCGATGTTAGCAACCTCTTAAGCTGAGGAAAAAAGGTTAAATCTCATGAGATCCCTATTTATGATATAGGGGTGTGATAATGACATGGTGAAAGGTACAATTATCATCCACTCTATAACTTCTAATGTCTTATTTGATTATTTATCTTCCCCCTATTTCATATCTAAAAAATTTTCTAAGGGTTTTAAAATATACCAGTATGATTATATTTAGAATTAGTAGTAAAAACCGCTAATTTCATGATGATTTCATCCCAAGTATAGGATTCCTCTTTAATTCTTTCTTTGGTTGAATTGGATGTCATCTTTTTCATGGATTGGAATTATCTACATAAATCCCTCATTAATATTCTATAAATAAAAGTTAAATTTGATATTTCATATCCTCCTACGATCCTCCATCAATGTGACGATAAGTATGAACTTCATATTGAGATTGAATCAAATATGTGGGTCCTAATTCCCATTTAGTTGGGTTTTTATCTCAAATAGTTGGGGAGAAAATTGAGATCCATGATATACCAAAATTTTTGCAATCCATGGATTTTTTTCTAGAATAGCTTCATATACTTATAACAAAAGAGGATATTGAGTTCTCTATATAAATCACACTGTATTCCAAAAAAAATTCAATGAATCCCTATAGAATGTCCCTAATTGAGCTACAGGATATGAAGAATCCACTCTAATAAAACCATGATAAGGTATTCATTCGGCCATGTGTGTCAACTTATGGTGTACCAATTATTTTCTTGAAAAAAAATATGGATCAATGAGACTCTATATTAATTATTAGGATTTGATGAAGATATAAATAACTAACTTGTGTCTTATTCGTTGTATCGATTACTTGTTTGATCAACATTGTGGAGCTCAATAAATTTCCTAGATTTACCTCCATTCAGTATTTCATCAATTGAGGTCCAAGAAGGAGGATATACCTAAGGTGACATTCTATATATGGTATGGACACTATGAATATGTGGTGATTATTTTCGATCTTACTAATTCACCTATTATCATCCTGGATTTTATGAATGGAGTATTTAGTTATTATCTCTTTTAGTTTTGCGTAGTATTTATAGATGATATTTTTATCTATTAAATAATAAAGTATGTGAATAAAAACCACTTTATAATTTTACTAATGTCCCCAAGGAAGGAGAATATTTAGGGAATAAAATTAAAAGTGTTAATTTTGGCTTCAAATGGATTCATTTTTGGGTCACATAATCTCAAAAGATGATATAGCATTAGATCCATAAAAATGGATTCTATTTAATGTTGTCCTAGACCAACCACAATGACTAAGATATGTATCATTCTTTTTTTAGTTAGATATTATCATTGGTGTGTGGATAATTTATCATGACTATCTAATACTATAACTAAGATAACTTAGTAGGGTTCCAAGTTCCTCTAGATATATGAACGTGAGTAAAATTTAAAGTAACTAATGATAAGGTCATTCAACACACCTTTTCTTACATTACCCTATAGTGCATAACGATTTGGAATCTATAGGGATGAATGCACTAAAATATTTGGTTGTCTTCTTATTCATGATAACTTTGTTATAGCCTATGCCTCATGGAAGTTGATTATTCATGAGAAATTTTACCCAACTCATGACATGATGTTTGCAGTGGTAATTTTTACATTAAATAAATGGAGGAATTATCATTATATGGAAAAGTGTTATATATATACCGATCATGAAATTATGAATTATATAATCACATGGGATTTGAACATGTAATAAAGATGATGTTTAGAGATAATAAAATATTCAGACTATTTAATACATTACCAACCTAGGAATGAGAATAATGTGGTCAATTATTTTTGTCATAAGGATCATGTTAGCTTATCTATGATGTGGATAACAAATGATCCAATATTTAAAGATTTACATACGATGGATGTAGAAATCCTGAAAGAAGGGGAGAAATCTTATATTTCTCAATTGAATGTTCAACCCTCTATCTATGTGATTAATAAAGATTCTCCCAAGGAAGATGTAGAAATGAAAATTGATGTTAGAAATGCTCTTGAATTTAACCTTTATAGTGATGAAACGATAAGGTTTATGAACCGTGTATGTATTCCTCCCATACTAGATTTGAAGGAGTTATTGAAGAAATCTCATAGTTATTCATTCCCTATTCATCCTATAGGTAAGAAGATGTATATGGAATTAAAATAATAATTCTTGTTGGGATGGAATGAAGAGGTATATTACACACTTTGTATCTTGGTTCTTCATATACTAGAATGTTAAGGCTAAAAGATAAATTTATATGGGGATGTTCCATCCATTTCCCATATCTTAATGGAAATGAGAAAACATCAATATGTATTTCATTATTGGACTCCCCAGAACTTATAAAGGGTTTATTTTTATATGTGTGATGGTAAATCACTTTAATAATTCATCACACTTCATCACTATGAGAGAATAATTCTCAATAGGTGTACGTTTTACGTTATTGATTATGGAAGTGGTAAAGTTTCATAGAGTGCCACAATCTATTGTATCATATCGGGATCTGATGTTTACCTCAATATTCTTAAAAATTCATCATCGATAACTTGATTAATATTTGAGTTTCAACACATATTTTCATCATTAAATAGATGGTCATTCTAAAATAACAATTCAAACAAAATTACATATGTTGATATATTGTTCTCTCGATTTCAAAGGTGTTTGGGATCAACATCATTCTTTAGTTGAGTTTTCCTACAATAATAACATTAACTCAGTAATTCATATGACACCTTATGAATCCCTCTATGTGATGATATATAGATCTTCAATTATTTAGGATGAAGTTGGAGAAAGAAATATATTTGGACATTAGATCACTGAACAAATGGTCGATAAGGATAGAACCATTCAACCACATATCAAGGAAGTCTGACATCTATAGAAAAGTTATGCGAATAACCGAAAGTGTGATCTATAATTTGAGATATTTTAAAATGTGTTTCTATGAATATATCCCTTTAATAAGGTTATGAGGATCACAGAAAATGGGAAACAAAACCTAAGGTATATAGGTCTATTTATAATTTTTGGTCTTATCAGGATGGTAGCCTACCACTTGACACTTCCTCTAAATTTATCTAATGTCCATGATTTTTTTTCCATGTATCTCTCCAAAGTAAGTACAGACCTGACCCTTCACATGTACTAAACATATTTTTCATTCTATTGGTGAAGGATGTTTCTTACGAGGAACGACCAGATAAAAATTTAGATCGTACAATAAATGTTCTATGAAATAACACCACTCACCTAGTAAATGTTTTTTAGATAAATCACTGGTTAGGGGAATCTACGTTGGAACTTAAGGATATGATAAAGCTGAATTATCATCATTTGTTAGTATCAAAATGAATAATTTGAGGGAAAATTCATTTTTAAGAAGGGGTATATTATAACAACATTAGTTTTTATGAAATAAAATTCTGAATAAATTATTTTTCCTTGATTTATTTCATTTCACTAATGTAAATACTCCTTACACATGACATCGAATTATATTGCACTACATGCAATACAGAGTTGGTGTGCATTACACGCAACACCATGATTCTACGTAACATCATTTTATTATTATAATTATTTAAATGATATATTTATAAACTAACCATAAAAATCTATAATATTAATAGTAATAAAAGCATTTAAAATATATTTCTTAATTTTTTTATATAAACAAAACACATTAATAATGAAAAATATAATTGTTGGTATAGAAATTATATATTTATAAATACGATTTTCTCAATTGAATTTCTTTTCATGTCCTTCTGTGAAAAAAATAAAACTAATTATAGAAAAAATTATAAATTGTATTTGATAAATTTGTTTTAATTTTTTATTTATAAATCCCAAATAATCTTAGTGTGATTTTTTGATATTTCTCTGAGAAACATCATTTTTGATGAATAGTGAAAAATACAAAATTATAATTCAAAACTACATTTTAATCAAATATATTTATATTGTTAAATGATATTTGAATTTTTTTAAAATTATAATTATATATAATATACAAAAAATAATCCAATTTAGGTCATTATAACTATTTTCACATTGAAATTGGGTATAAAATCAAAATAATCTTTTGATCACTTTTACATAAAAACCCACAGTGTCATCCTGCCAGCGGGAATAGTTTTAAATTAATTTATACCACTTATGTGATTAGAATTTAAATAAAATTGATTTAATATTTAGAATCCTAATAATTTTTAATTTTTAATAATACCAAGTTAGTTTTTTTCCAAAATTATTATTGAATAGTGATAAAATTAATTAAAATTAATTAGTTAAAATTATACTTAATAAGGGACTAAGAACTAAACATAAGGGTGAAATAAAATATAAACTTCTAACAAAGCCATAATTTGACCATATTTTGAACCAATACTACCTTTTATACTATTTTAATCACTATCTCATCCACATTTCTTGCAAAAAATGTTGGTGGAATTATCTTTTCAAAAATTTGCAGGAATGTCACCCCTCCTCCACTATAAAAAAACTCACCCCTCCCACTTCCTGACACATATAAAGAAATTTTAAATGGAATAAAACCTCTAAAATATCCTCCCGAAAACCCAAAATTCTTCTTTGAAGACACACTTTGGGAATAAATCCATCCATGTAATCTATTTGGTGCAAACCAAAAGGAGTTACCCAAATAAGTGATAGCATCCATCCTCAAGATCATTTCATTTAATTCCTTTTCCAACACCAAAAAGTTTCTTATTACATGATTATATTATAAAAATAGTATCATAAATATAGTTATATGTTTTTATATTATGAAAATTTACAAATACTTCTATCTATTTGTTAAAAAACTTATCGTTCTTGTGTACGATGAACTACTGCATCACGAAACAATATTGTTTATTTTTCTTCTACGACCATTCATAGTTGGTAATTATGATGGAATAACTATTTATATATGATATATATGATATTTATTATGTATTTATTATTATTTATTTCTTTTATAACACATTCCTTTATACATTCCATCTTCTATAAATATGATATCTTCATTCGAGGACGTATGGGTTACTGCCTCCTAAAAGTGATGTAATTCGTTCACTATATATGAAATTTATTAAGGATGGGTTTAGTGATCTTATATTAGATATATGATATAATAATTATAATTGAATAATTATATATATATTTAAATATATTTCATTTACTTTCTTCCTTTCAATATAAATAGAAACAATATTCAAGTGTACATACGACTTACCGTATCCATGAACGGTGTATTCCATTTCTCACTTATATATTATATTGAGTATTATATTACACATATAATTAATGTAAATGATATTTATATCATGATTAACATTTTGGAAATCACGATATAAGTATAAGTACAAATTATATGACAAATTAAGGCACATGCAAAAAACAAATCGGATATTACCCAAACCGTAACATTAACATGGAATTGTCAATAAGAGGGTAATATAAATTAATAGTAAATTAATATGTGATATTTTATATAATAATTTCGTTCTATATAATATCTATAATTAACATAAATTTATTATACAGGAAGCTTGTTTGAGTACAATGAGAGTCAATACATAAGGTAAGGGAATTCCATCTCTCTTTTTATATCTGTGAGATACATGCCATATTCACCACTCTATTCTTTTGTGTGGTGTATATGTTTACCAGGTATGTATTATATGATTATAATTATTATGATTTTTGGTATTAAAATATTCATTATATGATATTTTGTTTCATTGGTTTTATATTTGAAAAGTATCTAAATCATTATGATAATTTTGTCTCAATTTTACTTCCTTTAGACTTATGTTTTGTTATAAACCTACATTTCTTTTTGAGCTGTAGATACTTCAATACTAAATTTTATATCATGTATATAATTATTTTAATTATATTTTAAACTTCATTTAATTTCATTTTCTTCTATTGAGAGTGTGATTCCAAGTTACCATGAGGTAAGGGTTTATTGAAATAATCTCATCATTTATCGAGATTGTTTATAATGATGATTCCATTGATGAAATATTTTTATTATTATATCAATAAAACTCATGGGTTTTTTTATCCTATTTACATTCAATATATATCCATTAATTGTAACCATTTTCCACTATTTGGTACTTAATATAATTAATAAAATGTTTTTATGAAATATATAACAATATTTCTCTCTTTAGCCAGTAATCTATTTTATTTCAAGAAAAATTCAAATGATAATTGAATATAATATAATATTAAAATGGATTTAAAAATAAAATTTCGAAATAAAATAATCTTTTATATGTTTTGAAAGTAATTTTAGAAGAAAACTTTTTATCAAAATTTTCTTTTATTTTAAAAAGTGTTTTAAATGTAAAAAGTATATTTTCGTAAACAAATGTTTCTAAAAGATATTTCAATATTATTTCCCATATAAGATGACATGTGTGGGTGTCAATAATTAATTTATAAGGAAATAATTGAACTTTTCCATTAATATTATTTCACTAAATGGTTTGAATTTGATAACATGATGTATATGAAATCCGCTTCTCTTCATGGGTTATTCTTGGATGAAATTATTATTAAACAAGTATATTTTCCACGGGTTAGGATATGATTACATGTTTATGATACCAATTTCATTTCATGGGTAATGTGAGTATTGTTTATGATATTTCATAACATGTATGTATGATTTCACTATTATATTGGTGGAACCTATATCTTCTCCAAATTCATTGGGTAAATATTTTAATCTCATGAGTTAAACAATGATGGTTTTATGAGTAAACCATGACTACTAAGATAGCTATGGGAGTGAACCATGAAACCAAGATGGTTTGTGGAGTGAACTCATACAACTAATATTGGCATGAGAGTAAACCATGACTACCATGATGATATTTATAGTGAACCAATTCTACTAAGTTGACCTTTGTAGTGATGCCTTGAAAAATATTAAAATAATTTAATATTCTTATGTGTCTTCCATAAGTATATTTCTTATTACTGGGTTATTATTTCATGGATTATGATCATTATTTTCTTTGGATTAATGTCTTATAAAATTATATTATTTATTCCATGATTTCTGTTTATGACCTTTTATATGCAGGGTATAGTTTTATATTCTCATGATCATATTCTCATACCTTTATTCTTATGGTTATGTGTACATATCTTTCTTTCTCACCCATAGTGACCATCTAAGATCACCCATTCTATATGTTTTATTCTCCATGTTATAAAGATATAATTTAGGTATTATATGTATAAGAATTGATCTACTCTTGAAAACCCTCGTGGGAGATAATGTATCTCACTTATGTACTACTGTTTTTTTTCATGACTCCAAATATTCTAGAAAAATATGGTATTTTGTAATTTTTATTGTGCAATGTGTTATATATTCTGAAAAAATAATGTATTTTTATGTATTAATTTAAAGGGTTTATATATATCCTATATTTTCTATGGCCTTTTCACCTTGTCCACTAAATGGTTTTTTGGTCATTTTTTCTTGTAAAAAATCATGACCACTTTCAAGTGGTTTTAGATCTGTTGAGTCTAAATAACCATCTTAACATATCTTTTTCAAAAACTTGTTATTTACAAGTAAATGATGGTGATTTCATAGCTTTGAGTTATATGAGTCATTTGAACATGATTCATTATCAATTTACAGTAATTTTTTTAAATTATTACATAAATATTTTTATTTAAATGTGCCCTACCAAAAAATATGTTTCCTTTATAAAAGAAACAACTTCTATTTTAAATTTTGAAAATAAACTCATTTACATCTAGGCATGATATAAAAAACATATTTTTTTAGTAGTAGGTACATAATAAAAATACTATAAAACTAAAATTATTACCTTGGGGAATGAAAAGTGGTATTCACCAATGGTTAGAGCATCCATCCTCAAATCATTAGAAGCACTCAAATCGACCTCTCCTCTGGATATAATTCAGAGTATACATAGTTCATAAATTTTTACATATATGTGTGTATAGTAAGATGTATCTAATAACCAATGTATAGATATTGAAAGATTTCAATTGATAACAAATGAATCTTTATCTTACCATTTCTTTTTAGTGGAGTTCTTCTTCCAATTGGCGGGTTTTCACATGAAAAAAAATGCCACCTCCTTTTTTTACCTTGCCTCTAGATCTTCTTATTCTTGGAAGGATGGTGGTTGAGAGAAGTAGACCAGTTATGATGCATGGGATCCCTTTCCTTGTTCTTACTATTCTTATTCTTCGTAAGGACCTCTTATTTATCACACCTCATGCCTTTATGCACTTGGTGAATCAACGTAAAAAGTTCTAAAAGAATTTACTCATTATGGATCACATTTTAATTAACAATAAAACTGGAAAAGGAATTGGGAATTGCTTAAATTTTAATATCTATATGAAACTCGTCCATGAGATTAATCCCAAACAGTTCTAAGTGTTAATGTAGCCAATAATCTTAAATACATGATTCAAAGGTAGTGAAGACTCTCCAATAATAGTTGTAAATAAAGAATTGGTGATCTCTTAACTCTCTTGCCTCAAATTCTCTTGGTAGTGATCATGAAGGTGAGACATCATTCTATATGCATCCATGTACTCAGTTTTACTCAAAATCCAATTATTAATGGATGATAGCATTTACCAATGAAAAAAATGTGATATTGTTCCAATGTATCCCATAGAGAGACAAATATTCATCACTAACCACATTTCTAGGAACATCTGGAATTTGGTCTTCTAGCTCATACAATTTCTGATCATTGTGAAGGATAATATATAAGAACATTTTCAATCATGAATGTTTATGTTTGTGATAAGGTTATAATTATTAATTATGGATTATAGTGTTATGTTTGAAGTCATTTTTTTACTATTTCTACAAATAAGTTATGCATAATTTATTACTTTATATAATAAAATGTAGACAAGTAAATAAATATTATATTTATTAATCTCCATTTATTTTTATTCAAACCCAATATATCTCACAATTGGTTTCAGAATATCATGTTCCTCATATATTATTTTTTTAATGAATAACATTCCAATTATAGTTAACCAAACATTGGATCATCAATAATCATGAATGTTTTTCGGTAGATTCCAAATTCCAAATGTATTTTCTCATAGTTCCTTGATCTATTGAGTGGACTCCCAATTCCTGATCTTCTTAAATTGGATTTTCTGTATCCTTGCCTCTTAGTTATGCCACATCCTAATTTTTCAGTCAACCTTTTATGTGAACTAATTTATTTCAACGCAAAACATCATATTATAATTCTAGGATAATTGAAAGGACCCCACCATTTGGTACTATGTTTTGATTTTAGCTTATGTAGTGGAATTATATACCAACTTAAAAAAATATAATTGAGGTATTTTATCCTTTAATTTTTATATTAAAAATTGTTATATTTATTTAATTATTTTAATTATTATGTGTAATTTCAAAATTGATGAACCATGTTTTCAAAGATATTTACACATAATGTAATTTATTATAGTTCTATATTGTATGATTGTTAACATATTAATTCATGTGATTGTAAAAAACATACATAATGAAATAAAAATGAAACTTGGTATAAGTAAAATAATAATGTGTAATGATCATGTTATTTTACTAATAGTTTATTTATCATGAATTTGATAAAATAACTTTTAATCTAGGGGAAAATCACATTGAACAAATTATGATTCATGTTACATCTTTCCACTTCTCCTCATATTTATCTCTCTTGGATTGGTTTCACCTCCACTTCAAACATGAACTCCATCTACAAAATTGGAAGATACATTGATTAAATATTATTTTACTCAAATGTAGGTTAGGGGGAAAGGGTTTCAATAAGTTAAACGATGGGAATACAAGATCATAATAAATAAGAGGAGAGATGGAACATAGGCCAAAAGTTGAATTTAATAATAAATTAAATAATACAAATCACATACAAAGGTCTGGTCTAAGATCATGATCATCCACATTCATGCAAAAAATTATACATTTAATAAAAATAACAATCAACACATAGTCATTATTATTTAAGATAAATCACACTTGAATCAATTAATTTTCTTCTTTAATTAATCAATTCTTTTTTATATTTTTCATCTTAATTTCTTTAATATTGGCTTCTATAATATTTTTATAAATATTAAAAAAATTATTTAAAATTATATGTGTACATAAATGTACCACAAAGGAAACATAGATAATACATGTCTAAATATACACAACATGCATTGTTTTATTATACTATTTACTCTTGTGACATATGGAATAGACGACTTATCACGTACTTTCATGATTTTTAAAATAAAACTAATGATTACAAAAAATTACATAATTTTTTCACTTATAATACTTCAATGTACGTAGAGTTATATCAGTTATATGAATCATAAATGATATGAAGATCTAATCATTAATAAGAAATTAATTAAACACACACACACGCACACAGATATATATATATATATATATATATATATATTAAAACATATATTATGGAATTCACTATCATCATAATGACCACATTAATGAAAATTTATATAATTTTTACAAAATATAATAAATTAATTTTAATTCTTTGTAAATTGGTATAAGTTCATGGCCTGTACAATTGATCTACATGACATGCACATATCTCACCATTTATCTATGAGACATGCCTATAAACTGGCCGTGTAAACTGTACATCAGATAAAATTGTAGTAAACAATCTGTATAAGGGATACACTATGTTTGGTCTATGAGTTACATGTTCACCAGTCTAGTAGGCCATGTATGAAAATACATAGACAGACTATGACTTAAAAGTACTGCACACAATGTACATGTTCTAAAATGTGTGTTCTTTGGTTGACTGTGATCTAGTATGGTCCACTCAACATGCGGTTATTGAAATTAAATACACCGTGTGTATTCAATGCACACAGTTTGAATTAATGTCAAATTAATTCATTATTAATGGATCAATAATATATAGAGTTTACTCTGGTGTTATCCGGCCCGAGTCCTCGACACCTCTAGATGGGTTTTTCAAGTTTATTTTATCCCATAAATTAATCTATTTTATTAGATCTATGATAAATAAAATAGGAATAATCTTTTCTATCAATCTAGTTTAAGGAATGATTTAATATTCAATTGAAAAGTAAATTTTGAATGGATAAATCAATCAATTGTCTTTAAATAATTATAACAAATTATCTGACCACTTTGATACATCTTGTAGGTTTTGGGCCAAGTAGAAGTGTTTCATCATTCATGCCAAATTTTTTTCCCATAACTGATGGTCAATCTAAGATCTACACAAAAATAAATACTATGATCAATGGGATCAAATCAAATAAAACAAATAATTAATAAAACTTCAGAACCATATATAGAATTATTACATATTATTTAAAATTGTTTTTATCATTTTAAGGAATTACCTTTATATAATTTCTCCATCATTGACAGATCTAAAAATAGATCTACATTTTAAGATCATTTCATTGAAGGAATAAAGATAATATTCCCTCCAGGGATGATCCAAATCTGTTAAAAAAACATTGAATTTAACCATAGTAATCTTTAGGTGCTATCAGAGAAGATACTATCTCTTTAATTGTTTTCTTGGATCTTCATGAGAATCTCTTCCAAATAATTCTACTTAATATATCTTTACTTGAGAATTAATTATAGAGGCTGATTCCTCTCCATTACTGGAAGAGTTCTTGGATAAGGAGCTCTCTAGGGATTGAGAGTATTCTCTCCAGCAACCATTGTGCACAACATGAAAATAATTAGTTTTGAAAGAATATAAAATAATTGTATATAAATGACTATATTGTTTTGAAACAAATATTTTCAAAAGTAACCTTTAATATTTATTTAATCCCTTGCATAACCACATATCAAAATAATTATAAAATTTTTATTTCCTCAAAATTCACTTAACTTCATAATTACATTAAATATTATTTAATCAAATAATATTCAATATATATTATTTCTTAATGGTATTAAAAACACATTAATGCATCATAGTATGCAACTTAAAAACCAATAAATAATAATATTGATGAGTAAGGATCAATACACACATCTTCAGATAGGAACACACAATGACACATATAATTGTAGACTTCCTACTAGTGTGTCTCATTCTTATAACAACCTACACACGATATTACTAGGGGAGTACACCATGTGAAGGTTCCTCAAAGCCCCATGATTCACCACCCATACTAGCATGTAAAACTTGTGTCTGTGAATTGATGTCATTTGGAAATAAAAAAATTATTTACAAAAAGTTCTGAATATATTTAAGAATAATTGCATAGAACTTTTAGGTTCTCATCACAGAAGGGATCTTCTATGACCTTTTTTTAAGACAACTACTCTTACAATAGAATCACATTATATGTTACATTAAATAACAATCATTATGTGATAAGTAGTTTATTAATATTAAAAACAATGAGTTCATTTTATCATAAAGTACACTGAAGTTGAATATAGGGAACTAGCTCTAATAATTAACTCTAGAATAATTTCATTATTAGTTCATTTACTAAATGGCATGTGCTTTAAATTATTAACCTTTCTACATTGACTATGGCTTATCCAATTATTAAATTTGTGTCATTGATTTAATGAAATGTGATTTCAGTTATTTACCTTTCCATATTTATTATTATCCATAGTATTATCATATTGATATTATCTCTGGATTTTATCTCTAGATTCACATCCCCCTCGTTTTATTGATTACATGGTATGTGTTTCTTGTTATTTACCTTTACAAATTATTTATGCATATTTATTCATGATATATTTTTTTGTAATTATATATTATATAGCATTTGGTCTCACTCTTATTTTGTTTCCTTTCCCCAAGATTCCCTGAAGTTCACTATTATTGACATAAAGATATATGAAATATTTACTAAAGTTATTATAAAAAAAATTATGATGTAATTTGTGAATTCAAATATAAAGAAAGTATTATGTATGTATCTAGTTTACCAAGAATATTAAACTACTCAATTCATAGATATGTGAATCCTTGTTTCTTATAAAAATTTAATAAAGAAGACTGCAACTCCATAATACTGGGGTAAGGGTCACTATACTAGCTCACACCCATTACAAAAATCCATACACCCGATCCAACCTTCCACAACTTTAGATAGAAAATAATGTTCAATGAACTATATATACCTTGAGTCCTAATCCCTGAATCAATTGTCAAAACATAAAATAAAATGAATTAAAAATATCTATTATCATATATTTATGGTAAAATATGTTTAAATGGAATCTTACATGACCTTTGCTGCTTCATGGGTAGGTAAATCCAAAACATGAAGCCTCCATCATTTTAATATTCCACCGAATCATCCATATTGTCTATAAATACATAATTTCTACTCTGATAGAGGTATTTTAAAGGAATATATAATATTTTGACTCCTCAAAAAACCACACAATATTAGTGGCCAAAATTTTCATTCTTATTATAACATTATGGAATTATTGGGGAGGTTACTATCATTATATTAGTATTTGATGCTGTGATGAAAAATCAATTATAACATTATTTTAGTCTTGTTGGTTGTGCTGGTTGAAATTATATTGGAAATATAAATGTTCATAGATGCAAAAGAGAGAACAAAATGTTGATATTTATAATAGAGGATCAAGAATATCCATATTTGAAGAATTGTTATGAGTATGGTTGTTGGTTCCCATGCATACATCAAATGGAATATTTCCCTATAATATTATAAGTCTAATAATTTATATCACGTTATAAAGTATATTGAAATCTCTACACTAAAACATTATCCATTATATATTAACAATTCACAATGACCTATTATTTCATTATCAATTCCAAGGAATTATTACATGTGAAAGGATTGAAAATGGCCTGAATATTTAGGGATAAATCCATCTCAAAATATTACACCCACTACTTCTTTATAATTATGAAATATGGTAATGAACACCATTGTTCCAAAAACTAAATTCTAAATTCATCATGATAAAACATCTAAATTTAATCATTAATAAATCTTATTGTTAGACCTCAATGTGAGTAATTGAGAGTAAATATCTTCTGAACTAACAAAAAAAATTACACATCAACTAATACATGTCTTGGTCACATAGATAGGAAATAAACCATCTTCAAGTTACTCTATTTAACAAAATCACTTAAAAAATATATAGTACACATCTTCTATATAAATTATTTAAATATTAATTCACAAATTTTACAATCAATTCTTGATTTTTTGTTTAGAAAAAGTCCCCTATATCTCTGCAATATCTACCAGTAAGAAATATACATGATATACCTCAAAGACAAAACAAAACTCTTAAATAAATCCTTTAATATACTATAATAGGATATCAATGATTATCCTTTAATTAAACCCTGTGATGACATTAAAAGAAAAATATAATAATATACAATAAAAAGGCGTCTAAATCACCAAGATATGGAAATAATTATATTCCACAAAATAATAGACCCTTTACATCAGAAAAAATAAACTCACTATGAATAATAATCATGGACAATTACCACATGATACATAACCAATATAATAATTTTCCGTATAAAAATCCAAAAAAAAATTACATGGTTAGTAGATAATTAATTTCTTATAATAATAATATATCATATTCTTTATCTATTACTGGGTTCCATAGTCTATATTTTGTACTATAATCATAAATATCTCCACCTTACAAATACAATGTAATGATTATTAACACACTATTCGAAATAAAATATAAAAATCACTATGATATAATTTTCTCGTGTCCCATACCCATCATGTATTCACCCAAGTAATTTAAAATATCAAGAGTGGTCCTTAAAACCTACCCCCAATAGTCCATGGGGTGGGGACTACTACCAATTATATATAATTCAATTTATTATAGTCATTAAATTTTTTATATTAGGTATAATTTCATGAAATTACCCACTGAGATTACTCATAGCCTATAAATGGGTTGTATTATAACCCATGAATCTCCCTTATTAGTATATGTGTTATTAACTAAAAAAACATTTTATCATCTAACACATATGGATTTATTTATCCTTTATAATTCCGTTTATCCCAAAGTCCTTTAGATTTTTTACTATCCATTTGAAACAAAATGATCTCAGTTTAGAGGGAACCCTTACATGGCCCAAAGGTCCAAATTCGTAATAGGAATTGAATAAAAAAATTCTAAAGGCCTATAAGAACATATTCCATAAAAGGTAACCAATTGACCCTTCACGAGAATAACTACTCTTTAACTTCCTATCATATTCTTCCAATATATCTCCCTAAGATCATGATTGTGGTCCACCACTATTACCCTATGTGGATGTAATAAAAATTTGTGCCAAGCCAATCTATGATATAAATTCTCCCTCTAAATATCTATACTTCAACTATACATGCACCATATTTCACTACACCGAACTCAATTCTCTTACAATACAAATCCTCAGGGTCACCACGCATGGACTAAAGCCCAAGTGGATAGGGAGACCAGATACATGGATCAAAATTAAAATTCAAATGAATTTTTTTCACTACTACAATAACTCACTACCATTCCTGGAATGCTATAATGCTATAGTAGCACTACAGTACCACTAAAATCCTTCCACTACCTGGTTTTGAACTCAGGTCTTTGATATTGGATTACGAGGTTCTTACCACTAATCCAAACACCAACTATAATTAGCCTCTATTGTGAATACTTCACAATGTTAGTGAGAAAATGAAAATACCCATCCAAAATACATAATAATTTATATAAAAAATCTTCTAAAGAAATATTAAATTTTTTAGTAATCACCAAAAATAAATCATCTGTTATATACCTTACATAATGTATATAGTAATTCACCACCACTAACAAGCCACATGTACCTAAATCTAAGGTCTTACGACTTCAGATAAAAATCAATCAAGATAATCTAAAAATAGTTTATATAAAACTATAATGAGTATATAAATAAACATAGAAGGATATTAATATGAAACATAATTTATTCATGTGAATGAATCATTCTAATGAGTTAGTGTATTGAAAAAACTAAAATGAAACAATCATCTAATAAATTTCTCCAAAAATATAATAATCCAACCCCTTGCCTTATATATTATATACTAATACCACTTGTAAACCAAAAATGTTATCCCCACTAAATTTTGTCATGTAATAACCACTACATTACAATAACCACCCATCCTCGTTATTTATGATAGCATTTTTTCGCTAACAGATACATCATTGAACATTTCCATTGACATTCACATATTTATATAGTTTCCCAAACATAGAGAAATAACTATATAAAAAAATAAGTTTCTATTCACTTATAGGTAACACTCTATAACCTCATAACCTCCAACAAATTTACTTACACTAATATGTTACTTTCAATGATATTTATGTCCAACGGTTCAGTAATTTTCCTCCTACAAGGATTCTAATTTTTTATTCAAATATCCACACTTTAGGAATCTTTCCACGTCAATATATTACTTTGAGATGATATACACCATCAAGGAATCTCAAAATATTACCACATGTCAATACATAATGACTCCCCCCTCCCCAACATAAATCATAATAATATCCAAAAAACATATCTACTATATCTAGCTATATAATAGACATCATCACTATATATTTGTAGAAAATTAATGTAAAATATACAACAAAAACATCAATATGTTATATTATTAATGGATTGATACCCCCACAATCCATTTATTCTATCATATATTAAAATAAACATTCAATGGTCCAAGTTAATATAATCATTGGACATATATATTGCAAAAACCCACATAGGATTACTATAGTTTAAATTCTATAGTGTATTATAAAAAATATTGAAAAAAATTCCTAATCTCCTAAACATTAACTAGTATCACAACACCATCACATGGAAAACATGTATAAATTAACCCAATTCATTCTATGTGTGTCATATTCAACATAATTTTAAATTTATATCTCTATAAATGTAACCTATAGTGGTTATCATATAGTGGAAAATAAATACATCTTCCAATGTAATGTATAAAAATGTCCATTGACCTCTTATCCCATTTTCAATATTATGTTTGGAATTTGGTAATTTGGAATGACCACTTCCATGTTTGAATTTCCTATGTATAAATCACACCACATTTTGTGACACACTACCAATAGATCCTAAAATTCAAGAATGTGGCACAATCCCACGCTAAGATTTGATGAATTTTGTAACTCTCTAACACTGCATAGCATATACCTCATGATCACCTCAACATGAAATCATTATATGTGGCATAAACCTTCTACTAAATTTTCCCAAGACATTAAAACATATTAAATTTAATACTCTCATCTCAAAAGTATTTCAATAGGTTTTCACTATTCTAAGATCTAAATTCACATTTGAGACTTGAACAAAATATCATATATAATAAAAAAAACAACTAATAATTATTATAATATAAAAACTCCTCAAAAAATCATATATTAATTATAAACAATAATTTCTACCAAATCATCATTGTAATATGTCCTGATTTTTTGTACTTTAAATATTTTCAGAAAAATATCATTATAAAATTTACTACCATATTCTGCTATAAATAAAAGTATTTAAAATATATTCATAGAATATTAGAATTCATAATCATATAAAAATTATATTCCATACATTACAAAAATTCATATTTATTTTTCTTTCCAGAAAAATTAATTATAACTATACATTGGGAATATTATTTCGTCTAATATCTATATTTATATATAATTCTCAAATTGACAATTTGTTTGTTCCCAAATTCAAACTATGATTTTGTAAATAAATTTAAAATTTATAATAAAATATATATATTTACATTTATATATTCAAATCAATTGTTTATCACATTGAACTATTCATCAATTTTAATAATCAACCAATTCCTAAACCATCCCATTAATATTAATCAATAAGGATAATAAGTACACCAAAACTATGTTTAGAAATTAAATCTAATTCTAATTTTATCATTTAATCATTCTAAGGGATTATTACGATTTATCTGCCCATCACATTAAATCAAAAGCATGTTAAATTAACAATTACTATAAATGGGATTAAATTTTGAGTCACCTACCTAAATTCCATGATAAATTAACACTGAATAAATAAAAAATAGAAAATATACATCATCCCTAGGTCTGACATATCCCATCTCACCATAATCACATTCTATTGAAAATAAGAGTCATCATGTAAATTTAATTTAATTATCAAAATTATAATATTGATAGAGTCTTTAACAATTTCTTCCCATTGAAATTTCCTTTAATGGAATGAAGCATCCTTGGGATTATATCATCCCATAATTAAATGAATCAATATATTTTATCATCTATAATGGAATAAAAACTCATCAGGAATAAAACTTCCTATATTTGAAACATAATAGTTTACTAGATAGATATACAATACAAAATAGATGTTGGGGTTGTCTATAAATCTAAAAAAACAACGAAACTATCCTCTAATGAGTTTAGATTTATTATTGGTTATATATTAAATGGAGAAAAAACAATATCTATCACTAAACTAATATAATATAAAATTATATATTTAATATTTACATAACAATACATCTTATAAAATCACTACCATAACATCCAAAAACTATCTTAATACCAGATATACAATCAATTATATCCATTAATCACACAATGTTCATTATATACTTCAATGGTTCATCCATGTTCACTATGTAGTTTTAGTATCATTGGATTTATAATAAAGTAACCATTACCAAATAAAAACTATAACAATATATAAATCTAATCGTTACACATTTCACCCTAAATAACTACATTATCCTACATATTGCATCCTATCAAATATATATTTCATTACACAATCTTATTCATAATACAATATCTAAAAACCTTTTCTATTTACTTTATCATGCTGATCTCATTATGATAACATATATTTATATATATATTAGAATACTAAACCCATTCATATAATTTCCCACTACCCTATTCCACAGACTATTCCTAGACCATTAGTAATTACATGATCACATGCACATCTCCTCATATTCTATACACTACTGACTATTATTGGGGGTCCACGGTGGTATGGTGGGAAGTCTATTCCCTCATATTAGAGTGAAGTAATAGGGAAATTTATTAAATTAACAATCAATTATATACATAAAATATCATACAGCACAATAAGAACTAATAAATTAAATCACCCATGGGATGTAAAAATTAATCTCTATATAATTATTAAATTCATACATATAATGAATATCATGTAAACACTACTGGAAAATGGCCCTATACCCACGGTTTTTTAAAATTGTGCGTATTGTAGTAATATGGAAACCTATACCCACAGTTTTGCCCAAAACTGTGGGAAATGGTTTTTTTAGACATATTCCCATGGTTCTCCATAACTGTGTGAAATAAACACATATACCCATGATTTCGGTCAAAACTGTGGGTATGGTTGTTTTTTTAACAGCCTATACCCACGGTTTTAGCCTAACTGTGGGTATATGGTTATTTTTCCGAAGACCTATACCCACGGTTTTGTGAAACTGTGGGTATTGATTTCACACATTATGGAAAGAAAAAAAATTTCTCTGGGACACAGAAACAAATAGCAGGAAAACCTATACCAACTATTATGATTAATATATCTATGTAGATACAAATATATTAAGATAAAAATCATGCAGGTTGGTTGGTCAACCATTGTTTGTATACCGTGCGGTCTCAGGTTCGATTCTTGATATTTGTTTTTTAATATATTATGCATCATTGATATAAGTATGTATATATATAAGTTTAAAGATAAGTGTGTTTACTCGGTTAGTAAGGCATTGGATTCAAATGTGAAAAATGCGGATTCAAACCCCTACCCCCTATTTTTTCTAATATGGACACAAATTAATATATAAAACAATATATATATATATATAACATAAATTCATGTAGATTGGTTGTTTAGGTTCTGCGATTATGAGATGTCGATCTTGGGTTCAATACTGCACTCCACATTGTTTACTACTTATTACCACAGTTTTATAACTGTGGGTATTATGCATTGACAGCATGGAAATTGGGGATGACACATTGGAAAAAAACCTATACCCACTGTTTTCCAATCTGTGGGTATAGGTTGGGGACCTATCTCGACGCCTTAGTTGCCCAATGTTCTCAAAACAGTGGGTATAGACTATACCCATGGTTTTAGAGGCTATACCAATGGTTTTTAACCATGGGTATAGGTCACATTTCCATTAGTGAAATCAATATCCAAAAAATAACCAAAGGAAATAATTAAGAAACTCTAAAAAACTAGTGTCGCCTCCTAGATCAGTCATGTCTACCATTCTTTATACAAACATAAAATCAAGCATCAACTATTCGGTGCATTCTCTTTCCATATAATACTACCATAAAATCTACTCTAGTACCAACAAAATCCCAATAAGGGTGTGATTATGACTCAGTTGGCCATGAAAATGTATTTGTATATGTATAACAAGTCTATGTAATAGTTTACGTTGATGGGAATAATAAACAAATAAAAATAATAATAAATAAACCATCAATAGTATTTGGTTTCCAAGGAGACACCTAGGATCATTCATACCTTCTTTGGACATTATAATATGTATTTAATCGGAAAAAAATTCAAGGAATCGCACACTTCCAGTTCATATGATGTAATACATGGAATCACATAACAAAATTATTGAACACCATCAAATATCAGAAGGTAATCCCCATAATAAATTATCAACAAACACTGATTTATATGATATAGTAAATTAATAAATTCCATTACCATGATTATCATTGGAGGTGAGTGTTGTGATTCTTGGCATCCCTTAAATCATAAATAATCATTAGATCCAAGGTATTTAATCCTCTATATTCCCTAATGAATATGTTTTAACTGATTTTAGGGAGGTATTACTTGATATACCCCAATCAACAAGTATAAATGGATCTTCGAAAAGTAATTTTGGGTATCCCAAAATCACCAATTATAAATGGAACCATGATTGAAAATCCTTTACATCATAAAATCATAATGTGTTAATGGATCAAAGGGAAGTAACCCCGAACATCCCCCAGTTATAAGTTACACTAAAACATTCAGAGGTATCCCCATATATACCATAATCACCAAGTTTTAATGTTTCATGGGATGTAACCCGTGTCATCCCAACATCATCATGTTTCTTTTCTATTTATTTAACCTATTAAAATCTTTTAATATTTGTATACTTGGAGTTTTTCATTTTAATAATAGATTTTATCATAAGACTCACATATTGAGCTCTTTCACCAGATCCTAAGCCCTATAATTAGAATCCAAAAAAATTTAATAGATCATGTTATGTTCAGTAACACCTTAGGTTACCTTACAATATTCCATTTTTAATTTCAAATGCTAGTCACACCCCATATAGTCTCCATGTTTTAATGTTTCTATTTACAACATACCACTCAATGATTGTGAAAAGGTTGAATTTCAAGAATTATGAAAAAAAAAAATTATTTACAATTTAAATTCATGATCGCATTATGATTTCATAAAAATGATATATACACACATATAAAATGTGATATACTTGATGTATAGTTCAACAACTTCCTAGAAAAAACTCCTAGACGTCTATTTATATAATATTTTTCATTAGTTCATATTTAAATACAATAACATGTAAAAGAAGATATAAACCTTAATATTATAAATAGTTATGTGAATCCAATGTCATAACTACAATGGAAAAAAATAAATTTTGTAAAAGGAAGGACAAACACACCTCTAGATCATCATAGGGAAAAAACTTGATTATGTAAAGAAACAAGTGAGAAATCATCATGAAGAATAAGTGGAATTAAGGAAGAATGTTTAGTATGTTAATGATATTATGTAGAGAGAGAAAACAAGGATTGTGTAGTAAAATATTTAGGTGAATATATATCTATTCATAAAATTTTACCAAATGGGTAGAACACATGGTTTTCAAAATAGTACACCAATTGTACAATTTCCACTATTTCATGAACCACACTATGTACTATTGGATTGCACAAATAGGTAATATGTGAGACAACTATGTGGATCTTAATATTTTAGTAATAATATAATTCATGTTCTCGTGTTACATAAATTGTATTCCAACCATATGAAACACAAATGTAATATATTATAGTTTATTCATGGAATTACTTATCAATATATATAGTTCAAGAATATGTCCACTATGCATCTCTCTTATACATGGATATGTTCATGGTTAACCTTAATCATGCAGCAACTATGTTTCATATCCCAAAAACACTATTTTTCATATTTTTTCCTCCATACTGCTACCAAGTCTACACTAACTCTCCATGAACACTTCAAAGGCATAAAAACCAAAGAAGACCCAAAATTTTGGAAATAATTAATCAATTTCACACTTGAAGAAGGTCTAAAGATTTATAATTCACATATTCTAGAATATAACATATAAATACTCATTTAATCCCATATCAATCTAGGTCATGTATAATACAATATACATTCAACCATTAAGGATTCGTCTCTTAAATAGTTTTTCCTTCGATACAACATCCAATCTATTCTTCCAGCACAAATTTCTCTACTATCATATAATAGTAACCAAATAACAATAATAAAACATACCATTACAAAATAAATACACAAACCACACTTTCCACATAGAAACATAAAAAATTATCTTAACTAGATACACATGTTATTTTATCCACCAATAAGCACAAGTGAATCATAAATACTCATGAACACATAAATATAAAGAAGGTAATCAAAATTCAGATCTTTTTAACAAGATCTTATTACATCAATTGAAATTTATCAGTATTGTAATATAATCCTCATTTCCCTATATAAAATAAAAAATCCCCATATTTCATCATCTATACATTTTATCACATAAGAAAAAATGATACAGAAACGTACAAATTGATCCACCATGATAATAAAAGATTCATTCGGATCACCACAATAAATAATCCAATATCTAGATGACTAGGATATATAAAAATATCATAAATTTTTATCGGTGTTCCATTTTGGGTTGAGAAAAATCTACAAGATATAAAATTGAGGGTTCGGTCAGTTTACATTATTTTAAAATTTTCATTCATAAAATATCATTGTGTCTACTAGATTTATAAAATATTTCTATTAGTTAAATATCATTCCAAAATTTATGGTATTTTTTACCTTAATTCCTTTAAATATAAAAACACATCCACATTAATGACTCATATTTCAAATCCTTAACAATACGTTTTTAGATGAACAACATTCTGGTTAGTGAACTCTCTAAAAACCTAGAGAACATGGTGTGATGTGGATTGTTTCTCATTCTATCCAATTAAATACCCCAAATAATATAAAAAGTTAGTATTATATGTTTTAATGAATATATTTTTTATTTATCCATCTTTTTTAATAGAAAAAAATTAAATGTCTTTATGTTGTTTCTCTGGATTGTTTTGTGTGATTTTCCAATAAAAATTGGATTTTTAGGATTTATTAAGTGATTTAGTGTTTTCTAGGAATAAGAATTGAATTTTTAGCATTAATTATGTGATTTTAATTTAGTAATAAAATAATTTTAACCATTATTCACTTTGTAATAATTAAATTATGAATTTAATGTTATTTTATTATATGGGATACTGTTTTATAACATTAAATGAAAGAATCAAAGGGATTATTAGGAAAATTATTAACAACATGAATTGAGGAAATATAAGAAATCTAATTTTTTTTCAAACCATAATCAATAAAAATAACAAGTTTATTATATGTATCCATCATCAGGGATATTATATTCGATGAAAAAAACATATTTTCAATACCAATGTAGTGTCATAGTGCTAAGACAATATGTGTTACCCCCTTAGGCAGTGATAAAGGAAACAATACCCAATGTTATATCCTTATATAGAAACTACAATTAAATTATATCTAATTTTATTGTATAATAAGTTTTTGGTACAATGATAATTTATGCATTGACTATCTAGGATAGTGATTTCATGAATGTTGTGTGGTGAAATTTCATGTGGTATTGATGTGGTCCCATTCCAAGTGAGTTAGAATGATGGAATTCTGTTTTACGATTTGAAGTATGTAAACCTATATGTATTTCACCTCAAGAGAATAAAATTATGTTAAAATCATTTGGGATTTTATATTTGTACAGTCAAAATTTGGGAATATGAAAATAATCATGACACTATGTATTTATTGAATGTAGACTACTACGATATTAATTTTAAAAAACCTTGAAAACACTGAGGTCATAGAAGTTAAGGAACCAATAGAAGAAGATTTAATTTATGTATTCATCCAATGATGGTATGATCCAAAACAGAAACCCAAAATCATCCATAGAAAATATTAATATCATTCAACACCTTTTATGTTGTCATCCTGATCATAGTGTCACATTTTTAATACCTCTAGGGCCCTCAATGTTGATAGAGTTTGGAAAAGTTGATAAAAAATGATAAAAATGGTATTATGATATGAAACAAGCCAAAAATAATATCTTTATAATCTATAAATATTAAAGAGAGAGAAACCTTGAAGAATATGCAATAAAGGAAGAGTAAACAAATAATTAGAATATTCGATGAGATTGTGAGACATGTAGAGACAATAATATCTTGCGGGCACTATTTAAATCCTATAAAAATTGTGTCTAATTTAATTAGGTAATGTATTGACTAAAATTATATATGGAAACTAATAATAAGTATTGAGTTTATGGGGCTAATCTAGTGGTGATAAATTTTTATGTAGTCATGTTTTCTAAAATTTAGAATGATCTTAGCCTCCACAATCTATGTAGAGGTATTTAACACTTTTAAGATATCGGATATAATTTAAAACAATATAGGAACACGATGTACAAAAAAGGATTAGTAACATAGCTTAAGAACATGGGTCCAAATGTTCTGGAAGGAGTGTAGATAATCCATCACTATTAATTAATACCATTATTATTCATATATATACTATTTTTTATAATATAGTCAATGTCAACTAGTATAATAGTGTAATTTAGCTAAAGTGAAGTTTTATATCACTATCCAATCTAGAATGAATTTATTTATAGATATATCTATATTTTATTATTAATATGACAATATCATGATTATCTAGTAAATGATCATTGATGATTGGGAAAAGAAACAAAAAATTTATTTATCTTTTTCACTAGAGAGGGGGTTTTTTTCATTGAAGAACCAACAAATCCAATGAGGTTAAGGCACTTATAGTTTATTGTCTATGTCACATAATATCTCTAGCCAAAATCAGAATGAAACCTTATAAGTATATACATTTATATTCAATAGATTTATAGTTTATTGAGAGATCACATTAATTATTATATGTTCATGCTAGTATAGATTCAATTTAAATAAGAAAATATGGATTCTTTTTAAAACAATTAATCAAAAAACATCCACTATATATTGACTGACACCTTTAACTCATCATTATTCATCATGATCTTATAATCACTACATTATTCAAACTAAATTATCTACTACTTAGTTATACAATGATATGAACATATATTTTTTACTTTATTTAATTACATCTTTATCAAAATAATAAAATTATTTACACACACACCACTCATTATCTTCATTTATTAACAAAATTAATTTTCAAAATTTAAAAACAAACAAAGTTTTCTTCATGAAAATGACATGTGTATTTGATGTTAATTTGCTTAAATTCACAATTCACATGAATTTTTGTGTGAAGTTATCACTACATAAATTATTAAAGAATGTTTAGTTTAATTTATATGGATTGAAAGTTATATTTTATAATATTTTTTTCCTATAGAATATAAAAACAGTTCACATATTGAAATAATATTTTAACAAATTTCAATTATTTTTCATACCATTCACAATGGTAATTTATTCAATTATTATATAGTTTTATATAAAAAAATAATATCATTATGTGAAGAACTATTTACACTTATACTATAAATAGAAATTTACTTTCACAGATTAAAATGATTTACCATAAATATGAATAAAAACAATTCACAGACGATGCAACCCCAAGAACCAAGTTGATATGGGTCTTGAGATGTTATCTCTATGGGGATTTCTAAAATCTATCAAGTTATAGTTATATTTTTTATTCATTAGCCTACTATTTTAATTATTTGGGTCTTTTGTTTTGTCTTCTTAAGGTTTCCACTTAACCGTAAAAGAGTGGTTTATTTGAAAATAAAAAAATTATTTGGAAGAAAATGTTTTCTCTAATGAAGAGAAATAATAATCCTCCAAAATTCTATTGTTTATAATAAATATAATTATTAATGTTTTGGGGATATATACGTTCCTTATTTCATTATAAACCAATAACTAATTTATATTACTCAAAATTATGTAAATTAATTACATAAATACAACTATATAAAGTAAATTCCTATCCGTAATGAGATACTATCAAAGGATTCTCATGAATTCCTCAAAAACAATTATGTCCATAGTTTAATATGCACCACTTTTTAGAGTACTAAAGGATAAACTCCTTTTAAGAATATTTCAATACCACATGAAAGAAAAAACAATGAATTTTACCCTATAAAAGTTGGAAGACTCCTTTAATCCTTCTGAAAGAATTTATAATATTGTAATCTTGATATTTTTCTCAGTACAAATAACTGTGGATATGAGAACCAAGATACAAATATTTGTGTAAAAAGGTCAAGATCCATTTCATAATGTATTGGATAAATTAAGAGACTACATAAAAAACATACCACATTATCAATTCCCTCAATCATTGTTGATGAAATTATTCAATAAAGGATTGAATAATGTGGGGTAGACTTTAGTTTATATAGTTTCCATAAGACACTATAGTGAAAAGACATTAGAAGAGCTAAAAAATATATATCATATTATTTCCTTAAATTGATAGAAAATATTATCATATTTTGGATAATGTTTTTCAATATAATTATAATTATAATTATTATTAATACCTTAATTATTTATTTTTAAAAATAATAACAAGACTTACTATTAAAAACTATAAAATAAAGATAAATTTAAATTTTAAAAAATGTTTTCACATAGTTCTATTCATTATATTACCCCTGATATGCTTCTAAAAGAGCTATATTCTACCAAAGGAGATTAAAAAAGATATGTATGTAACTTTGGTAAACAACATATGATGAATGAATTATTTTCTAAAACATATAATCCATGATGAAAGAATGGTCCAAAACATTCTTGGATGGAAAAAATAGAATTTCAAATATAGTGTACTAGTTATTTATCTAGAGTAAAGATAGGATATCTACTAGGTATAAAACATTTAGCGTGCTTATGGGAATTAATATTCAATTTGAAAAAATGTGGATCAAGTATCTGAAGTGATTCTAGAAGATATAAGGGATATTTAAAGTCATTATATTAAGACGAATCATTTTTTAATATAATATGAATCTTATTAATTCGTACATGTTAATTTAATAAAATATATCATCCAGATGGAAGTGTATGTAATATATCAATAAAACAATATGGTAAGATATAAATAAAATCGTCCACATTAAACTAATACATACTTATGTGAATGTTGAATATAAATAAAAACTATATGATTAATGAAATATAATGGAAGTCATGGGTAAAACATCAATCATGATGATTTTAAAGATAAAAATAATTAAATCCACTATAGAGAATATAGTTATGTTAGTAATTATAAATAATATAAATTGACTATTGAAAATGTAAATTCAAATAAAAATATAAAGGAGAAATGTTATCAAAGATCCATGTGAATACTGGTGATGGTGATTTAAAATATTATAATCCACCTATATTATTTTAAAAGGGTATAAAATTATTGAACAGAATAGGTAAAATTACAATAAATTTCTAATTTAAAAATTATTAAAGGCAATTTTTCATATGTCATTTCTTAAAGATCATTATAAAATATCCTCTTACACCAGGTTTCAAAAAAATACATTTCCATTAAAAATGATCAAGAGTATTTTTCGTTAGTACATTGAAAAAATAGTGAAATGAATTAACATAATGGAATATTCTACAAACACTAAACAAATCTAGGAATCTTTAAAACTACTATAAATTTGAGGTGAAGTGAATATTTACCTACGTAGTTAGTATAGAAAAAAGACGTTCTGTTATTCATTTGTTTGTTAGGAACTATATATTAATGATTAGAAATTAATAATACTGTAATTAAATCTAGATTATAGAGCCATCACATATATAATAGAATTTATTGAATACCTTTTAGTGATAATTTGAAATCTAACATTGTTTGCTAAATTTTTAGTTGTGTATATGAAAATAGAAAATGATGTCATAGATACACTTAAAAGTTTTCTATTGAAAATAATGCTTCATTTATTTATTGTTATTTAAGGTAAAATAAATTTCCAGGTGTGTGTGTAAAAGGAGATACTAAATGTTTAAAATGTTGTGAACAATCCCCCGGGTTGGATGATTCAATTTTAGTAAATATGGATAATAAATGAATTAAATGAGAATTATATAATTAGTTAAATAATGATATGTGTCAAATTTATAAGGAAATTATAAATAAACTGGAGGAATAATAACATCATCAAAACATTAATTATGATATAAATAATAAAAATTCAATTAAGCATCAAAAATTTCATTTATATGATTGTATATTATAGATGAAACAATTTATGAAAAAACAAAAAGGTATCCTATTAATGAAACCACCTTAAAAATGTAAATATTTATTATTTAATGACAATAATAAATTACATATAATATATTAAGTATAAATATTATTTCAACATTTGACGTTATTTCATAAAGAATTAAAAATGCACCAGATTTCCATTAAATCCATTATTTCTTACAAAAGGTATAAGTATGTAAATCATTATGAACAAAATACTCATAGAGGATGAATTAAAACCAATCATAGAGTTACAAATAATATTTAACCCAAATTTGAATGATTTTATAGGGATGAATTTATAAATTATCTTGATATAAGGATAATATAACCTTTTTAAAATTATACATGGGTACATTTGATAAATGTTGTACCACAAATGGAAGGTATGAAAATGGTTAAAAATTAAATGAATGAGTAAATATATATAAGGATAATTACAAATATTGGACTGTTAATTATTGATATAAAACTGAATAAGTCAAAACAGAAATACCATTTTCCTCATTTTTTTAATTATTATGTGCTAAAGAGACTTACTAGACACCAGTATTTTTTATTTTCTAGATTGTTACATAGAATCCAGAATAGTCCAAATTAATGTAGAAAACTATGATAGGGTAACATTAAAATGACTATATAAATTTTTTATTATATTAGGATTTCCTTTGGATTATTTGATACCCCTACCACTTTAGGAACCTATATGATTAATATTTTCTCTATTTTGGTAGATATGATTATAATATTATTTAGAGATAATTTTTCCATTATAGAAATGAAATTTAAATAGTTACATGAAAATATTTCAAACATTTTATAAAGAAGTGAAAAAAAACATATTTTATACTAGGGAAAATAACACATTATTTGAAAGGATAGGGATGATCTTTAAAATTGTTTCTCAACAAATAAGATTGAATTTGGAAAGGTTAATATTGATGTTTTTTCAATGAATTCAAGAATATTCCATAAAATTTGAGATAATTATTATAAAATTATTTAATGTTAATAATTTTAAAATATTTCTTGTCTTGATTTGATAAGAAAAATTGAATGATAATTCGAAAACCAATCAACATTGAACTTCATTATATTATACCTTTATAAATTATGTATGGTTCTAGTGATTTTGAAGATAGATTGTTTCTTGGATAGAGATTTTAATTGATGTTACATGTGATATACTATACAGAAACATGATAAATGATGCATATATGAATTATGACAAAATTGAGAATGAAATTATTTATATGGTGTATTTCATTGAGTAATTAATGAATCATCTCATTAATAGTATATTTATTATATATACTCACTAATATATAATGAAATGTGAATTTTCAAATAATGAAGGAAAAAAATAAGGATAATGTGTTATGAGATTTTATTCGAAGAGATGGGTATGGAAATAAAAGGGAATAAATGAGTTGAGAACTAAGTTATAGATCATCATTCCAGATTAAAAATAATCAGAAGTACCACTCTAACCCCTTCAACAGAAAATATCTTGATGAGTATCTTTTATTAATTATGAACAAAATAATACCATAGTATATAAATATATAAATAAAACATTCACATATATGATTTAAATAGTATTAAAATAAGAAAAATATAATTAAATTTTATATTAGGAAGTACCTTAGGGAGGATACATAATTTTAAAAAAATGATCTCATGGAATAATTAAAAGATTTGTTCATGAAGAATTTTTTTCTTCTATTACAAATAATTTTCATAACTTTCTATGTGTAAGACACTATATAAGTCCACTGACTAATTCCAAGTTGTTTTTTCAGATTTAATTAGACCAAAATCATTAAATATATAAGGGAATACAGAATGAATTTATAATATTTTAAAATAATATATAATTTTAGAAGAATACACGAAATTAAATACTCAAGGATATTAGAGTTAAATATATTTTATTTTTGGTGAATGGAAAACATTGGTCAATTTTGATGGTACCATAGTATAGAATATATATTTGTGATAGTTATTTTCCATTTAAATTGGGTGGAATCTATATATCATCTATAAAACATAGTCTCATATTTTATGAAATATGTTTAGAAACACATGTTATGTAAATATGGAGTACTAAAAACTATTGTCAGTGATAAGAACATTCACTTCCAAAATATTAAGTTCCTTGAGATTATGTAGTTTCATTGAAGAAATATTTAGACTGGGAAATCATATCATCTATAGACTAGTGGATAATATAATTTTTTAAACAAATCATTTAATGGTATTTTCAAAAAAAATAATTCATGAAATTATTGGAAACATAAACATTTGGATACACTTTATTAATACATGATTATGTTTATAATACTAATTTGTATTAACACAAACATAATATTCTTTGTAAGGGAATGAAACATTTTTATTGAGACTAAATAGAAGTCATTTTAAGCTATAAATGATGTAAATTTGGATTTGAAAATGTTACTAATGAAAAAATCATTGATATAAATGAGTTAGAGAAAATTTGAATAGTATTATTTGAATGAAATATTTGAAAATTATATGAATAAAATATTTTTATTATATATTGATTAATTATAATTATTTTAGAATAAAATATTAGAATTAATATTTTATTCAATTCATATACCTATTTCTAGTGAAATTAAAATATATGTCGTTTGGGTCACTTGAACTAATAATAGTAAACTTGGATGGAGTTCTAAATATTATCGGAAAGAATAATAATAATTCAAAGTTTATGGGAAGATAATAAATACATACTATAAATGGTACAAAGTATAGGAATACAAAATTACAAGTTCTAAATAATAAAGTGATTAAGAAGTCAAGATAATGGATAAAAACAAGTTATCTTAGGAGATAACACTTACACAAGACTGTTTCATTTTAGATAATTTTTTAAATATTTTGTAATTCACATCACTAAGTGTGAACATTGATATATTTATGATGGAAATGTAATAATGAAATGATTATATTAAGAGAATAAAAACACACTTCATGAATAGAACCAATATGGAAGGGTAGTATTCATATATCAAAAATATATATTTTATCTATAAGAAATTTACTATGAAATCATGAATTAAATCTATATATATCTATAAATACTAATAATAGAGAAAATAATCAGGTGTATGTGGAGTGGAGTATTTCTCTTTATAAAAAAATACACAAAAAATTATCCTTATTAACTTTGGGAGACAAATCACTTGGAGAACATACATCTCTTTTATATTAAACATGGTTTGTGAAGATTGATTTAAATGTTCTTTTGGATGATTATATTTGGATATGTATGAACAATATTTTTGAACTCGGACTTAGGTAAAACATCTACCAGAAAATAGTAACACTTCAAGGATCCATCTTAAATAGTATTATTACAATTTATATGAACTGGTCTAAAATGATATATTTGGAACCAAATGGAGATCTTCTTAAGGTAACATGGAAAATTGAGTGTGTTTAGAAATTAATTTCAATAAATAAGTTACTATGGTAATATAAGTGCGGGATTTCAAACGTTTTTCTTCAAAACTTTTTTATTAAAATAAACTTTGAGGAATATCAATTATTGATAATATTTTAGTTATAAATTTAGTATTATTTTTCAATAAGTTAAATTTATATTCAATTGATTAATAAAAAACATAAATATGGCAGTCTAGTTTTCATGGGAGATTTAAACTATGGGAAATTATAAAAATAAATATAGAGAAAATGATTTATAAAATTTTTAAATAAGTTGAATCAAGGAAATGTGAATTTAAATAGTTGATAAAGAACCTGGGATAATGTAATTGGCAAAGGAAATACATATAGGATCCCAGTTTTTCAATGACGTGTGAATCCAATTAAATTTTTAAAAATAACATGTATTCATCCTATTGATGTTCTATTGGGTTTATGGTGATTTCAATAGAATTTTTATGGGTTTAGTGCCTAAAAGATTAGGATTCAAGAGATGTAAGATAAGAGGAAAGATGACGCAGATATTGGAAAATCGATCAGTTAAACCATGAGGAAATGGAATCATGGATGATGCTCTGATTAAACATCGAATGTGTAATTTAAAGCATTGTAACATATTTAATTTAATTAGGTTATATCTCCCATATTTTATCCATGTTTTGTCTAACCATTCACCCAAACTGTGTGAGGGGTGGTACTTCTAGGAAATGTTTTTGCATGGTTGGCACATGGTTTGGCCAACCATGTTGCAAAACTGGGCTCCCTATTAAAAAAAATAGGATATTAAAATTTTCCCCTTTCCATTCAAACTAAATATCCCCTTTATTCTTCCCTTATACACATAATAACCCACTAATGATGTCTCCTCTTAGTCTTATTGGTTTTTGTTGATCTCCCTCTTTCAGTATTTTACTCTACTATCATCTCCCTTATTAGAACCTCAACAATACAGATAAAAATATTTTAGATCCTTTTTCAGATTTATATTTATTTCTAAATATATTCCTATTTTTTTAACATTTTTAACCTATTGTTATATATTTTTCTTTGTTTTATAATTTCTCTTATTCTAGAATAAATTAGATGTTGACATTGGATAAAGGGCCTTATGTGGGGCGTGTGTAGCTAGTTTAGAAATTTCCATAAAAATTATACATGTATAAAAATTTGGAAATTGTTCCACACACTAGACATTCCATGTAATTCCCATAAAATATTTTACTAATTTAAATATATGTTTTAACCATTAAAGTAAAAAATTTAATGTAACCTTTAAACTCTATTTTATATTGATGAAATCAACCCAAAATCCCACTTTGGTTTTTCTATAACATCCTGAGATTATATGAAATATTTTATCAAGATAATTTATGTTTTTGATATCCTTTATTACATGCAATAATGAGTTTCTTTAATAGCATGAATGACGCACGACACTGAGATTCAGTGAACCATGAAGTAATATTATTTTAAATATGAATATTATAACTTATCCATTAAAATATAATGTATAAATAGTATTAAAAACTTTATGAAACATAAAAATAATTATCCTTCTCAATATAGATTTATTTTTAAACTCTTAGTAAACAATCAATATATTTTTAGTAAAGTAATTATATTCATCAAAAATATTTTTTCTTCAAAAAATAATTTTAAGATAAAATATTATAATTTATTTATAGACATTTAATAAATTTAATTTTATAAAATGAACTTCATTTTTAGAATCATAATTTCTAAAATGACTAATTTTTTTTATTTTGGAATTATTCATAAATATTGGTTTTTAATGAATATTGAAAAATATTTTTTTTTGTAAAACAATACTTTTTTTAATAAATTATATAATTTAAATTTCCAATTATGTTTTAAATTAAAATAAGTATTATTTAACAACATTTTTTATAATTAATTAATTTAGAGTCAAAAATATTTTTCATTTTAGTATAATTTAATTTTTTTTGGTTAAAAAGTGCTTTTCTCTTTGGAAACATTGTTTTAAAGTAATAAATGTTTCTCCATTTTAATTTTTTAAAATAATAAAATATTTCGAATAATTTAAATTAAATTTATTTATTACATATCAATAAATATTAATTTGTATATAAATAAGGATTATTATTATATTTAGTGTTATTGTATAATCTTTTTGCACTTGAAAACAATACAATACTTGAAAACATGCTTTTTCATCACCTCTGTGAATGTTGATTTGAATTTAATTTTTTACACTTCTAGAAAATCTTTATGAAAATTTGAACTTATTTTTTTAATTTATCATTTAAAATTTAATTTATTGTGAAATTGTTAAAACATTAAGAAAATATATTTTTTTAATGAATAGTGATTTTTTTAATTTCAATTAAAAACATAATTTTATTATAAATTATTTATAAATTTAAATTATATTTTAAAGTGGATTTTAAATATATTAGTTAAATTATATATATATATATATATATATATCATTTTAATCAATTTCTTATTGAAATTGGATATAAAATCTTTTTATTCATTTGAACATTTTGTTTTTCAAACCCTGCTTTCTCTTCGTGTCGATGTGATTAATTATTAAAATTTTCAAACTCTATATACTAATTTTTAAAAAATATATTATATATTCGGAAATAAAATATTTTTTTTTATAATAAGGTGAACAAAATAAATAATGAGAAAAATAAAAATTATTTACAAATGTTATGGTGAAATAGATTTACTGGGGTGTTAAACTAAAAGGATAAGGATTAAAATAACATTAAAAAGTCACTAAAATATATTTTATAGAAATATGTAAACACTATAATGTATAATACTCAATAATACTCCATTATTTACCCTTTTTATTTGAATAATGTGGGTAGAAGTTTTTGTTTTAAAAAAATTACTAGTGTGTCACTCACCTAACATATAAATGTCCACCCACGTTCCTCTCCATCCATCCAACGTCAAAAGTTTTATTCAAGAAAGGGAACAAAATAAAGGGTCCATGCGTCCAGAAAATAGGAAAGGAGAAAAAAAAAAGAAAAAACAGCACCGACACAGCGGGAACCCTTGGAAGACACGTGGGTCCAGCTTGTCACCCGGGCCTAGGGGGCCTAAAATAATGAAGCCCGAACACGTCCCCTCTGATAAGACTAACACCTTAAGGCTTTAAGAAACCAATGGACGGGGGACAGGTGATACTGGATCTCGGTTGTTCCATAGAAGCAAGGTGGTCCGCCACTTGATTCCCCTCATGCTAGGTGTGAAACACACTAACACCACCCAGGAGAGAACGTAACCTCCTTACTGTGTACACAATAGACTAGGGGACCTAGACTTTACCAATAAGAGCTCCGTAAAGAATCAGCGAGTCTGTCTCCACTTGGGATAAAATAATGCTCTTCTGACTACAGAGCTACAAACCAGATAAGAGTGTGTTTGCCTCTACCAGGAGCGAGGTACCCTACCCAAGGTATACCATAAACGCAAGCATCACACTCCCGCACCAATCTCGGAATAACCCCCCCCCCCCCCCCCCCCCCGTATTTCTCCTCGCATACAGGAGGCATCTGAGTTCAACTTGAACCCCATGACCAGCGGACACCAACGAATCTAGCGCCCCCCTCTCTGCTGAGTGCTGGTACATGAAATAATCGAAGCAGGGAAATGCACCTGAAGCTGTCCAAGTGAGGGGGCCTCGAACCACTGAGGAATCAGATGATCCAAATCCACCAGCACAACCCCGGTGCGCACGATGATGACCCGCGCTGCAGGCGAGGCTCCCTCAAAACGGGCCTGATTCTGAGCCTGCCACAAGCTCCAACACCCAGTAATAAGAACCACGGATCTTGCCATCCGCTCTATACCTGAGCCACCCAACCTGGTGAACCATCTGTCCAGAAAGGTTTCCTCACGATGATCTGAAGAGTTAGCAGTGACCTCCCCAAAGGAAATCCAAAGTGCAACAACCCAGTCACTTTCAAAAATATATGGTTGGATCTCTCTAGCTTCGGGCGGCTACAGGAGTGTCATTTGAAGGCCAGGAAAATTCCCACCCTATGAATCTGGTCATCTGTGGTCACTGCTTACTTCCTGATAAGCTAACCAAGAAAATTGTATTTCAATGGGTTTTATTACACCATAGTAAGGCATTCCAATTTCCCGGAGACAGATGTAGATCCAAGAGCATACAACACTCGTGAGAAGATAACTTCTCCGATGAAGAAGTAGTGAAAACACACATGTCCAGCTTCGAGGAAGAAACAATAGAGTACCAAACTCCCTGCTGATTAGAATCCAGGACATCCTGTATAAACGAAGGGTCACCGCTGGCTTCCTTGAAATAGATAAGCGGCGTCGGGCACCCAGGAAAGCCGAGAACTGAACCTGACCAATTGTGGAACCAAAACAGAAGGGCCCCATCACCAACGATCCACCGAGAATTCTGTTTACGAACACCTATGGGAGGGAAAATCTTTGATGAGAAGGGGGATGCATGGCCATCATCCTCAACCTCATCACCCACCCATTGGCAGGACATCATTTCCCCCAAAGGGCTTTCCCTTCAATCACCTCCCATGCGAGCTTGGCCTGGTAACACTGGAGGGTAGCACTCTTGCTTCTCACATTAATCCCCCACCCTCCTGAACAGGCATTGCCATTTTCTCCTAGGACACCCAATGTCGCTTCCCCGCTGAGCATGCATCCCATATAAATCTTGCTAAAATCTTGTCGATTCCACTAATGACTCCCTTAGGCATAGAGGTGGAATCCAAATCATGGATAGGTATGGCCGAAAGAACACTGTTAATCATGTCGATCCTCCCCCCGAAAGAGAGGTACTAGTTCTTCCAATTCATCACCCGACCAGAGATTTTACACACAATCTTATCAAAATCCCGTACCTTGAGTCTGCCCAACAAAATGGGGGTTCCAAGATACTCCATAGGAAAGGATCCACCCTGCATTCCCAGCCTTCTTTAGAGAGAAGAGATCATGTCGCCCTGACATTTGGTAGAGATAAAGAAGTTACTCTTGTCATTATTCACCACTTGCCCGCTCCAATAACAATACTCCTCCATAACTCTCTTGATGCCTCTGACAGTCCTCGACCCACCATTCTTGAAAATAAAATTGTCATCTGAAAACATCAAATGAGAAACCAAACCATGGTTCCACCTCTTTTGAAATGGGAGCAAGCCACCGCTACTAACACTCTTGTCAATGAGGCGACTAAGGGTGTCTTGGGCCAAGATAAAAATATTAGAGGAGATAGGATCACCCTAGCTAAGCCCCCAGGCTGCCTTAAAGAAACCATGTGTCCTTCCCATAAAAGAGACTTCCATCCACGAGGAGCTGAAGCATCTGAACATAAGGTCAACAGCCCTAATAGAAAACCCCATTTCCCTGAGCACCCGGTTGATGAAACCCCACTCCATACTATCATAGGCCTTTTTGATGTCCATATTGACTTACAAATTCGAACCATGAGTCTTTTTGTTGATGTCCCTAAGCATTTCTTGCGCCAGGCTGATAGCCCCCTGGATAGACCACCCCTTCACAAACCCATGCTGCTCAATTGAGACCCACCGGGGGAGGAACTTGGACAGCCTCAAGTTGATGATAGAATCCCGGATTTTGTAAGGAAATTTGCACATACCCACCGGGCGTAAATGTGAATGAGAAGATGGATTTATAATCTTTGTGATAAGCATGAGAGTGGTGGAACTAGCAACCCTTGGAAGACTCACACCTTCAGACACTTTTGGATCATCAATGATCTACCCAAATAAATTCAAAAATTAAAATACTCTCATAATATAAGACATATTATTTTTATGAATACAACCTATGAATTATTTTGGTGCAAACCTAAAGTGGATTCTAGAAGAAGATGTGACATTCATCATCAAGAAAATTTATATTATTTCATAATCCACCTCCTTAAATTATTATTAAAAAATGATGATATAAATAAAATTATATTAAATGTATTTATATGTGGTTATGTGAATATAATTATCTAAAACCATTTCCAATTCTATAAAATAGGTTACGAATTCATCATTTCTGTGTACAACCGACTACTACCTTGCAAACTGATGTCTTTCATTTTTTCATTACCACCTCTCATGATTGGGTATGATGAAATATATTAAGTATCTATGTTATATTTATTTATTTAATATACATATGGATTAATTATATCATATATACCATTTTACTTTCCATTTCATAGGGGATACGTTAACGTCATTCGTGTGTATGGAGGACAACCACCTCACGAAGCGGTGTGATTCGTTTTCACTAACGCTTTACATGGAAGGTAATAAAAATAAATTTAATATATATATATATATATATATTATAAATGATATAATTTTTATATACATTATAAATTATTCATTATTATTAGATAATATATATTTTTCTTTCTTATCTTTTCACTCACAGAAATATTGTAACATCATTCGTCTAGGTGTGGATAACTACCTTTAGAAGTGATGTGAATCTCACTTTTCATCGTCACGCCACATGAATGATATATAAAAATTTATTTAAATAAAAATATTTTATTTATTATATTATTTTAATTTTTAAAATTTAAAATAACACTTAACTCTTTTCTATAATGATCTTTTAATAATGGAAACGTTACTCATGTGTACCAACAAACTAACATCCCCCTGATTATATCATACTTCATTTATGGAACAATTTTTCATGATTGGTAATAAAATAATAATTTATGTATAAATATGATAATTTTTTATAATTATTATCATTATGTAGATTGATAATCCATGATAAATGTAAGAGAAGAAAAATAAAAATTCAAAACATATACCAAAATCAAAGTGGTTATTACCAAAAATGTGAATTTAACATGGAATTGTTAATAAACAGGTAATAAAAAAATAACTAAATAATATATGGTATGATATACATATACAATTATGGTCTTATAATATATGTATAATAAAATTATAATTATTATACACTAGGTCTGAACATGTACGAATGAATTATTGACTTAAGGTAAGAGATTTCTAGTATCGGCTTTATTCTTGGAAGGCATATATAAATTCACCACTTGTTTCTTTTATGGGGTGTATATACTACCCATTTCAAATTTTATTTAATTAAGACAATTATGTAATGATATTTAAATTTAAATTTTATTATTATATTTTTTATTATGATTCTGAATATTACTAATGCAGTAATGGATATTTTCCTCAATTTTCTTTCTTTGAGTCTTATGTCATGTTATGCACCTATCATTCTTTATAAGGTATATACAAATGTAATTTTAATCATAATATAATAAATTTATTTATCTAGGGATATTTTATTTTTCATTTTATGTTATACTTTGAAGGGGCTTATGATTCAATATTACCAAAGTGGTAAGGGGATTATGTAATAATCTCATTTTTGGGATTGCTCATGATTATACTTCTAATGATTAAATATTATGATATATCTTTTAATAATGTCATTAATTGTATTATAATATTTTTATTTATTAATGGAACATATTTTCCCTTAATTTCCCTCAATTTATGTATATAATATTGCAAAATTACATTTTTAAGAAAAATCAGCATTCCAGTCGAAAACCCTTTTTCATACAAAACAATGTTCTCTAAAAAAATTCTAAAATTCTAAAATTCTGTTAACATGGTTAAAATTATTTATTATAGATATTTTTTACATGTTTTACTGTAAATTTTTTTTAAATGAATAATAATTTCATTTTCAAAACAAATCATTTTTGAATTTCATAGAAAATGAGAAAATAGTCATTATTTCTTAACATGAATCACCTAAATAATATTACCCAGTTTCATGATCTATAAATGATTTCAATATTTCCATACATGTTTTAAAATCATTTTTAAAAGAAAATTTATTCACAATATTTGGGAATTTTCTATATGTTTTTAATGTTTTTTTCAAATTGAAAAGTAATTTTTAAAATGTGTTATGTTTCAAAAATTGTTTTCCTAAGAGAAAATAATATTTTTCTAAATAAATATTTTATATTATTTTTTAATATTTGTTTATAGGTTTTATAGTTTATTTTAAAAGAATATGATTTCAAAAATTTTATATATATTTTAGTTCTAAAAATTTATTTTCCTCATGATACATTTCATGTGATTTTTCTTTAAAATCATTCTCCATCTAAGATTCCATACATTGAAGTTAATTATGATTTAATTGGTATATAATATAAAGATAAAATTATTATTATTATTATGAATGGATTATGCTAAAAATATGTGATTTTTATGAAACTAGTTTCTCTTCGATGGGTTATACCATGATTGAACTCTTATGAAACCAACTTCTTTTCATGGGGTATGATTTGATGAAATGAAGAAATTATTATGAAACATGTTTCTTTTACATATGTTAAGATATGATTGAATTTTTATGTAACACATTTCATTTCCATTTTTATATGATTAATGTTTTCTGATCTTTTGGAATACATATTTAGGATTTTCATTGAGTGATGGATAATTCCAATGTCTCCCTCTAATAAATTGTGTATAGATTTATGTCTCATTAGATAAATATGAACGTAATGGGTAGTGAACCCAGTTTAGTAAGGAACATTTTATGATATGATGGTCTTGGGAGTGAATCTTGACTAATATGATTGATTGGGGTGTGAAACCATTTCACTATAATAACCATAGAGGAGATCCTTTACTACTATTTAAATGACATTGTATTCTTTTTGGTATGGAATAATTTTATGTCTTATGACATTGTTGTCTTGTCATGGACCATGTTCATCAATTATATTTGTATTCATGTCATATAAAATACCAATATTTATTACATGGCTCAAGAGTATGATCATTGATATGCAGGGTATGGTTTTAAAATTTTATGCTCGTGATCTCATGCCCTTTGGATTATTTTATTAATACATATCTACATTATTTACCCTTACTAAGAATTTGATATCACATGTTCTTATGTTTCCTCTCCCCAAGTTGTGAAAAATTGTTTTAGTTAGGGTATGTTTGTCAATATCACTAAAGAATATGATCATTATCGTATATTATGAAGATCATTCATAAAATTATATTTTTTTTATACCTTGTATTCAAAGGCACTAAACTATTTTGGTTCTCGAGTTCATGTTTTTGTAATGCAATGAATATTCATATATGAATATTCATATAAGAATCTGTAATTTCCATGTGATATAGATGATATGAGAGGAATGTTTTAGTTAACATTTGGAAACTAATATGAGAAATATTTAGTGAGATCCCTAGGTATAATTCTAGGAATATTCCTAGGGATGTATCAAATTATAATTATAATTATGAGTAAAAGTATTGGAAAATATCTATGGATTTTTTAAAAAGATAGATCCAATGGTTTCCGTGAAATTTTATACCAGTTTTGATACTTCAAGTTGATGTGTATCATTTACAGAGGTTCCTTGTGGCAATACAAATGAAAAGTTCGAATTGATTTGGAATTGATCATCACTTAGTGTATTGAAACTGGATTTGATAGTCACCTTGTATGATACTCCCTATGAATATTCTTTGTAAACTCAAAAAATATTTATGAACCATCATGAGGGACTTAAATAAATGATGACTATGAATGGACTAGGAAAAACCTAAATTTTCCTTGATTAAAAAGAATGTATCATCATTTATATATCCTATATAAAATTTTAATGATTATTTAGTTTCCCATTAATATTATCTTTTATCACACTATGATTTTTTTGATAGTTAATGGTGTGAACTAGAAAGTATCAGGTTAACACAGATTGTGACAAAAGATTTTCAAATAAGCATCAAATTGGGATGATCACAGGATTAAAGGATGTTGTGAATATACCTATTTTTTTATCATAGTATATTATTAAAAACGTGTACATTAACCATCATCTAGCCTCAACAAATAAGATTACGATAATGTTCATTGAGATTTATGGTAAATGATACCATGGAGGAATAATTATTGATTTCCTTATTTATTAATTATATGGTAAGAGTCATTCAAGTAAATTTCATAGAGGGACATATAGATGTTTTGACTATGGAAAATAATAACACAAATTATATAATTTTAGAGGAAAAAATGAAAAGTTTGGTTAACAAAACGAATGAGAATAATGGTCTCCCTAATATATCAATGATGTTTTAATGTTTAAAATGTGAAAATTGTGGTAATTATGCAAATATATGTCCCATGGGGAATTCTCATGAATAGAATCTACAAGCATGTACGGTAAATGGTTTTTATTATAAAATAATGATAATGTGAATGAAATATAAAAGGAATGATGTATTAATGAAAAATATAATGAATATATTAATTATATATGGATTTTTCATTATATGTTTTTCATTAAGGGTTTGGAAGAATATTTTGATTCATGATGATGACCTAGAAAACTTATTTTAATTGGAAAGTGATATTTTTATCATAGGAATATAACCCTTAATAAGTTCTAGATGTTTAATAAATTGAGTTTAGTTTGTAAAAATAGATGATTGATATGATTAATGTCAATTGGATAGTATTATTGATGTTGGAACTGATTAATGACTTTTGGAAACAGTGGTGTATATTAACATTGATAAAGTTTATATAATTAATTAATTTATTAAATATATTCAATAATATATGGTTTTATTCAACGAATAAGGAAGAATGTATGTTTTAAATAGGTTTGTAATTTAATTCAGGTTATTACCATGTTTCAAGTGAATACATGAAAAAGGTGTTAACACGATTGGTATTTGATAATTAAGAGCTACTTCGTATTGATTGGTTGATTAATGTTAAGTTGAATTTGAGAAATTTAGTGACCTTATTTATAACTCTTAATCTTTTTACGGGTTATAAGGTTAACTACTTATTGAATGATTTCAGTTCAAATATAGTTAACGATTTTGAGATTAATACTTTATTTTAATATATGAGGATTCGTCCATATTGGATAACATGTGCTAGAAATGTTTTTGGGTGTTACAAATAATGATATAATGAATTATTTATCATTAAAATTACGGATCATATGATATGGTAGTGCTTCAGTCATAACCAATACACCTTCACTTATTTGAGTAAGATATGAAGTGTAAATTGATCAAGATACATTCTAATGGTAAGATTGTGATTATGAAATGGAATTAAATCATATAAGAATACCATCACTGGAAAATTTCTCAAATTTAAGAAAATAAACATGATATACGTGTTTTTTCAATTATCATAATTTTTAAGATATCTATTACCTTTTTTATGTGAATTTGTTTTATGGTTTTTTGGTTGTTTGCCTTCTTTGGATCACCCTCTTTCATATGATCAATGATCTCTATAAATATATATAAATATATATATTCTTTTATTCAATGTCCAATTATTAAATTCCCACATATTTTCTCTTATGTGGAAACCTATTTGTTAGTTACTTTAGGTAACCTCTATATTTCTAACTTTCCCTTTTTCAGGTATGTTTTATAAATTATTTTTACAATGTGGGTTTCAATAAAAGAATTATCAAATGTTAAACCTCTTATGAATGAGATGAATTCTAATGGATAAATTTATTTAAAGGGGTATAATGTTACTTCATGTGATTTTATGAAATATAATTTTTAATTGAATTTTAAATTTTACATATATTGCATTACACACAACGATTTTGATTGATAGCATGTATGAAACACGACACTGAATATTAGGGGACTATGTAATAATATTATTTTCAATATGATGGTTATAAAATAGCTTCTAAATAGGTGGGTATGAATAGTATTAACCAATTTATTAAATATACATATAAACTTCATACTAAATATAATTTTTTTATAAATTCTAAGTAAATAATCAATCAATTTTTTGTAAAGTAAATAGTTTCATCAAAAAAATCCACTAAAATGATTTTTTTTCTTTTTATGGGAAAATATTATAATTAATTTATTGAGATTTTTTAAAATTCATTTGATAAAATGAACCTCAATTTTTTAAGCATCATATCAAAATTGAATTTTGGTGATCTTTTTGGATATTTTCATAAAAATTGTTTTTCCACTAAATATTAAAAAATATAGTTTATTATAAAACTATTATTTATTTTTAATAAATGAATTATTTTTAATTACCAATTACATATTTAATTAACATTTTTATTCTTTGGTTATATTTAAACCATTTAATTAATTTTTGATTATCTTTCTATTGTATTTTTGAATGAATATATTTTCTGGGTTTCAAAAAGGAATTTTTCTGGAAATTGTTTTAAAGTGCATAATGCTTATACATTTTAATTAATTAAAATAATACCTAATGATAACTATTGTAAATATAATTAATAGATTTTATATCAATAAATTTTAATTAATAGTCATAAAATTAGTATTATTAGATATCTAGTTTATATAAAATCATCTTGCGCTTGAAAAACTACACTTCTCGAAAACCCTTTTTCTTATAATGTCTGCGGGTTTTGTTTTGAATTAAACATTTCCAATGATATGAATTGAATTCAGAAAAATGGATTCTATATTTATAATTATTATAATTTATATTATCAAATAATTTTAAATGAATTTTTTATAAAAAAAATAACAGTGAAAAGTGTAACAATTATTTACCACAATTAAGGAAAAATGGGTTAATAGGGGTTAAACATAAAATATAGAGTTAATATAAGGAAAATATATATAAAATATATTTTTAGATCATATATAGACCCTGTAATTTATAATTCTTGGTAATACTCTATTTTGAACTATTTTCTCATGTGATAAACATGGATACACCATTTTATTTTCAAAAAATTAAAAGTGTTCCACTCCCCTCCCCTAAAAAGGCAAATTTTTGTCCTCCCATATTCACACATTAATTACCAATTTGATCATCCAAAAAATTCACAAATCACATCCCATATTCAATATTCTCAACAGATAATATTTATTTTGTGTATATACCTATCATGTAATAGATTTTGGTGAAAACATAAGTCCTTTACCCAAAGAAGATGTAATGTTTTTCAATGATTGTTTTCATTTATTTCATACCCTTCCACCTTAGTTATTATTAATACATGATGATATAATAAAATAATTATATTAATTATACATATATGTTTTTAGTTTGAATTAATTTCCAAAAACCATATCCACTTCCATCAAATGGGTTACGAAATAATCGTTAATGTGTACGGTGGACTATCTCCTTGCAAACTGATGTCATTTATTTTTCCATTACCACCTATCAAGGTTTAGTATAATGATGGATATAAGGTATATACAAGATATTTATAGAATTATTATAAATTATTAATAATAGTTTAATATATACCTTTTAAAATTTTATTCCCTAGGGTATACGATAGCATCTTTCATGTGTCTGACGAACTACAACCTTGGGAAGCTATGTAATATGTTTTCACAAACCCTTTTCATGGATGATAATAAGGATAATGATAATAAATATATACGATATTAGTAAAATAAATATGATAATAATGACATATTCATTATTCATAAAAGATAATATAACATTTTCATTCATACCTTTTTACTCTCTAAAAGATGATAACATTGTTCGTGTATGTGTGGACTACCATATTAACAAAGCAATGTGACTCTATGTTTTAATAAAACCACAAAATATAATATATTTATAATAATTTTTAAACAATTTTTATGTTATTTTTTATATTATGATAATTTTGGTAAGATAAAATATTAATTACTTTTTTCTCATAATGGTCAATGAAAAATGGAAATGTTAGTCACACATACGTACAATATACCATCTCAGTTATCACAACACACATCATTTCTAAAAAATTTCTTTCATAATTGATATTAAAAGTATATTTTATGTATAAATATGATAATTATTTAATTATTATTACATGGTAGTTTATTTAACCATAATTAAAGTAATAGTTCCTAAAATAAAAAATGAAAATATATTTGTATAAAGCAGTTATTACATGAATCATGAATTTAACTTGGAATTGTTAATAAAAATGTATTAAAAGATCATAAGTAAATCATATTTATCATCATATATATAATTATGGTTCTATAATATATGTATAATTAACTAATTTTTATTTTAAAATAGTTACAAATGTGTAAAGTTGGATTTTAGACATAATGCAAGAGATTTCTAGTCTCTCTTTTATTTCAGGGAGACATATGAATATTATGCACTCTTTTCTTTTGTGTGGGGTATATACTACCCATTTGACAAGTTATATCATGAATAAATTTATTTTAATGATATTTAATATTTTATTTTATGTTATTCTTTGTTTTGGTCTATGATTCAAAAGCTTAAAACCCCTTAAGGGATTTTTGTCTCAATTTTCCTTTATTGAGACTTATTTCATGTAATTCACTTGTATTATTTTATGATGTGTATAAACATAAAAATTGACATTAAATATAATGAATTTATTTACTCTCATGATATTTTATTTTTACTTTTATGTTATCATACCATGGGGATTATGATTCAGAGTAACCAAATTTGTAAGGTTGTAATGTTACAATATGATTATTTACTGGGATGGCTCATGATTATGATTCCAATAATGAATTAATATGATATGTATCTCAAAAAAATAATTAATCTTATTATCTAATGGTTATTTTTAAAGGATACATTTTTTACTTAATTTTTCCACTCTTTATTTTCATTACATCTCAAAATGGCGTTTTTAAGAAGAATCATTTTCCCAGTCAAAAACACTTTTTCTTCCTAAACCATGTTTTATAAAAATGTATTAATTTTTTGAAAATTCATAAAATGATTTATTATATATATTTTTTCTACAGTTTGAAATTTTACTAAAAAAACATGAAATGAATATTGATGTCATTTTCCAAACATGTCCATTTTCTTTTCACAAGAAACATTAAAAGAATATTTTAATTTAACATACAAGAAAAGAATAGTATTTCCAACTGGCATGATTTCTCAATGATTTTAGGATTACATTACATTTTTTCAAGGAACCATTCAATGAAAACTTTTCCCTTAACATTTTTTATTTTTTATTTTAAATTAAATATATCAATGTGAATAGGATTTTGAATTTTGTGATTTAAAATGTTTTTTAAAAGAAGAAAAGATATTTTTCTCATTAATTTTATTTAATAATTTTTATAGATTAATATATAATTTTTATTATTTTTCAAATAAAATAATTTCATTTTTTATATTTTTTACTTTTGAAATGTGATTTTTCTTCAAAAACATTCTAAGTGATTTTTCTTTCAAAATAGTTCTCCATCTAAGATGACATCCATTGAAGGAACATATGATTTTTTATGGATATGATACAAGGTTACCAGTATTATTCATTATATAAATGATTTATTTTTTTGATGATGTGATGTTTATAAAAACCATTTCTCTTCCATGGTTTATACCATAATAAAATCTTTTTGAAACCTAATTCTTTATAAGAGTTATGATATAATTAAATGATTAAATGATTATAAAATATATCTCATTATTTAATTTATTATGTAATGAAATGTTTATAAAACACATTTAATTTAATGTTCTATGATATGATTAATTTTTTATGATCTTGTGTCATACATATGTAATATTATAATTATATAAAGGGTGAGTCCTATATCTCCCTCTTTTTCGTAGGGTAAGGATTTATATATCCTGAGATAGACAGGAATGGAACGGGGACTGAACGATGTTCGGTAAGAGAATGTTTCTCATATGATGGTCTTGGGAGTGAACCTTATATATAATTATTGTTTGGTGAGTAAAGACATCCCTCTATGATATCCTTGGGAGTGATCCTTGAGTACTATAAAAATGATATTTTATTCTTATATATATGCACCTAATTTTTTTTTATTTTTCCAATTATATTATTTCAAGGACCATATTCTTTGATTACATTATGAATTATGTTTTATTAAATTCCTATAATTATTCCATGAATCAAGATAATGATCTTTAATATGTATGGTATGGTTTTAAAATTTTAAGATCATTTTCTTATACCCTTATATATATATGTTATTATTTCACATCTCACTTTTTTACCCTTACTCATCATATGAACACATCCTATCTTATGTTTGTTTCCCCTTATTATGATTAAATGTTTTAAGTAGGTTATGTTTGTGAAGAGTACTATTGGAGAGTATTTCATGGGAGATGTTAAAGATATTTCATGAAATTAAATGATTATAAACCTAGTATCTAATGGAAAAAAACTATAATGGTCCTTAGTCATGTGTTTTTTGTAATGTAATTAATATTCTTATAAAAATATGTAAGACATATGTATTAGAATCCTTGGTTGCTATAGTGTATGATTGAACATATATGACAATATTTATTATCTTTTAAGAAAACAACCCCTCATGTATCTTCAGTTTGTCATATAAAAAGGGAAAGACTAAAATTAATTAATTTAATTATTAAATATAATGGTTTCTTTACATGGAATTATGAATAATTTATATTTTATAATTCAGAATTTCTATGTACCATCATCACACTATTATATTGTGGATTACTTTGAGAAAGAACCACATTCCAAACTAGGAATTATGTTGTAAAACTCAAAGTATACCACCGAATTAATTGATGTTAATTCCAAGTAGTACACCCAAATTGTATTTGGTCAATGTATTGGATTATTTAATGCCATGTCCTAAAAATAATGATTGTCTAAAAACTCCTTAAAATTAAAATTCCTTAGATATGCTCCTATGATTCAGAATGATGTCCTCAAACACTTACTTTTGTGGATTATCTCCTTGGATTCTAGTCATTTTGATCCCATGGATACCCTTCTCCTGCTCCTTAGTCATGGTGTGATACCTTTAAGGTGAAATTAAAGGGTTAATAATATATTTATTATATAGTAATATTGTTAAATTTTATGTTCATATACTTCATTTTCATAAGACATAATTAGGTGTGTCATACAGAGAATTAATCACACCATATTTAGGACACCATTTGGTACCTAGAATATTTCATGGATACATGCAAAGAGAATGGGAAGCACCATTAATGGACTTTGGATATATTTAGGCCTGGTATAAGATAAATGATCTCATTCTTGAGATGTTCATGGAAACATATATTTTTGTACTTTTTCACTTTTGTTAGAATAGTACTATTTTTATGCTAAAAACAAGACTTCTAACTAATATTTAATATCATATCGTGAAATCATCTTTAAATTCAAATATTTAACACATTATTTATGATTTTACTTTTAGTATGGTTTGTTTCCACTACTATTCTATTTATATTATTTTCATTTATTTCAAAATTTTATTTCACTGTGATAAAAACGGTATATTCTCCCCACCATTCTATCGTATGCCCTCACTACTAGTTGGAATCCTCTTGAATATGGGGAGGAATGTTTGAGGACTTTTTGTTAACCAGACTACTCCCTTATCTATGAATCAGGAAACAGAAATCAAAATGTGTTGTCAAATATTATTTTCATATATCTTAGTGTTTAGTTTTAGTAGAAATCATACAGGGTTGTGTCAGACTTGTTGATATGTTAAGTATTAGAGTTGGTTACCGACACATGGAAGAAAACAAAAATTTCTAAGGATTATATTTATTATTCCAGATTTTCCTTTCACATTTGAACTATTTTACCCATTGGGTGATGTATAATATTTATTGTATATTTTTATGTATTTTAACTCAAGGGATGGTAAAAAAGGGGAAAATTATATCATGCATCATAATATACACATTCGGATTTGTATGTCATGCATATGACATGAAATGCATATTATAATGCTGGAATTTTGTTTATGAATTTTGTATACGTATTGATTTATATAATGGTACATTCTGAAAATATTATAGGCAAAATGAAAAAATGGTTTACATAAAGTTTCTACATCAATTTAGATGATGTTTCCCTACATAGCGTGATGATGAAACATTCCCTAACCAATTTGTACATGGTTTATGTTATGGATAATTAGATTAAAAAGTTGAAACTTTTAGATTTTATTATTTAAATAGAATATCAATTGAAATTTATAATATTATTCCTTTTTAAATTGGGAATGGAAATTCGTATAACTGCACCCTCATATATGGACTTAGTACATTCTATGACCATATCTATTGTTTTGATTGTAGTTTTATGGGATGAAAAAAAAATTATAACATTTACGCCTTCATAACATGGTAATATAATTATGAATAATTGAACCACTATATAGAAACTCATTAATGGATAAAATTATACTATAAAAAATATTACTTTTAAATAGATATTCTAATTTAAAAATAAATAGTTTTTCCTCTATAAAATGGAATTGATAACCTATATAATTGATGTTTTTATAGTAAAACATTAAATATTACCTTTTTACCTAACATTAGAATTATTCCTTGGGGTTAATGTATCGCTTTTGTGGTGAGGCATTGTACCTATCATGTTGTTCTATATATAATCTATTTTTATTTGAATATTTTTACGAGGGATCTGTTTGAAATTATATATGTATATTTATTCATATTGGCCTCTGGTTGAGTGATAAGAAGGTGGTGATGACCATTATATTGAGGTTGTACGGCCTAAACTAAATATATTGAATCCTACAGAACCTCCAAAAGAATCACATGTTTCTTATGGACTAGGAATTGATTCTATACATCAAGTGGGTTTCCCACTTTTATTGTTATCTAGGGAAACAGATCCACATCATGCACTCTGCATGTCTAATTTGACCATAAAATTTTAATAATAACACCCACTTACATCTTTAGGGGAAGCCGATTTCTTGGGAGAAGATTATTAGATAGAGGTTATGGTTTGGATCACTAATAATTTATTGATTCCTCAGTAATGGATGCTGGATCTCAAAGATTATATGTTTCATGGATTTACTAAGTTACGGAGGGATGTTATTACATGGGTAGACCAGAATAGAGGCATTATATAGAGGAACATATGAACTACTTTCTGTTTCTAATTATTCCTGGAGACAATGAGAGATTACTGATATGGGTATTTCAATCATCTATAGTAGGATAATATGTCCTTCATTGATCACTTTTCTTCATTTAATAAACTCTAGAGCTTTGATCCCACTGATACTGAGGATGATATATCTAGATTGTGTCATTTATAGTAATGGATTATGTATTTCATATGACATCAGGTAAATAATTTCTAACTAACTATCATCTATCAGATAGTGAACTAGGCCCCTATTATTGACTATAATCTGAGATAATATTTTAGTATAGTGAATTTTTGATTAATTTTCATGGACACATACTAATATAGTGGTAGAGTTCACCATCGATATTATTCCAGGTGTAGAACCATTATTTATTACTCCATATAGGATGAACCACTTTAATATTCAGGAAATCAAGAGATAGTTAGAGGACTTGGAAGACGAATGGTTTGTATTACCCAATACCTCTTCTCAATGTTTTCATGTAATTTTTTCTGAGATTTCAGATGTTAACATATGTCTATGTCTGGATTAATAGTGGTTTAATTAGATTATGGTTAAGAACCAAAACCAACTTCTCTTATATATAATCTCTTTGATCATATCGGAGAATCTGGGTTTATATTAAATTTTGATTTGAGATTGGGATATCCTATGGTGAGAGATATGACCTTGAATATACCATGTACAATTTTACAAAGTTGGTATGTCCTATATGAATATCTTTTTATGTTGTTCAATCAAATAAACAAGCCTTTTGTATTTATGGATTCGATGAATAGGTTTTTCAACCATACATGGATTTCATTATGGTCATTTTTGTGGATGATATCTTATTTTACTCACAAAATAGTCAAGATCATTCGAGAAACCTTGTCATATAATTGAGTATACTAAGAGAGAATTAATAATATTCTAATTTCACTAAGTTTCACTTTTTAATAAAAAAATTTCACTTCATTGGTAACATTATCTCATAAGAAGGGTTGTTTTTGGATTCATAGAAGGTAAGAACCATTGTCTCATTGTGGTATACCAATAATGATATTGATTTTCAAATATTCTGGGGATTGGAAAATTATAATCATCACTTCATCCAGAAATTTTCAAACCTTATAGAACCTAATATAGGATAAAACAAGAATGGTGTAGATTTCACAAGGATTGAAGCTTTTGATAAGTCCATTTAAGAGTTGAGGGGATGTTTAACATCGGAATTGATCCTGATTATTCATGAATATATGAGAGGGAACTCAATGTATTTTGATTCATCTTGTTTTGATATGGGAGCTATTTAGAAGTAAGGGAAGTGATTCATGGAATACTTGTCTCATCTATTGAGGAATCACTAATAAAATTACCCAACACAAGACCTTAAGTGGTCATATGTTATTAATTTCATGTGTTTCTAGAGACATTAAATTCTTGTGGTGTGTTTTAGGGTATACATGGATGATAAAAGCATCCAAAACATATTCTATCATCATGAATTAAACCTCCAATTAAATTTATATGTTTTTTTTATATTTTCATTAATATTTGTTCTTTTCTACATGATAGGTAAATGAAATATAGTCATACCATATTTAGGATGAAATACTTGGACTCAATATATTCTAGAAGAAATCAGTGAATGTAAGTTGATTAATATTCATTCTAAAATTAATCTAGATATCTTGGAAGGTCCTGGAGAGAATTTTCTAGAAATATTATTAGTGGCTTCACCACTCTTTGATTGAGTGAAGAGGATAATAATTTCAGATCCCATATGACCGGTCTTAATGGAAGTTATATCATATGTTAACCCATTAACTTATAGGAATATTGATGAAGATAATATATTTCATATCCCAGGTAATGTTTTTGGAACCTACAGAAATGTGAGGGGGACTATTTTAAGAATATCATGCCTCAAAAGTGGATGTACATCCCTGAATTAGAATTATTTATTATGATTTAAATTAATATTTTTGGTGTCCTGGGATGAAAAAGGGATATTATGGGATTTGTTATAAGGTTTCCCATCTTTTAATAGGTGTAAGAAGAACACCATTTGTTTATGGATTGTTACATCCACCAAAAATTTCAGGAATGGAAATGGTATTATGTTACCGTGGATTTCACGGTGGGGTTTTCAAAGTCATTCCTATGCAGTAACAATGTATGGGTGATTATGGACAGGCTGACGAAGGCCTACCACTTCATGCCTATTCAAGAAACCTTCTTAATGGATGATCTTGGGAGACACTATTTCTAAGAGATAATAGTGCATCCTAGGATTACGCATACCATTTTATTAGATGGGGAAACTTGGTTTAATTCTCATTTATGGGACATATTACAAAATAATATTAGTTTATAGGTACTTTTATGTGAAATATACTACCCTCAGACTGATGATTATTTTTAGAAAACTATAAAGGTACTAGAGGACATGATCCATGTGTGAGTCCATGATTTTGGAGGATTTTTGGATAGGAAATTTCCTCTTTCTATGTTTTTATAATATTAGTCCAAGATACAATCCATATGGATATTTATGAGAAAAATAATTGTAGGCCTTTTATTTCTTTAGTATAGTGGTTTGATTGAAGGAGGAATACCTATATGGACCATTTCATATTCAAGAGACATTATGGTTGGTGAATCTAATCAAGAAATTTATGGCTATGACTTAGTCAATGTAGAATTAATATTCTGATTTTGATCATCGACCACTAGTGTTTGGGGTATGGGATCAAGTCTTCTTGTGAGTCCCACCATGATTGGTTCATCAATGAATTGATGTATAATATAAGTTGGTACCATGATTCATCAGGTAATTCAAAAAAAATGGGGAGTTTCATGCCAGAAGAAAACCATATAGATTTTCCTTAGTGGTACACGGTCAATGCAAGATGTCTTCCATGTTTCAAATCCTTGATTTTATTACACAGACATATCCTATGTTCATGAATCCAAGGAAGTGTAGTTAGAAGAAAATTATTCGTTTGAAGACAATACAATTCATATCATTGATAAATATTTTACGACTATTAGAGGTATTATTATTCATCTATTTTGAGTGATATGGAAGAATGGACATGTACACAAAAGAAATAGGGGAATAAGAGTCCAATTTAATTTCTCCATTGCCATTGTTATTCTCAGATGTTTCTAAAAAACCCGTAAAAGGGAAACTTAAGGATAAGATATCTTAATGAGGGGAGTTTATAATATTCATGTTCCTCAATTTAGTTTTTATCCATTAAAATTCATCCAAACCCCATTTTTTAAATAAAATGGAGGTTCTCTTCATAGTAATAGATATTACCAAAAAAACCAAAAGGGGTTTTGGGCTCAGAGAAATGGTTTTCATAGAATTTTTATGATGCACATTGTTGAAAAATGGTTTGGATTAATATGTACATAAAACATTCTACCATGGAAATAAGGAGCATGGTTTGATTAACTAATAAATGGGGGGTCGAAAACTGTGAAAATTATAAAATTTATTTTAGGAATATCTCAAATAGTTTGAACATAGTCTGTCTAAACATGAACCTAAATCATATTAGGTGTGGTACTCCTGGATAGTAGTATCACAAGGTTATATAACTAGTTGAACAATCGTGCGACAAACCTATGACCCTATTGAAAACTATAAATTATCTATTTCTCACCATTTACCTTAATCCTTAATACCTCCATTATTCTTCACTTTTCTCACAAAAACCTACTAAATATTACCCATCTTTATCTTCTTGTTTTTAGTGGATCTCTGCTTTTTGGAATTTGATTCCTTCTTCATTAGCCACATTGGAACCCCCATGGTAATTCTAACACTTCTATAGCCTGATTATTCACTTTCTCCATCCATTAATATTTCTTCTATCATATCTAACATTTATAACCTATTTTTATGGATTTTGTATGGGATTATAATTTCTCTTATTCCATCCTAAAAAACTCCCTTAAAAGTGTAGATGTTTATAACTTGTGTCGTTTTGACCCGCACCAAGCATTCCAAGAGTTTCCCCTTATACATGTAAATCTTTTAATTTGTTGTTTATTCATTTACCTTCACAAAATATGAGACCTAAAAAATCTTTTGGAGTTTTATGACCTTGACTAGAACCACCCCATAAAGTGTGTCTCTATAAATGGGCTTAGAAAACGTTATTTTTTTAACCAAAATACAGTTGGATGTCTTTAATTTGTCTCTTATAAAAGGAATGACTAAAATTAATTACATAAAATATTTAATGGAATAAATACTTCACAATACCTTATGATAAGTTTTTATTTTATGCTATACAAGTTCTAGGTACATTTATCATACTGGTATAGGTGTGGCCTACCTCGAGAAATCTTTGGATACCCAATGGGGGATTCCTTGGTTGATAACATAGGAAACAACATGATTAATTGATTAGAATTCCAAATTTTAAACCCAACTTTGATTTAGTCAATGCCTTATATTTTTAAATGCCTTAGTAATATACTAATTATTCACTAAGAAACTCTAAAACATTAGAATGCCTTGGAAGACTACTTAGTATTCAGATTGATATAATTAGACACCAATTTTATTAGAATATATCCTTATATTTAAATCAATTATATAAAAATATTATAATGGAATTTATAAGAGTGATTAGTTAGAAATATTTTGGGTAGAATATCGAGGGTTAAGATATTGGATTACACTTGAAACCAAATAGTCTTACATATCGATTGATTTCTGAAAGTGGTATTGACATGAAATAATATTAGAAACAAATGATATCACATATATACCTTATAATTATTATAATTTTACACCTTTTATATGTTCTTTAGGTCCATTTATATATGAAATTACCATAAAATCAAAGAAATATGACTTATAGTGAAGATGGTAGGGTTAGTGTGGTATCCCATGCTGAGCCCGTGTCCAGAATTTTTTTATATTTATTTTTGTTTATTTCTTAATTATTCCTTAACACAAGTAAATTTTATATTCACATACTAGATTTTCATTTGAAACTATTGGTTTTGGACTAGTTTGTTTTGCGCACACCTTGTTTGGGATGTAATTTTGTCCCCTAAAAGATTTCATTGATGTATGCTAGGATAATGGGAAGTTTTAGATATGTTTTCTTAATATCATCAGTGTTAAGATTATATGATAGAGATAGCTCTCACTATTCCCAGAGAAATAGTTGTTTTTTGTCTTATATTTACTTTTATTATAGTAGTATTTTTTATATTTCTACCACTATGTTTTCCTACTCAAATTTAGTATCAATTAATGTCATTATCTATATATAAAATTATATACAATTTTATATATGGTATTATTATATAGATTATTTATCTTTAGTTCATTACAATTTCCTCTATTTTCCTTTATTTCTAAACTATGATTCACTAAGTAAAATATGTTATAAACTCTCCATTATACCACCATACACCCTAATTGCTAACTGGTATCCTTTGGTATGTGAGGAGGTGTGATTGAGGCCTTGTATTTAATTAGGCCAATCACTTATCTATGAATTTGGATTTGGACATCACAATACACATTATAATTAATATCATACAAATATATATTTATTTAAACATTAATAACCCATAATTTGAACATGCTATGAAGTAAATATTAATATAAAATACATTTAGAGAAGTTACATGTGGAAATGTAATCACTCAAGTATGGTAGATTGTGATCCGAAAAAAATTAGTTTTTTTATAAATATTTATATATTTTTATGTGAATTAATTTTAAAAATAGTATTTAGATGGAAGTTTATATTTTCGTGTATTATTAGGAAGAATAATTTAATTTTGATCATTAGTGATGTGGTTTTCCATTTATCCAAGAAATAATTATAAATTTTATTCATTTTTAACAACCCATTCGTGGATGTGATATGATTTAATGAAGTTAATCTATATTCATAAGATTAAATTAATGAATCGAAGGGGTTTTTATTAAAATAATTAGAAAACAATTTAAGTTGTTTTTTTCATAAAGAAATAATCAATTGAACATTCAATTTTAGTTTTTTAATATTTTATTAAGGATTCTGTGTTAGATAACAAATTATCCATTACACAATATTAGGATAGTTCAGTGATGCCAACAAAGTCTGTGCTAGAACCTTAGGGAGTGAAAGATCCAACATCCCCAATGTATTATCATTAGAAAATGAAACCACATCAACTATTCCTAGAAATATTTTCTAAATGTGGTTTCAGATCAAGGATATTACATACATTGGTATATAATTAAAATGGCATCATCAACATGGTTTGGTGAATATTATCATGATAGAAAAGTGATAAAATCTCAATTATATCAAAAGAAATTAACACTAACACAATAGTAAAAGTGTAAAATGTTATATGTGATTATTTATCGAATAATAAATTCAACCCAAGTAAATTTATTCCATCAATCTATAAAAATTAATATGTATGAAAATAACCGGCATTATGACACTCTGTTATTGTTCTTATTGATATTTAATGTGATTAAACATGAAAAGAAAATATATTATTGAAGATACATTCCATAATGATTTGATAGAAGTAGGTTTTAGTTATTACAATATCTCATGATAGTGTCGTCCTTATTATTATTAGGTTTCATCCATGAAAAATCCAAAAACCATTCTACACAATCGAGTTATCCTTCACAATGCAGCGTAACATTTCTATGCCTTTAGAATTCTTAATTAGCAGAGTTCTGGAACCCAATGGATTATAAAATATAAAATTCTATATATTGGTAGTATAATCAACATCATCCCCATTAGATATCCATATTATCCAAAAAAATTATAATATTATTGTAATATTAATGTGGTTGAAAATGAAAAGTGGGTGATAATGGGTGTTGTGGAGGAGTTACTAAGACATTTTAACAACATGTAAAAAATGTGGGGACAAAAGTAATACTCTTAAAATTATTTATAACATGATTGGTTATGGTTATAATAAGATATAAATATTGGAACTTATTTTTAGCATTAAAATGATGATAAATGAGAATATCTAGTGGATTTCATAAGGTAGAAGTCTTGTAATTTAATAAATTGAATTATCAAATCCTCTAATACTCGTGTGAATTAATCACACACTTTTAGTTTAATATATATGAAGTATAAAGTATGTAACCCATGAATAAATTTTTTTTGTTACTAACCTATAAATGTATGGTTCAAAGGAATCATAGATGGGGGGGTCAAGCGATCACTATTAGAGAATCTTTCACTTATACATGAAAAATGTTATTTTATTATATAAGATTGATAATCTAGATTATTAGTGGGGTTTTCATGGATTTGATTTTTTTATTAATATAAAATATTATTTTAATTTATAACTACTTATCTATCTCTTTTTTTCATTACTAGATTGATCTCCTAGTGCATTATATTTGAACATCGGATGAAGTAATGAATGTCTAATTATATCTTATGAACCAGAGAAAGGTAATTAAATAAATTAGGAATGAAAATATCCTCAGAGGAAAACTAACCTATTTATTTCAAATTATATAACTAAATATCCATAATACAAAAAGTACAAAAAAACTATATAGAGATCTGCTATTTTACTAACGATCAATAGAGTGTGTCAAGAGAGAACTTGAAGGACAATGTGATCATTATAGTATAGAGTTGCTGAATTTTATAAGATAAAATAATAATAAAAACTTATCCAAAGACCCCCAAGGTCTCATTACTAAAACACTCAACCCTTCTTTTCCCATTTTTACATCAATACAACTTACGTTAAAATTATGCCTCGATTACATTGTTTCATACAAACATTTATATTGTTTTTGATTACTTCTTATATTTAAATCCATATAAAGCACCCAAATTCAATCACACATAAAACAAATTATTTTAATGATTTCATAAAAGTTACATAAACTGTTAAAAACACCAAACATGTTCATGTTGAAATGAAAAGGATACTCCCATTTAATGCACTATAACACCCTATAAATTTTAATGTGATTTTATTAATAGTACTACATTGTTTTTTAAGAACCTAAATTCTAGTATCTTTACCAAAATATGCCACATAACATTACCAATAAATAATATGTTTCAAAATAACCATGATTGTTTCACAAAAAACTCATTGTGTTTTTAATGTTATTTCACAAAAACACCTTAATGACCCCTCACATCATATACTCTACTATAATTATCAAATTCCAAAAATAACCATGACATGTTTTAATAAAACAAAAATCATTCTGTGTTAGATATATATCTCCTCTATATTTAAACTATTACATTCCATTTCCTTAACTAACATCCACAACATGTATAAATCAGAAAAATTAAAAAAAATGTAATAATATAAAAATATATTAATCATTTAACATAATTTATGATATGTTTAGTTGACCTAAAAATTATAAATTGATATAATTTTATTATGGAATAACATTAATTGGAAAGGTAAAATGGTAGATGGTGTAAAAATATGTGAACCCAATTATTATTTTGAATTTGGGTATGAAAATACGATCACATTATATGGTTGCATGAAAAATGATAAAACAAGAGAATTTTATAGCACATATTAGTAAATGGTATTCTTCAATAATTTAGTCAATTTTCCCTATATAATATAGTTCATGGGTTTTTGATAGTACATCCCAAGATAGAGTATTCCATGGGTTGTTCCATAATTTTCTTTGAAAAATATATTCCATAGAATTGTGTGGGGAACCAAATGGAATGATGCCTATTATAAAATTGTTATATTCCTCTAAAAAATGTAAACTGAGTTATTTTATGATATTTTTCCATATGTATATTTATCATATATATATAAGTAATCATAATTGATATCCTGATGACTTCTTTACATAATTTTGTGTATTTCATTGATTATGTATTGTAAATGGTTCCCCAACCCATGTAATTAATTATAAATTCATATAGGTATCAATTATAAACAAAATGTTAAGTTTTTCTTAGTGTAGACTAAGTGATCATTATACATTATTTTTTATTAAGGAAATGTATAACCATAAAAATTTTACATTCCAACAAAAATTGATGATTTCACATGAGCATAAATCATAAAGGATCAAAATCAATTATGTTAATAATAATGGATTACTATATTATGTATAACTTGCTAATATTTTAAATTTATTTCATGGAATACATTGAATTCACAATTATATTTTAATATACATATATACCTACTCATGGTTGTTGTTACTGTCCTAATAGAAATCTGAAAAAGTTTTATATTCACTCACTAATTATAGACTCTGCATGTATATATATATTGTATTCGTGTTAATTTAGGTAAATGAAAAAATACACTAGTCAATAATATATGATAATAGGGACTACGTATTCAATACATATATTAGTGTGTATTTGTGTTCCTAGTATACTAATAGTATTTTTATTTGATCTTGTATTATACTATTATATTTGATTCATTTTCATATCTTATGATACTAAGATGAAAAAATGTTCATTGGTTATTTCTTTTAATATATGTATAATCTGGATTTTCTTTTCTTTTACATGGATGTCCTATCATTGTAATTTTTATTTTATGGTGGTTAATTTCCTATATTTAATAAATAAAGTTACTAGTAATAATTATTTTTTTATTTTGAAATTATATATCCCATCTAGAGGATCATAAATTTTTATATGAGTTTTGGATTGATCTAATATATTAATAAAAATAGTAAATATTCTAGTATAATTTTTTATCATGGGGATATGTATTCATAAAGGAGGTCATTATATCAAATTTTTTCTTTGAGAATTTGTACCTCCCCTTAAAATACACATTGGGGGAACACAATTAAGTAATTTTGATAGAAAAGTTTAATAAATTATATTATTATCAATAAATTTCATTATATACTCCTAATGGCCTCATCACACTAGATCTAATATTTTTGTTTCACTTTATTTAAATAATAATATATTTTTTCTGATTAGTCAAATTTATTTTATTCAACATAAACAATATTTTATGGTTATTTTCAGAGAGGGTTATCCATCCAAATTTTAATAAATGGATTAGGTGTTAAAAAATATTATATTGTTTTTGGATCTAAATATATTTTTCTATAGATATGTTAAAAGTTTATATATTTTATAAATTCCATTATTATTTGAATTGATATATAGTTTTTTAATGACATTATAATTTCTAATATATTCTATGATATTTAAAAAAAAGAGAGATAATATTCAAGTAACACTGAATAAAATTAAATAAATCAATGATAAAATCAATAATTAAATTATAAAAATATTATTTTAAAATGAATCAAAAAAAAACCATGTCTATTTTTTTAAGGAGTTCGTCACATGTTTTTATAATAATTTATTACATAAAATATAATACTATTTATCTAAATATGTTTTATTTCATTATTGTAGTGAATTTATAGAAGGTTTCTAATGGACCTTATCATTATCAAAAAAATGAAAGACAGTCACAAGGTTTTTATCTATCTCTTACATTAATAAAAAAATTAAAGATTATGTGGAGTTCAATTGGAATCACAAATGACTAAGTGATGTATTGTATTTAAATTATTATCATATAAAAATCCACAAGAAATGATCACTGGTTTGTATCATATTAATTAGAAGAAAATAAACATGGATGAAATATTTTTATGGGTTATTTCATATTAATTGGTGAAATAGGCTTGATTGAGAATTGATAAAAATTTAAATTAAAGTCATTGAATCATTTATTCCTCCTATATTAATGATTATCTATTCACGAGACTTCATGTTATTTACATCATACTAGTATTCTTTTGAATATTTTTTAAAACTCTATTATATGTATTTTTTTAAATTAACTCAATAAAATATCATAATTCTATCAATAATGATGGAATCCCAATATTTGATGGAGAAATATACCATGATTAGTTCAATAACATGGTTACTTGGAATATATCTCTTGGATTTGATGTTATTTATATTATATCTATATGTATTACTTTATTTGAAGGAGTAAAAAACTTATAAAGAGTTTATGATATAATTACATAGTTCATGAATGTACATAAAATGCAATGTTAATTATCTATTAAAGATGGGCCTCACAAAAGTTAAAGGGTGAAAAGAAAATAATTGTTATTTTTTATTAAATTTAACTATAATTATAATGAGTAGATAAAATTAATGGATAGTAAAATAAAAAAATGGTGATGAAAAGTTATGGTTATCCAAATGTAATATGATAAAGAAGTTAAAAAATTATAGAGTTGAACCATCTTTATCATATGTATCATCAGATGTCATGATGAGAATTATGATGACTCTTTTATCTTGAATAAGTAATTAACAACTATCATAGATAAATTTTAGGTAAACATTTCATCATTTGAAAACATATATTATAGAATATACATTTTTATAACCTTAATAACAATATTATTATTTATGGGATGGAAATAATTTCATCTCTAAAAAATAGAAAACAATAGATAGATTTATCACCCATATATTTGAATGCATTGAAGAATTATAAGGCTTCCACCTCACCCCTTGAAATTTGGATTATAAAAATCAATAAAAAATGAAGGTTGTCAGGCCATTGGAGAGTTGAAAATTGATTTTTAGATGAATTGGAAGATGGATTTTTTTCTAATTTTTTAATCACTTTCACAATGTTAAACCAATTTAACTCTAATTTACCCTTACAATGATAACTCCACTATCACACATGAAAAATAATTTAAATATAAAAAAATAAATTGAAATTAATTAATAATTATATTTTGATGATTTTAACCATGTAGATAATTTTATAAAATAATACTTCCCAGTGTTATAGAAAATAATTTTATTATTAACTCTTATAAAATTTAAAAATTGTTTATTATAAAAATTTCATTTTATGTATGTAATTTAAATGTGGGAAGATATTTTGAATATTTTTTATTGTAAATAAAAAAAATAGTTTATTATGAAATCATTAAACGTTATGTGCCTTTAAAATTATGTTTAAAATAATTTTATTATATAAATTTTTAAATAAATGATAAAACAAAAAAAATGTTTTTTATTTGAATAATATATTACTTATATTTTATATGGTTCAACATATGTTTTCTAAATTTTAAAAAAGATCATTAACATGTATAAAATTAATTCTCAAAAACAATTTTTTTCAACTGAATGGTTTTATTAAACTCTAATCCTTTGTTATATTCTGATAAGGTAATAAAAGTCACATTATTGGAAAAAACTATATTTCGCACTATTCATCTATAAATAAATTATTATAGAAAAATACAAAAAATTAATCTTAGTATATTTTTCACATGATTATTCTATAAAAAAATTAAATTCATTTTATTAAACTTATATAAAATATAACAAATAGTCTCAGTTAAGTTCTTAAATTGAAGTACAGTTTTTTTTAAAAAAAATTTAAAGCTTGAAATATATCTATATTATTTGTTCTAAAAAAATTATATTTTTATCCCAAAGGTAATATTATAAAAAAAGTATGAACCAAAGTAATTATAAAAATATTTTATTTCTTATCATCTATATTACATTTTATGAAACATATATATATATTCAGAAGGTGTATTTTTATATATAAATTCATGGTCATTACATCACTATAGATATAAATATCATAAAAAAATATCATAAACATTATTAAAATTAACCAATAACAAAATCTATTATTTATGGTCTAAAATTTTTAATGTATTGAATATTAAAGAATCCATCTAGTGTATTTTGTTGTAAAATTTCTCCAAAAAAATCTTCCACTCGCAAAAAATTCACAATGTATCCCCTATTCATATAACATATATTTTTTCTTGTTTACTCTAACCCATAAAAATAATATATTCACACTAACCCATTAATATTTTTCTATTAAACCTGTTATTCTTTGATTTTTTTATATTTATGATATAATATATATATGAAACTTATCTATTATTCTATATAATTTTTTTATATACTATATCAATATAGTAAAATTTTAACAAGTAATTTAGAAAATATGGTGCACTAATATATGATTCATTTACAGACGTCATATGAAATGTAACTCACTCCATTATCTTCTAAATAATAAGATAATAAATCCCATGTCCTTGAGTACTTAGGGAATTTTACTTTGGAACATGGTATATAACATGGGGGGATATTTTATGAGATAATTCTCTGATTATCTGATAATACTTGATATATAAATTCCAACACATAAATAATCAATATCAATACGAAATTAAATTAGAAACATCATAATCTAAAATTAACCTTTTAGTGCCTGATTAAATTTTAATCTAAAATTACATGACTTCTTATAAAACTCATAATAGTTAATGAGTAATCAAATCCCACTTAGAAAGACATTTATTGGTTTTATTCAATTCTACATAGTATGAACACACATATTTCACCCTTAGATTACTCCAACAGAAGTCTAATGTTGTTTAAAAGAACTCTTATATGGTATGCATAAATATCATTTCATAGTTATTCAAGTATTTACAAATTGAAATCACAATTATAAAGCTTCCAAAAACTAATATATATCCTATAAAACTCTATATATACTCTTACATAAGACTTATACTATTAACCTAACTATTACACATATTTACCATGTTCGGTCCTATTGTTAAATATCTCTTATAAATAATTAATCATTCTAATTAATTATATGAATATATTTACACATAATTATGTAGTTTTTAAAATTTATATTTTTCTCCTATTTATATACCATAATAATCTAGTCACACTTACACAGTCAATATAAAATAAAATTCATTCATTTAAAACTTAATTAAAAACATATTTTCATCATTTTCATCACAATTTAAATATTGAAAATATTCCAAAACATATTTAATAGAAAATTGTTTCATCTAAATCATTAATAAATAATATGAAATTTATTTTAAAAATATATTTGATGATATTTTGTGCTTCTCTTATATCATCATTATGATATTTTTTCCATTATTCACAGTTCCAAATCTTATATTATGTAAAAACATAGGCTTAATAATATTACTACTTTTATCTATATTTTTTACATACCTTATATAAAAGATAATTATAAGGATTTGATACCCTATGTTTCTATTATAAAATATTACCTTTACAATTTGACTCATTAAATAAACTCCTATTTTATATTTTATTTCTATAAAAGAATATATTTATCTTCCCCCACCACCTGAAAAATAGTCTAAATAATTTGGGGTCAGGAGACTCCGCAATTTCAAGATTTATCCTTGATATAAAATTTTCTAAGCTCTCAAACTCATAATTAGATTTAAAATAATTCCATCAATAATGGGATTATAAACACATCATTCACATGTTACATTATTGAAAAATATTTTAAAATTTTAACGGATTTTGTAAACTTTTAATTTATGAAATTATATTTATTATAAATATTATTAGATATTTAATGATATCAAATATTTTAATGTATCATGTATAATAAATAATGGAAACGGTTGATGTATATTCCATAATAATTAAATTATATTCGGAGTCTAGGCCAAACCAAGGGATCTAGTAAAAGTCATACTATGGACCAAAATAATCACTTATAATGAATTTGGTTTTTTATTTATGTAAAATATGAAAAACAAAAAAGGGATATGAGATTGTGAAATAGAAGTGGTGTGTTATTGATACAAATAGATAAATAAATCATAATAAATTGTTGGTGAATTTAGTTAATTACAATTGTAGTTCTATATTTTAATAACATTAGAATTAAATCTCCCACCTACTCTCCTCAGTAGCGTAATGTGAACATGGAAATCTCCAATGTCAATTTCAATTAACTAAATTTCTACTTATAAATTTTACTATGAACATTTCCAATGGGAAAATTGGCTTATACCCCTTGAAATTGTTTATCTATATTGAAATAACTCAACCATATCCTTTCTCAATGTATTCATTAAGTTGTTAAATCCAAATGAAAAATAAAAATCAACTGGAAACCATCATGCACCTTTAAATACTAATTTACACAACATATTCCTAACACTATAAGAATGATGTATTACTTTTGAATGATCCAGTTTCCATATGGGTTCATAATTTTATTTTAAGTTTGGTTTTTTTTTGTTTAGTGTACAAATTTTAAATCATTATTAAAAAAGAATTCCAATAGTTGAAACCTCATTAGTGGTGTATTTTACTCATGGATATGTGATTAGGGAGTATTCAAGAGGTTTATAAGAACATAAATTTTGTGTATGTGTTCTAAAAATACCCACTTACATCCTCTAACCATCGGCTAGCCACTGGATATCCACCGGTTAGCTTATGGATAGGAACCATCTATTTTGTGGCTATCGAATGGAACATGAATTTTATAGGTGACCACCGAATATCTTATGGCCCTTTTTCGGTGATAAATTAAAATTACTCACCCGATGAGCCTTTATAGGGTCTCCCCATCCTATGTTGTTTTTATGCATAGATACGAGGCTTTCACATCCTCTACCTCTTTATTCCCCAAAGATTTATGGATGATTTTATGTAATTATTTTGAGATTTAAGGTAATTATGTCCCACTGTTGGCCAATTACAATATTCATATTCATTATTATGTATTTTTTATTTCTCCAGATTAGGGATTTGATTATGATTAGACCATATTATATTGGAATCTGAAAAGTTATCATGGGTGTTCACGTTACATAGTATGAGGTTGTCTTGTTGTGATGTTTGTATGTGGTTTCTCATTGATCTGATAGTGGTATTTGATGAAACCAATTAATTTTAGGTTTTATGTTTAATTTAACTTTATAAGCTATTGAATTTGATTCTTACTATAGGTTTTTGATTTGATTTAAAACTAAGGGTGTATAGGGGACCTCCCATTGGTTCTTGGTCATGGTACTGGCATAATGATTATGTTGTGTTTTTTTATGAATATTACTCCATTAAATTAAATTTTTTAACTAAATTTAATTATATAGTTTTATTAGGTTTTTTCAGCATAAGTTGGGCCTTCAGGTGGGTTTGAACAAGTCATGGGAACTCATATGATTTTGTTTTGTCCTTCGACGTGCTTGGGTAGAATTACTAGTCAGTGGAATTAAAATGGAAAGGCATTGTCTCAAGTAGGTGATCCCTTTAAATTTCTCTATAGTAATTAGATATTTAACTTTTATTATGGAATGTGACATGTATAGTCTCAACACCTTGGTAGAATGATTAGTATTCATTTTAATAGGGTTCTTAATTAAAAAATAAATGGATGGTCTAGTTAAAATAAAATTATATATTTGGATGCACAATTTTTCCAAATCCCTGATGGAATTTTGTAACTCTTTGGTTTACTCTAACTTTAGAAGATCAAGGCCTTGATAATTATTCTATTACTTCAGAAATATCTATTTGGGGGCACACTTGAAATTAATTATTGAAAATAACAAAAGTGACTATATAGTTAGAGCCCATAGAGACCTCTAAGAATAAGTGAGTGATGTGATGGGATGAATAGACTATGGGTTGGACATGTGAGACCTAATATATTACCTTAAGTCTACAGTAATGTGAGATAACCATGGGGAATTCCTTCCACACTAATCCATGGTTACATTGGTGGGTTTTCCTTAATGAGATGGATGGATAGGTTTGGTGTTGGGGTGAACCATTAGTGTTTCGGAAAGTGGATTGGATTGAGGGAATCACCCTTATGATACTTATTTGGTGGACACTATGTCTTAATGACTCTTGATTATATCATGGAATGTTGTTTCATCATATTAACTAGTGTTTACCAAGATAACACACCTAATTTTTTTATTAATTTATATATTGTTCTTATGTTCATGAAATAAAAAGCTCTCTTTGTGGAATATTTTATTTGGGATGGAATACAACCATGAGGAGGGAGTGAAGTGCCATAAATAAAACATCCTTTAGTGTGGTATGTGTTCCCTAGTCAAGAATACTACCATAGTGATGTGGTATATGATAATGAAGAGAAATATAATTTTTGGTGGGGTTCTATGATAGTATATAATATCAAGCAGTGGGTAGGGGGTTATATATATGTTTAATGAGGTAATGACACCTATATATGGTCTAGTATGTGGTTTTGATATGATATAGGGTCAAGAATTAGGTAGTTATGTATATATAGGTAATGAGGGCCTAAGGACTACGTATACACTAACTATTAGTTGTGATACAATATAGGGTTTTGCATCAGGGAAATATGTATCTCCAAGTAATGATTCAAAATAAAAATGTATGCCCTTGTTTGTAGTATTAATCTCAAATAAACCAAAGAGAGTTTTTCCCCTAGGTTATCATCACTTCATACTAGGGTATAACATCCCCCATTTTTTAGTAATAATTAATGTGATCACTACTATGTGCTCAAATCCATCCGAAACTAGATAATTTAAATATTTTTGTTTAAGTATGTGGTCATAAGGACTACTGGTTATTACTATTCATGATCAAGGAAGAGTTTGGTATCTATTGTTGTAAGGATTATGTGATATGATCAATTCCATTTGGTACTACCCGAAGTAAGTATTACAATCCTTATGTGTCACAATTGAACTCAAGGTAATGTAGTGTAATTTATTTAAAATTTAAATAGTTTATTTATTTATCATTTCATGTCACATGAATATATTTTTGAATTAATATTTATGTATAATACCTCATTGGTGGTTTTATAATAATTTTTGATCTCATAACCTACTTTATCCTCGACTAAAATTGGGTACCTAAGTATAATTTCACTTTTTTATAAGAAGAGGTTCGTCGATGAACTGGTATTATATGTTCCACCAGAGATGCTTGGGTGTTATAAAGACATTGAAGGTGAGGCCTAAGGATGTAGCTAAGGACTCTTTTTTCTATCTTGTTTCTTTTATTTATTTATGTATTCATTATGTTTATGTGATCAGACATTCCAAAGATCTATCTCATATGATTTTATAAATACATCTCATTTATTATATTTTCTAAATTTTTTACTTCTATTGACAATATAATAAATTTTTATGATACTTTTTATTTCATTATGATTGTGCACTCTGATGCATGTGGTATAGTCTCCCCATGGAAACTCTTTATACCCTTAAAAATGAGGATATTCAAATATATAGGGAGGAACACCTTAGGTCAATTGGTGCCTCAGGTCTACTTAATGTTCATAGTGAGTCCGGGTTATATGATATAATGTGGTATAAGAGGTTTGTTTTATTTTGCCTTACTATTATGGGTATGTTAAAAAAGGAAATATAATAATGTGATGGGGGTTATGATGTTCCTCAAGATGCCGCATCATGAAAACCATTTTGATGGGAAATCTAGGTCATCAAAGGCATGTGTTTTCTTTTTTTTATGTATTCTGTTATTGATATATTATTTCATCATTGGTTATGCACATTTAATTTTTTAGATTTATCATTTTCTTTGATTGGGATCATCTTCTGTAGTGGAAAGAGTCAACTAATGTATCATGTCTAGTCATGTAGGATCTACATGAAATGTATGTATGCATGTGTGTGATTATGTAATTGACGATTTAGGTTTAACATTTTAATGTGTGTAAAATAGCTCATTTTTTATTTTTCTATATACTTTCAGGGTTTAATTACACTATGTTGGACCATTATGCATATAATTCCCTTTAATGGTTGGTCATGTAGATCTAAGGTGATACTAACATTGAAAATGAAGATATAGTCCCTTTTATACATGAGTATTGGTGAACATAATAGGATGAAATAATAATTTAATACCATGGTTTTATACCCATTCTAGGTGATAATTATCTAGGTTTAATTATTTAATGTTTTGGAAAAAAACATATATGGTGCTTTCCCACAATGAATGCAATGACATTCTACTTAACCGAACTAGAGACTATGATTTTCTTAATTTGGTTCATATTTGGGAAATGAATTTTTATCAATATATAATTATATAAGAAACAATACTCCAAGGAATATTATTCTAGTATGGATACTCAGAGAGGATGGGTGTCCTAGTAGTAGTTTGTGATATTTTCTTGTAGTGCTAGATGTTTGTGGGACCCTTGAGTTTTTGGTGGGTTCTGTTGGATCTCATGGTAATGTTAATACAAGAGTGTGGTTAAAAGATCATGGTTTATAATTTATTGGAGACCAGACTCCTTGGACATCATGGGAGACTAAGAGAAACATAGATTCATCTTGTACCGTTATTATGTAATGTAAAATGTTGTTTGTGGGACCTCCTTGAGAGGGGTTATGCTAGTACTATTAGTGAAAATGGAGTGTAAATTTCAGGTAGGTTCTTGTGCTGAGAATCAATACATTGGGTGTTCCCTTAGGGTTATGGTTTTGGTAGGATGATTCCATATTCTTAGGAGATTAAGAATAGGTTTGATAATGGTAGGACTATCTAGGTTCCAAAACCTGTTGTTTTAAGATGAATTTGTTTATGATTATAGTGTGGGATGATGATCAGGTTTTGAAATATTTCCCAAGTGGCATGTATGCATATTTTGGTTCACGGAACTAGTGCAGTTTTAATTTTTTAGATTCATGTTGAGGGAACCATTGTTTGATGAAACTGAAATAAAGGACTTGTGGTCGCTTGATGGTTTGGCGTACAATCCTAGTTTTGATATGGTATAAATTTCGGGATCATGGGTTTTGTATTATAAGTAGGTGGTATGAGGGTGAATTTTTGATGCATTCAAATAAATTTAAGGTGATGTACACAGTTTACACATGGAACCTAGTAAATTTTAAACTAGTGATATCCATAGATGGGTATAGGGAATATGTAGTTCTATGAGTTTTGGTGGGATTAGAGGCTCAAAAATATGATGGGTGTAACATGGGAGTAGAAAGACACATCTTATTGGGATAATACCAAATGAGGTTGAGTCATATAGTAGATTAAGGGTGTGAAACACATTGTTTATCGGGTTTTAGTGGATGAAAAATGATAACATTTCTATGATATAGAAATGGGTGTTGAATTTGAATTCTTTCTATCACTTAATTATGAGAAATATTTTCCACACCAATCATTATGTTTGGTAATTAATTAGTTGTGGGAGGTTATGATCAAATTTTTTATCCATTAAATTAATGATAAAGACACTACTTTGGTCAATAGAATCCTATTAGTCATGGTTTATATGAACCCTTTGTGGATGGGGTCAGGTTCTTATTATATTAGTAAGTAGACAATACAAATTTAAATTGGATGAAAATGAGAATTTATACACCTAATGTAAATTCAACTATTATAATGGATACAGTTCTATAATTATCCTCAGAATGAATATTAAATGTAACGGATTTATTCATGAATTAGGTATGTCATACATTAATGCTCATAATAGAGGAAAATGTTGGTTTTCTTCAAATGATGATTCATTCATTGAATCACCCTAGAAGTCATTTTGAGACTTCAGTAGATGTATCTAGATGATCCTTAGTATTATTTTGTAGTAAAGGAACCATTATCTTGTATTTTGGATGAAACATCATTCGGGGAAGCTGAGAATTTTTTTAAAGTTAATTAGGGGAGGTTTTACATTATTTATAATTTATAATTGGATATGGTGAGCAAACAAATATGATGGGTATGGAATACTAGATATGATAGGTGAGTTTTAAATATCCACTATAGATCAGAAGTAATAATTGATATGTATGGGCCTTATATTGAGGTAGTCAAAACTCATCGGATTTAGCAATAAATCAAGAACAAGGGGAGGAATTGTTGTTAGAAAAATATTTTCTCTTGTGTTTGAGTGTTGATGTTGGGAACCACTATAGAGGTAATTTTTATAATTAAGGATCATGTTTCTATTGAAAATTCCAATTTTGGATGGCACTAAACCTTAGAATTAGCCTCTTTTATATTGGTCCTATTGTAAAGAGAAACATGGAATGGATGATTAATTTTTTCTGACTCCATCATTCCCCATAGTGTATAGGATTCTGTAATTATTTCCCACATTTTATTGTGTCAAATAATGAATTATATCACAGTTTTTAGGGAATAATAAACCTAAATTTAAGTTTTCTCTATGAATTAATGTTTAACATTCCAATATGGAATGTGAAAATTTGAATAGGAATTTATTTTTTAGGTTGGTAAAGATTTAGGTATGGATGAACCCCAATTCATCTAATGTAAAAGAAGTGTTATGGTATCGATTTTGATAGATTATGTGTCCGTATGGGTTTATAATTTCAGTGTGAGTAATTTTTTTATCATAGGATGGGATAAATATTAAAATGGATTTGGGATGAATTTATCAGAGTTGAGGACACTTTAAATGTGTCTTTTTTTAATGGTGTGGGTATTTATTAGTATCCTAAATTTTCTTGATAACATTGGATGAGGGTAAAGGTGTCCAGGAATCATGGCTGCTGCTAGCTATCCCAAGAACATTTTTGGAAGATTATTTACAACCCCCCCCCCCCCCATGTTTTTATGGGGCACCCTACTCCTATCTAGTTTTAATATAGATGTTGGAAGATGGAAATTATTATATATGATTTTTTACCATCAGATTCAGGGTGAATATCAAATAATTCTATAGTTATTTAAGTTAATCCTCTCCCTCTATTGGCTAATATACATCCCCCATCGATTTTACATAATTTTTAGTTATCTAGTTTTTGAATTTAATTTTTATTCCCCTATATCTTGGTTCAATAAAATGATTTTGTCAAATATTTCAGTCTACCCAAATAAATTTTGTCTTGTGGGGATATTTTTACATGTTTTCTCATCTATGTAATAGAGGTATGTCATACCTCTAATTTGTTTTAGGGTTTTAATTAAATTTTTATTAAATTGGTTTTAGAAATATAATTTGATATCATGGGTTTGGATAGATTTAATGTTAGGGTATATAGGGTATCTCCCATACATGCCGGTTTTTGGTGCTGAGAGGGTTAGGTTTTTTGGTGATTTTTAGATAATATTCATTGTATAAATTAAATTGAGTAATTAATTTCAAATTCTAGAATTTTGATTGGGTGTGCTCGGAATGAATTATGAAAACATGTGGATTTTGAGTTCCCAAATCAGTTGGGATGTTCTTTATTATTCTGTGGATAGGCTTGGGTTGAACTAAAAGGTTGTTGAATTAAAATGGCGTGTCTTAGTATGAGTTAGTTTGTCCATTATATTATACATATATTAATTTATTTATTTACATATGATATAGAATGTGACCAGTCCATTCTCTCTACCCCATGAAATCCACATGATAGCATGTTAAAAAATGGGTTAATTTAATATTATATTGATGGTCCAATTAAATTAAGTAGATATTTCTTGACGCATAATGTGTCAAGACCCTCATGGAATTATGGAACTGGATAGTTTTTCTTAGCCATTGATAGTTGATCCCTTGCTCATTATTTTATTCCATGTGACATACGAACCCTGAGATGTAAACACTAGATGTTATTTAATGAACATTACATAGTGGAACTAATATTTGGAACCCTTATTAACATTTAGGTAGTGTTTTGTAACAAGCCTGGATAAATGGATATAGTTTATCCATGTTATAGCAAGAATATCAGGATCTGGAATGAGCTGGTCCTCAAAATTAATATATAAAACAAGGAAGGAGTCCCGGCATAAAAGGGTTTATTACATAAGAGAGTGTGAAACACACCACATCAATCCACTTCCACCATTATCCATGTTATACTTAAGATATTACCTTAAGCCTTTTTCCAAGGGAGATGGTCAGGGGGTGTTCCTTCCCTACTGATACATGGTTACATTGGTGGTAAAACCTGATAATATAGATATATCTTTTGGGTAGCTAGGACAACATTTAATGTCTTAGAAATGGTATGGGATTTATTCCATTACCATTATAAGATTTACTAGAAGGAAATTTACTCCTCTATGAACCTTAACAATGTCTAGTAATGTTATTCCCCTGGTTTAACAGGTTTTGACTAGAATGAAAATCATTATTATTTTAATTTTATTGATTATTTTTTTTTAATTAAATGTAAAATTCTATTGGGGGAGTCTTTTATTTTGGATGGAATAATCCCTTATGTTATATGTTATGTTTTATAATGAAAACACCCATTGGGGTTATCTATGTCAATTATTAATGAAATCCCCAATAGTAGGGCTACATATTATATTAAATAAAACTACATTTGAGGTTATATTTGATACAATATATGGTCTAGAACCAAGGAATTATGTATATTTTTGTAATCAGGGCCTAATGAATCCATATTCCACAGTGGATTATTATGATATGATATAGAGAAAGGCATTATGGATTTATGTATCTATGTTTAATACAGTCTTAACACCTTAATTTACCCAATAAGGGGTTGTGATACAATATTGGGTTAGGAGACGTGGCAATAGGTGTCTCCAAGAAATGTGGACCTGATACAAGTACATTTCATTAGAGGTAGTCTTTATCTCACATATACCGGGGTGAGTTTTTCCCCTAGTTCAATAACACACTAGGCCCAGGTGGATCAAAACATGTGATTTTACAGTGGTTTTTGTGGTCACCGTGATGTGCCGAGTGAAATATAGATGTTGATTAAGCTGGTATGGTTGATTAGGGATGTGATCCTAAGAATCAATAGTGATTACTGTACATGTTCATAGGGCAGTTAGGTGACTATGGTTGGATTTAATATATAACATGATAAGAATCTTCCAGGACTATCCTTCGTAGGTATAACAGATATTAGATGACACTGTTGAACTAGAGGGATAGAGGTTTTATTTATTTAACATTTCAAATTTTTATTTATTTTTTGGATAATTTCATCATATATGGATATTACTAAATTTAATTCTATGTACAGGACTTCATTGGTTGTTCCCTTTTTTTATGATCACACCCTAATTGGGACAAAATTTCAGTTGGTAAATTCAATATACACTATATTTTTATTATATAGAGATTCGGAGGGGTCCTTTTATTATGTGTTTGAGATAGAGTAGCTTTATTGTGACTGTGATATTGGTGGTGAGGCTTGGATTCAGGGTAAGGTAAAATTTTGTAGTATTTTTTATTTTATTTTTAATTTTAAAATATGTGAATATGTGATCGTCCTAGTGGGATATCAACCTTGTAAGATTTTATGATTATATCTCATATATTATATTTAATTCCTTTTATTTATTCTGTTAAAGTAATTTTATATTTTGAATGGTATATGGTTATTTCACTGTGATTGTGAACTATGATACAGTGGGTATAGTCCCCACACATAACCTCTTAGACAACTTCTTCTAGTAAAAAAACTATTACATGTGGGGAGTTGAACATGAGGCCACATTATGCCACCATTATATTTACTATTCTCAGTGGGATAGTAAGAGATATTATAGATTCATTAAAGTTAATCTATTTAGAAAAAATGTCTCAATGAAGAACCATAATTGGAAACTATCACCCATCCCCAATTCCTTATTACTATAAAATTTCAAATTTAGAAATAGAAATATGAAATAAATTAAATATTATAAACATTACTCAAGAACCGTCAATTTTGATCTCCCTTTAACTAACTCTAGGTTTAATCCCTCTAATATTCAAAAGTTAGAAAACATAGGGAGAGAGGTTGACTACAAAATTAAAAATCCATAAATTAATAAAAAAAGTAACTATTCATAAAGTTAGGAATCCTTATTTTCCCTACCCACTTTAAAATTATAAATTTTATGTTGTTCAGTGATCATCCACATTATCCTTCAATCATGAATGGGATTTTCTTCATTTGATAATTCAATGTGTTATTTGGAAATAAATAATTAGTTGGAATCAGCAGATAGAATATTCTTCATTCCCCTCCCTTTATTTTATTTTATGTCTCTTTTTCATTTTAGAATTGCATGATTTTGGTAGAAAATATGTATAAGGGAATACTTTTTGTCCCCCATAGTCACAATGAAAGGCCACATGGATAAGTTTATTATTAATGATCATATAATATTTTCGCATGGATCATTTTAGATTGAAACTATATCCATTTCTTAACAATTCCTATATTTATTATTGTAGTTGTGATTTCCAGAAAATATAATGTTATGGTGAAGTCTTTGTTTTCATTAGAGATATAACTTACACTATATTGATTAAAAAAATATTTTTAGATCATATTTTTTAGTAATGGATATAGGGATACAAAGAGTCTCCCTTTGAATATGTCATTAATATATTTTATGTTCCCAAAAACAGATTTCGGGATATTGAGAGTGTTTGAAAGACATCATATATTTCACTGGGTTGTCGAATTATGTTTTCTATGAAACATACTCTCAAGATTACCCATAAGACTATTTTGTTAGATCAACTTCATTTCAAGATATGAGGGATAAATAGTGAACAAAACCTTCTCATGAACTTTTGTGATCCCACATTGGTGAGGTGATATGTGAAGTTTCCAAGTGAATATTGAAGATGGTTTTTCTATTTCTTGTCAATGTTTCTATGAGAGGTAAAATGAAATTTGTGATGAATATTGGGATCATTACAAATATATGGATAAATTAGGTGATACTCCTATAATAAGTGGAAATGGTTTTTTTTCCTATGTGATATTATGAAATTGAAATTGAGTTAGTTGATTAAAGATCTCACATTGACTATTTCAAGATCGAACCATTAAAATATAATTTTTTTAGTGTTATTATTTTAGAAAAATAATAGTATTGGATTTTTATAAAGTATTTTATTCAATAGTTTAATATTAAATTTGATTAGTGAGAATGTTGGGATATTGAGGAGTTATTATCAAGAGAATAGTAAATTGCATGTTTAATGGCTTGTAAGTCTATACTAAATAGAAAAGATTAACGAAAAATCATGTAGATTTATTATAAATGTAGATGAGATATAAATAACCATCCAAAGGTATCATAACATTAACTTTTATATCATTATTTAATTTTAGCCACATTGTAATTATTTATGGAGTGTGATTTAAAGATAAAATTAAAAGTGTAGTGAGTTTAGTTTAAATTGATGAAAGGTTAGTACCCATGTTGCAAGTGAATTTAGAATGATGTTGGATGAACTTTGGGAATATTATAATATTTATTAAATTAATTAAAATTATTTAGAATAAAAAATAAATAATTTAGAATATATTTAAGTATGTTGAAATGGTTTTGAAGTTACATGAGATAATACTACAAATTTTGTGTTGGATCTGAAACAGACAATGTTTTGAAGTGTTTTTTATATTTTATTTTATAAGTATAGTTTCCAAGTTCATTAGGATAATTCCTATTTTTATATGGATAATTACTATATTGATATTAAATCTCATGATTTATTTATGATGAATACTAACTTTCTAATGATTCATGTGGATTCCATAGAGTTTATCTCTACTCTTTAATGTACCAAGATCATTTGAGATCATTGAAATGGGAAGGGTGTGAACCCACAATCTCATTTTTTTTATGAATATTATTTATAAATTACACCTATATATTTGATTAATGAATTAGTCCACTCCTGTAATTTCTTCTCATCCTTTCTCATATATATAGAATATAAAAGGCATAAGAAACAAGAATTTACAGGGTTTTACCTTGAAAGAAAATGCCTTTCCATGTTTGAATTATATTCAGAGATGTTGTTTTTTTATTATTACTCAATTGAGTAAAAATAATTATCTATCAATAATAATATTGACAATAAATCTACTAAAATAATTGGTCAAAAATATTCTGAAATTTCGAGTATTCAAGTGATGGAAACATCTATCCTCCAGAAATGTTTTTTATACCATAGTTCTACTAGTTAAATACATCCACGAAAAATAATTCTTTCAATATATTAGGGGGAATCAATTCTACCTCAATATGGTTCTTGAAGGTTCCTTATGAACTCTTCTATGAACAGGTCTTCTACCTCTTGTATCCTAGTTCAGTGTGTGTTTGCATTATTCTACTTCATGTATTTATACCCTCTCTCTTCATTGAGAATAGTTTATTCTCTCTCACACTTGCATAATAGGTCTAGTGATGTTTATCTTCTCTTGTTCTCAATGTATAGGATATCCTTAATGATATCCATCTCATTTTCTCATTCTTCTATAATGCATAGTTGATTCATGAATGTGTTAGTTTTTTCAGCTTGGATATGTAGTTTAGCTTTAAATCTAGTTCACTAGTATTAGGGTCTCTTAGAATACTCTCATAATTTATAACATATTATGTACTTCTATCTGGAAGGTTATATATTTTTATAAATATTTTATTTATGGAGTCTCTATAAATTTTGAGAGAAAACAATATTCTTTTCTAACTACAGATATTTTCAATTCAAAATTATCACCTCAATATCTAAATGAAACTAATTATATAGATATTATAAATCAAAATAATCTCTCATAACATTATATTTTGATATGATCCAACTTAATTGGTCTTCAAACAACATTAATATTTGTACAAAAACATTCTATATATCCTCATATAAAATTAAAAATCAATAATACTTCTGATACCCAAGGTTTTATCCATTTAAAACTCATTAAATATCCTAAAAGTTTGTTTTCATTTACATTGTTAATTACATGGAATTTAAATCTACTTTAAAATGTCTCACGTTCATGGATTCTTGAACTGTGATGTGGAAGCTATATTTGTTGTGCAGAATATTCATCTAAGAATACCAACCACCTTCATTGGATATATCTCTTTCTTTTATAGATTTAACCATTATCTGATACTTGATCATGATGTTCTGGATCAATAAAGATCATTATCAATCATCATTTTATTTAATTCCTCTTATCTTCAGAATCCATAATTTTAGAAACATTTCATTTTTTGGATTATTTTATGACTTATAATTTCATTTAATATTATGAACTGATATTCTCATAATATGGGTCGTTATCTTTTGTATATATTTATTGTCATATGTAATCAAATGAAGTCATATAAAAGTCATGATGTCCTTTGTTTGGTTATAGAGAGTATGAAGATAAAGTATTGCGATGAAGGGTTGTTTTGAAATAGACATACAGTGAACTAAAATGATGTCACAATGAAGTATGAAATATAGTGAAGTTTTATGCCTAGTAACTCAGATTCTAGAACTAACTTCATACACTTATAAAAAGTCATATGATCCACTATGATTCTCATACACTTAGTTCCTTTAAAAATATTCTACCAATTCTTGATGTCATTTTATGAACACTAGTACTAAAAGTATGCTGTTTTACCCAAAAATTGATATGATCCTAGCCAAAGGTATATCTGATGAGGCCATAAGATCTATTGAATATTCCATAAATCACTCCAAATTACATTTTTATTACTTTAATAAAACTCCATCCATTCTCATACAATTAAGTCACTTCTAAACATCATTTAGAGAACATTCACAAAGATATCATTAGCCATAAATATTATGAAACTTATAATGGTTTATCCATGTATTATATTATTCAGCCTTATTTGAAGTATACATTAAAGATTTATTGTTATATGTTCTTCAAGTTATTCTTATAACCTAGTTTCTCCAAGCATTAGTGACTTGTTTCATTTTTCATTTATGACTGAACAACCTCACTTCATCCTACCTCATCTATATCACACTCATAAGGGAGACTTTGTCCTTATAGTAATATCCTATCATATTAAAATAATATGATCCTATGAAAGGTAAATTAAATCCCCCATCTTTATTTGTTATAAATACAACTAATACTGTATTTCAATAATTTTTATTCAACTCATTTTTCCACCTTATTATTAATAAATATTAAGGTAATGTCATGATTATACCTCATTAATTTTATCCTTATTGATCATTGGAAAATGGTTTTTTAAAAATATCCTTTTATTCCCCTTTACATTTTTATTTCAACTAGATTTACTTATTATAGAAAATGGAAACCACAAAAAAAATTACAAGAGCCTTTAGTTAATATACTATATGTTTGTGTGGGAAAAATATTTTTAGAAAAAAATAGACACTTTACCAGGAAATAAAGACTATCAATTTCCATTATAGCATTTGATACCACATCCAAATATTACAACATAGGAGTATTTAACATATGTATCCAAAATATATATCTTGAACTAAACTCAATAAATAAATTATAATAGATTTGAATAAGTATTATATTACTCCCCTTTTCACCAATGAAAAAAAATAATGAAGACTCCCCATTTGTAAACATATTTTTTAGAATCAAAATAACGATGAAAATTATTATTAGAATACCTTAAGATTCATGTTTTGATGGGTTCTTTCAATTTCTTTATTCAATATAGATTGATATTTTGACATCTTCTCTTCTTTTTTTCTCCCTAGTTAGGGATCATATCACCTATTCCCTCTAACGGTAGTCAGTATACTTCATAATGAGTGAGTATTCATACATTACTACAAATAATGCCTCATCCAACACCTCCAATAATCAGATCATTTAATTCCTTACATGATTATATGCATAAAATGGAAGTGAATTAGGAACCTTACTCCTTCATTTCTTATAAGATGTTGTAATATTGATAATTTTATATCATCTATGGACATGATTTTTTTATAACTCATTCATCATGTCAATGGACATTATTATTATTATTAATTAATACACGCACTTCTTTTCATTTTATCATTTATTTCTTCAGGGTATATTTTTTTCGAGAAGAAAAATCATAAAATCCATTGAAATGTGAATGAACTCTCTATATCTACCATACCATAGCTCATAAACATTTTGTTTTACTTCATTATGGAAACATTTTTTGTTTCCATTAGTATTCTAGTTTGACTGAAACTATCCTAGTTAAGTCTCGATTTTCTTCATTAATTCTCCCCATATTCATTATTTTATGGTTTCTACCTTACTGAATTATCAGTTATATCCTTTTTATTATGATATTATTTGTTATTCACATAGATTTACTCATTTTGTTACTTTTAAGTAATATTATTTCTTCCTAATATTTCCATGTTAGGGATATGGAAAACCTGAAATTAAATTCTTTATGCTTGGATACAAAAAAAACAATAAGTAACCCTTAAATATTTTTATTTTCGTATATTAATTATTCTTTTTATAGAAATATACTTATTATAGAAGAATTTTACATCATTTTTATACATGTTCCTTGGCGGGGGTTAATATTTTAGATAATCTGTATTTCTACATATAAAAGGACTACTTTTGTATTATTTTTCCTCCCTTAATATACATATATTGGATTAAAAAAATTGTAATACCAAAGGAAACTTATTTTGTATCATGAGAAATAATAGAAAATATTTATACGTTTTTATTAGGGATGGTATACTCGTCATTCTTATATGAATATTATTGAATATACATAGTATAATAATAATATTACCTCATGTTCCTATAGATATTTTCAACTTTTAAACATTTATATTGAGCCATATGAAGATAATCTTCCTTAACAGTTAGTTTTTCATTGAGATATTCCATCATATTATCTTCTTCCACAATTTTCAACTTGTTAATTTTGATTTCCACTATAATATCTCTCGTTTCCATAAATTCAATTTTTTAGTTTTAAAATATCATTAGTTAATTCTTAATATCAGAATTATAATCAAGATAGTCCACTAGTTCATATCTAAATATATAATTTCCACAGATAAATTCTTCTTCTCATCACTGATTCATGAGTCTCTATGAATCATATCTTTACCAATAAAATATCTATAATCCTAAGAGATGAGTTCATCAACTGACTCAGTTCATATTGATGAGACCACAATTTCATCCATGATCATAAAGTATCTTATATAATTATTTGAGAACTTCTTATTCTCTACACAGTCAGATTCTCTGATTTTATAGATTAGATTTTATAAAAATCACCCCATTCATCATCACTTTCATATTCATAATTTTTTTTCATATTTTTATTATCCATTAAAAAATATCAGTACCTCTATAGCCAAACTATTTAATGGGAAGAATCAATTTTTATTTTCCTTTACCCATTCTATTATTCATGTTGATATAAGTAATCAACATCATATTATCATTAACTCATTCTTAATTACTTTATTCATCATAATCAAAGTTCGAGGATGATTCATGTCTCTTCCTTTTTAGATTTAGTTTTTTCAATGATTTAAATTTCATTTATTCATTTTTATTATTTTGAAATATTTTTTATTTCATCATATAATAATCTAAGAGTGCATTATGTAACTCATCAAGATATAAGCCACCATATTCTTCCAAGGAAGATGTCTTCAGATCAAATTCTTCATGGAAATTCGACATAATTGTTTTCAAATAGTTAAATTATTTAATGTAATGAAAAATTATTTTAGTTACCATTTTAAAATATTCATTGATACTATCATAATTAGACATTTGGATTTCCACACAAATAAATCACTAATGTTTTTATTTAGATACTGTAATATTCATATTTCTTTCATACATAGTCTCTAAATTTATCTATATCACGTGGAATGTTTTAAGTCTTATTATCATGGTGTAGACTCTATAGAATTGAGATGAAAGGATTTCATTTATTTATTTCCAATAAAATTCTTGATTACTCTTACTATATTAACTCTTATTAGAGTCTCTTCCATATAGAGTAAATCACACTATTATAAAATAACTGACTTTATGACCATGTGAGAGATGATATGAAATCATATGGTTATTCCATCTATGAAATTTCTTTCTATAAAAATTGTTAATCTAAATATATTGATAGTATTTATACCCTCTATGATTTTACCTTGCATTGGACATTCAAAAAAGACATTTACTTAGATACCACTTGTAGATCCTAGGTATGGAGACATCGGTATGTGGGGTAGGTGTGAATTATGATCCCTATTATTTTTAATTAATATTACTTCTTAATTAGACATATTTCATCATTTAAATCATTTATCCACTCCACATTTGGTCTCTTAGCCATACTAAAAAATATATAATGTAAAATTCATAAGACACAAGGATTTCCAAGGTTTGTCTTTGAAATCATACACTTTTACATGATTAAGATATGATTCCATAGCTAGTTTCCCTAATATGAATCACATGATTACAATTTCAAATATGTATCCAAAAAATATGTAAATATCCCAAAATTACCAACTGATAATCTCTTGAAATTTATAGTAATTAAGTAATCATAACTGCCTCCCCTAATGAGTCCATCTTACTAACATCCTAATACCTAATTCTATCTCCACAAAAGATTCTTTACACATCTCATAGGGATCATTATAGTTACTCTCAATAGTTATAAAATGGGTACTAATGAACTCCTCCTTGAATAGGTATTTGATTACACCATCTAATTATGTATTGTTCAACAACCTTATTCTGTTTCAATTATTTACATCATCTCTCTTCATTGAGGAAAACTTTATATTTATCTCTTTAGCATAGTAATTTTAGTTCTAGTAGTATTCTTAGTTTTGTGATGCACATATTCTCACTAATTCAATTAGCACATCCTCACATTATTATATTGTAGTGGTTTCATCACCTTAATTAGACAATTGATATCAATCTCTCATTCAATTGTATCATGGTCACTCAAAATACTCTAGGTATTATCACCACAATATCTTACTCACTCCTACACATTATAAATTGAAAAAAAATATAATGGATATTTTTATCAATATTTTAAATATAAAAATTGTAAAAATAATGATTATAAGAAATTTTATTTTCCAAACTAGAGATATTTTCCATTTAAAATATTAACCTCATAATTTTTATCTGAGTGACCATTGAAATATTATAAATCTTAATAATTTTTAAGAATATTCTATTTTAGTACATTCAATATCCATTGTATTCAATCTAATTTAAAATCGAAACTAGAAAGTTTCATACCTCCTCACCTCAAGAAGATGAGGTCCCATATAGTGGTAAAAGAACCCCATTATCCTATATCAAAGTATAAAATCAATTCCTAATAGAACAAAATATTGTTTTTGGCTTCATATTTCTCTTGCTGGTGGTGTGAGGTCTCGGTGGATTTGGGTATCTCGGTGTCCATCTACGATGGCAATGCATGTTTCCCTCAATGGGGGGATTTCAATAATTTTTTGAAGCTAGGCATGATAGTGTGGAGGAAAAAAGGCAGTGATCTTAGGGATAACCATTAATATAGAAATGTGATGGTTTTATTTTTTTCAATAAAAACATAGTGATGTAAGAGGAGCACCACAACAGTGATTGTGGTCAATAAAAGATGGAAATAATAGAGTAGTTGTGCCAATGAGGAAAAAATAAATCTTCAGGCCTCGATATCCTCTTATGCAGATCTAGATATGGTCTTCACAGTATAATCACATAGATTTGAATGTATAAAAAATAGATAAATGGTAGGGTATCACATCTTCCATCTATACCAGGAACTTTGATCTATATGGGGAAATGATAACCATTCATCCTTACAAGGTTGGATTCTAGGTTTCATGTAAAATATTCTAAGGAGGTAATTTTCATGTGGTGATTGGTATTTAGTATCCTCATAGTCATCTCTTAGGAAATGTTACTATAAATAGTACAAGTAATTTATGGTTATCCATCAACCCAAATAAAAATTTCAATTTTCTGAAAAATAAAATAAATATGTAGTTCCTTTGGGCATCCAGGTTAGGTCCCTACCTAAAATCACATATATTGATTTTTTTATCTTCATTATTTTAGGGATTTATTTATTAGTTATAATACCCATGATTCCTTTTTAATTGATTCATATAATTTTTAGCAATTAAATTTTTTTTAGAAACCACTAACTATCTTCATCGATTTACTGATTTTAACATGGAAGCTCCAATTGTAGATAGGAACATTGGTCTCAGTATTACATCTATCTCCCATGCCTAGTCCTCTTTATTTTTCTTCTTATATCATCATCACATTTATTATAATGATTTTTTGAATTCAATAATTTTATCCCAAAAAATCATTTAATTTAATTTCACATTGTATAAAAAAATGAAATTTTAAAAACTAGGTTATTTATGGTTGATTGGATGACTTTAAATGGTATATGATCTTGTGAGGTCATAAACATAGCTTATGGTGGAATCTACACCAAATGACATTAAAATAATATAGAATTACATGAGATTATATAAATTTACAAAAGTTATAGATCCCACTCCACAAGGTCTGATGATGATGTCTTACAATGAATTCATGCAATAATCACTTATGGTTTAGATGTTTTATAGTGAAGTCATTTAATGCATAAGAGTCCTAAGGTCTAAATTTAACTATAATTACCTGATAAAAAAAAGTTAGACACTGAAGATGTATTATTCTACAAAGTCTGATAACCCATTATTAATGAAATAATCTCATTATATTTTCCATTTTACTTCCACAACTAAAATTAATATGTTGTTCACTATGACTCAAATTCTGGAACTACACCCTTAAAGTAACATAATCCTAAATAAATCCATATGATGATGAAATCATATAGATTACTCAATATTATATACATTAAATTCAATTACAAAAATCATCCAAAAACCATGAGCATATATCTCACTAACCATGACTCTAAAAACCCATTGGATTGTATCTCTATAACTTCCAATATTAATGATTAAATATTTTTTTACTTTATATATGATTATTAAAACATATTTAAGAAATTCACATAGTCTAGTTTCTCCATGAAATATTAACTAGTTCTATTTTCCATTTATGATGGTAGAAACTCATCTCAGTATTCCTCATATCAACCATACACATATTAGATGCTTCATCCATATAGCACCAGCATAACTTATTGACAACAAACATAATCATTTTCATGGGAACATTACTTAATTACTAATTTGGAGTTTGTAAATATTATTCAGAGTCTGTAAAGATCATACATAGTTTATAATGATCAATTGGGGACTTCATAAGGCTGATGTGAAAATTTCATAAGGTTTCCTCCAGAAATTATTTGAAATAATTGGACTTAATAATAATATAAGAATTATTTATAAGTTTAATTTGTCCGTATATAATGAATGATTAATTTAATGAGTTATTTATAACTAAAAATCTAATAAATTCACAAAATCACAATAAATTTTGTAATGATGCTATTTATACTTCATAAGGGTCATCTTGAATCAAATAATTATATAAAATTATTATTCTTGAAGTATAAAAAGTCTAGGATTCCATAATTTTTATTTCCATAAATTAGACAAGTTATATTTGACTCCGGAAGAGTACTTTAAGGCATTATAAGAGTAAATAAGTACTTTATAAGAGTACGTAGGGTCTTTTTAAGAGTAAGATCAAGCTTAGAAAAGAAAGAGAAGCTTTAAAGAGTATATTTTAACTTTTTTAAGTGTATATATGGACTTTGAAATAATATTTAGTACATTGGGAGAGTATTGAACTAAATCCTAAGATTATGTTCGTTGTAATTTTCTTTATAATTGTTGAATCATTAATTTCATGAGTTTTATATAATAAATAAATTTTAAATAATGACTTAAATATGGTTATGAATTATGAAATGAAATTCATTGAATAAAATATCACAATAACATAGTTTTATTATAACGTGTGTTTATGAATTTTATACAACATGGAATAGTGTCACAAAATGATTTATTATAGATACATGTAACACCCTAATATTTTTAGGACATATTTCTCTTAAAAGACCATTAATTTCTTGGGCAGTTTGTGATACAGAGACACCCTATTTTAAAGAACCCATAATATAGTATATAGTTATAACATAGTTGTTAAATTTGTAGTATCAATAGGAATGTAATTTTTAAATGATGTATAATTTTTTTATGAATCCAATATATATATAAATAATTAATAAATTTTCAATGAAGATTTTAAATGGCTCAAAAAAACATATCTACCCATTAATTATTAATATTTATTTGGGTGAAAAAATAATATAATTTATTATCATCACATATAGGAAATTTATTTTAAAAAATGAACTTGTTTTTTCAAATAATCATGTCAAAATTATCTTAGAGTGATGTTTTGATAATTTTCTAAAAAGATTGACTTTTTTATGAATAGTTCAAAATACTGTTTTTTATAGAAAATTATCTTTTCATTTAAACAATTTAAAATTTTCCCTTTTGTTATAAACATGATTTAAAAGTAATAATTGTATATATAAATAATTTAAAAACTTATTTATGAATTTTTAATTTTTATTTCAAATTTAGGTTTAAAAACTTTTTATACTCAAGAAAACCTATTTCTAGAAAACTTATTTTCATCAAATTTTATGGGTTTAATATTAATTAAAATTATTACACTTTTGGAATTAAAAATTTTAAATAGATTCCATATTTGTAATCATAATAATTTAAACTTTTTATAATTAAAAGAAAATTTCTGTTTATAATGAATTATAAAAATATTAACAATCGGTTACCATTGTTACGGTGAAAGCATGTTTACATGGGGGTTAAACCAAGAAATATGGGTATATTATTCAATTGAACTTGCCAAAATAATATTTAGAGACCATATTATGAATTCATCTTATACCACCATAGAATAGTTTGATATTTTGGAATCATTTCTCTTGAGTATTACATTATTAAATTTTAATCTTTTAGTATAATCCAAGTGTGTCTTCTCCCCCACTTATAGAAGAAAACAAGTCCTTTATTTTGGTTACAACACATTGGACCATCTTACTCGACCAAAACCTACTCATTTATCTTATAATAAACCATATATAAGAAATTTAATGGATTTTATTCTTAATATATCATTCCAAGGGTCCATATGAATGGATCTAAAGGGTGCCTACTGAAGATGATGTAATCATACTAACCGGTATCTTTCAATTTATTTCTTCTTTTACCTATAATAGATATGTGGTATTCATCATAAAATAAAAAATTCAATATCTTAAATATAATTAAATGTTATTATAATTAAGTAATCACCAATATCCACCCTCTATTTTATCAAATGGAAAGTGAAATTATCACTCACGAGTATGTGTGGACTATTGCTTTCACATAACGGTACAATTCATTTTGAATCATCATATTTCATGGATGGGTAATTTGATAGATTTAATATTTATAAATTATATTTTTAAAATATTTTGTAGACTATAATAATAATATAATATCCATCCATATTCCATCTTAATCGCTGGAAAACGATAACTACACTTGTTTGTATGTGTAGAGGATTACCTACATGAAGCGATGAGATTTTTTTTCATTTTCTATTTATAATGATGGTAATAATGATAGGATTAGTGTGTATATATATATATATATTATATTTATATCATTATTAAAATTCTAGAGATTATTGAACCTTGATCAATGTACAGGGATCAGAACTATAGAACACAATTTCTCCGTAAAAAATTAATCTGGTGACACCCAAATACATTGATTTTAATAATGAATTATTAATAAATGGTCATTAAAGTGAAATAAGTGGATAATATATTATATTATTAGTAAAAAAGGATTTCATTTTAAAATAATAATAAATTTTATTTAATTATGTAGGATTTTTGATAACATTTGAAGCAATTCAAACCTATGATAAGGGATTTATGTTATAATCTAATTATTTATCGATTTTATTTGTGATTATGTTTCCATTGATGAATCTTTATAAAATATTTCTCAATAATCACATGAATGTTATTCTAATATGGTTATTTATTAGGAATACATGTTTTTTATTTATTTCAATCTATTTAAGAACACAATAGTCTGAAATAATGTTTCTAAGGAAAAATGGATTTATTTCTCTCTTCAATTGAAAATAATTGTTATTTGATGTCCATGTTTTCATTAAAATGTCTTCAGAAATGTTTTTAAATTTATAATATGATTGTTTAAATTCATTGTTTCCCATGTTTTATTTCTAAAACAAATTAAAATGAATATTCTTGTTGTTTCCTAAATAAGTTTATTTTTTTCCAAAAATGAGAAAGTAATATATCTTTTAACATGCATGACACAAACAAATCCACAAAATCAAGAATGATGAAAATGTTGAAGATTATTTTAAATGTTTAAATTTCTATTTTAAATGAAAATATTTTTCTTAATATTTTTAATTTTTTTTAGGTTTTAATCAATCAATTCCAAAATTAAAAGGGTATTTTTATTTTTGATAATAATATTTTATGTTACTTATTATTTACCATAAATATTATCCAATGATACCATACTTATTCATTATATATATGGGTTATGATTATAACAATGATATTCTTATGAATCCTATTTATTTTCTACTGGTTATACTATGATGGATCGATGAAATGTTCAGGTTATGTTATAAAATGAATGTTAATAATATTATATCACACATATGAATGAAATGTGATTATGAAATGGGTGGTACAATATTTATATTGTCCTCAAAATAATCTGTTCATGTTAGATGTCTTGTGATATAATATGTACGTGAATTTGGAGTGAAACCATTTTAGTAAGGGACTTTATCCGTTAGTGTGAACATGACTAAGGATATGATGGAAATGGGAGTGAACCCAATCCACTATGATAGTCTTGGTAATGAGCCATACAAAAATAATTACTTCTTATATTAATGTTATTACCATAATAATGTCTTATGTTAAGGTCATGATCTCATTAACTCTGTTAATTTATTCATTTATGTATCATATAATATGAATATCCCTGATTTATTATGTGACTCACGATTATGATATATGATATGTTATATAATGTTTTAAAATTTTAGGCTCATGTTATCATACTATAATGCTGATGTTATATTAAGTGATCACTTATGTCTTCACAATTTACCCTTACATGGAATATAATATCACTGATTCTTCTATTTTACTTTCCCAGGTTATGAAGAATGGATTTAACTGTTATATATTTATGGTGGGTGATAGTTATAAAGAGATTAGTGGGAGTTGAAGTAAACAAATTTCATTATATATTCATGTTTCTAATGAAACTAATCCTATACTATTATAGCTTGGATCATAATTTAATTTATTTATTATTCATTTAATAATATTTATTATTCAGGTATGAAAATTTTCAGTCACTATAGTTGAAATCACAAAAAGGATTATCTACCTTGGGAAACATGGAGGAAAAAAATTATCTAAAACCCTTAATCATATTCATACAAGAATTTCATATGTTATGGTAAATAAAGGAGTTTGGTTTTTCAAGAAAAAAAATCCATGTATAGATCCTATATGTGTAAATTATTAAAATAATTGAATATATGGTTAATATCATTACAAAGAGTTATTCAAGTATATTTTGGAAATCATTATGATATATAGTGAGTGTACCCTTACTTCTCATCTGGTTTGATACTCCTAGGGGGACATTCATTAGTTAACTCACATTTTTTATGAACTATTATGAATAATTTGAATTGATGATGATGTTTAATACACTAGGTTATATAAAAGGTGACATATATTGATAAAAGAGTAATGATTTTTATATTTAATAAATTATTTTTCATGATTATGCGATTTCACAATGTGACTATTATTTCTTATACTATGCATTTTGGTTTTATTCAATGTCAAGAATCATAAATAACCATGTTAATGTTTAATGTTATGGAAAATAAATTCATTTTCCTCCTAAAAGACCAAATCTCTTGTTATCTAGATTGAAAAATACAATTTCTATTCTTACAGAAAGTTCTCAATCCATTAATCATGATGATTTTCCGATTATGAAAAGAAGGGAGTAAAATTTTATTGAGACCCTTATGAGGAAACGTCATCCTTATTATAGCTGGATTACTAATCCAATAGTTTCTGATAATTTGATCAACACAACTAAAAATATTGTTTCCATTCTCTAGTGTTTGGAACATGAAAAAATTTATTTCATTTTTTATCATTTGAAAGGTAAATAAGATCAGTGGTGGAATCTTATCGAGAACATGGGGATATAGGAAGTAACAATCTCTATTGAGTGGTATTTGTTTGTTATCTTATATTTTAATAAGTTTATTCCTCATATTACTCATATGAAAATATAGAATGAAGTCCGTTAGATAAAGAAGACGGATTATAAATCAATTTTTAGCTGTAAGGAAATTTTCACAAGACATGTGAGGTATGATTCTAGTATTATCATTCAAGAAAAATGTAAAATTGGTAGATTTTTTAGTGACCAAAAACTAGAACTCTGAAGTGAATTATGTATAATAGACTTCAGTATCTATGAATAAATCATTCTATAAGCTATCAAAGTGGATATAGATATTTTATTTACTAATCAATGTCATGGATTTGATAAGAAAAGAAAATTTTAATTCAATATATGTTTAAATAAATAAAACCACGAATATAAGACATTGATATTTTCAATATTCTTCATGTTTGGATAGAAACATGGATGAAATATTCTGAAAGGGACTAGTAAATGTTTTATGAGTAGAAATAGGGGTCATCCGAAAATCATATGTCAAATATATGGGTATAAGAATTTATATAATTATGGAGAGAATGTATCATAGAATGCACCAACCACACTATAGTGTTACAGATACAATGAGTATTGGCAATATACTATCCAATTCACAAATATGAATGTTATTAATGATGATCAATATTAGAAACCTCTTAACCAAGAAACATATGATAATGACATCTGATCACTACTACTGAGGTGGTGTAAAATAATGAAGTGATTAATGGTAACCATAAAATATACTCTATAAATGCTAATGTTTTATTTAATTATAGATCTACCAAATTTTTTATATCTAAAGAATTGTATAAGGGTATAATATTTCCACCTCACTGATTGGATATTTAATTAGTATTTAGAATCCATAATTTTATGATTATATCTTCTCAATATAATGATTCTACTCATATTGATTTATGTGGTAATGTGATTCCTATAAATCTTTCCATTAACCCACATTTTTAGTTTAAATTTATATTATTCATGGATTGGATTTATCTACAAAAACCCCGAATCAATTGTCGAGGAATGGAAGTCACATTTTCTATTTCAAACCTACCTATAATAGTTTATGGATGAAAAAATAAATAGGAAATTCCAATGGAAATTACATCCACTGTATGGGTCTTTATTCTTATTCAGTAGTGGTGTATAACAGAGATGGTTATGAAAAAACTAATCATAAAATATATCAATATTATATGAGATTTTATTGAAGTCCTTTTGAAAGACATTATTAGTCGCCCCAAAAATCATGTCATTATATGTTAAATATAACTCATACATGGTGATACACCTATTTGAAAGAGGCCAGATAGAATAGTCTTGATTGAGTTGTAGGAATTGAAGAATCAACCCCAAGAGAATCTTGATAAGGGACTCATTCAACTAAGTGAATCTTCTTAGGGTGTACTGATTATTTTTTGTTAATATGAAATATGAATCAATGTGTTTTGTAGTTATTATATCTAACATTACATGATAGTAATCATGAATAATTATCCACTTCCATATATTTAAGATTTTTTCAATCAATTATATGATGTACAATTTTTTTCTAATATCTTTATATAATTTGGAAGTTATCAACTGAGGGTCAAAAGTGGAGACATACCCAAGAAAACCTTATGAATGAGGTATGGACAATATTAATTAATAGTGATTCTATATTTTTCTTAGAAAATCCCTAACTATCTTAATGTATTTAAATAATAGAGTCTTCATAGACTACATTAATAGGTTTTTGGTTATCGTTATAGATGATATTATTATATATTCCAAATGTAAGTAATGGTAAGAATATTACTTTATAATTGTACGGAATATCCTAATAATGGATAGTTTCTATGAAAAATTACTAAGTGCGTATATTGGCTAAAATAAGTCCCATTTCCTTATATAATCTCAAGAGATGGTATATATTTGGATCCAACAATGATAGAAGTTATTATATTTTCACCTAGAATAACTACTTTGAGTAAAACCCATATTTTTAATTTTATTGGTTGTATATTAACAATTATTTGTGTATAATTTCTCACAGTTACCTAATACAAGAACAAAGTTAACGTGAAATGGAGACATGTTCTTTTAGATAGATGAATGTGAGGAAAATATTGAATAACAAAAGAGAAGAATAGCCATCATTCCTATTATTACACTACCATGTTGTAAATTATTGTTATTAATCTATATTTGTGTATATAAAAGGTAATTGGGATGAATCCCCATGTATAATTTTATATATATACCTTATGCCTCATGAAAATCGAAGATTATTCAAACAAATTACCCAACTCATGATTTCGATCTTGGTATGGTAAATTTATCATTAAGGATATAGGGGAATTGTCACTATGGAGAAAAGTGTGACATATATACCAATCCTAGAAGACTAAAGTAAATATTCCCTTAGATATAAATTAATATGTGTAGAGAAGGTGGTTGAAATTGATTAAATATTATGACTGGTCAATAAATTTCCACCTATAGGAAGAAAAAAATGTGTCAAATTACCTGAGTTTAAAATATAATTACATCTTTTCTATGATATGGATAATAATATATACATAATTTATTGTATTCCAAAATATATACCCTTAAATAATAAATTAAGGGGAGAAATATAATCTAGATCAAATGAGTGTTGAACCCCTTATCCATGTGAATATTAAAGATGTGCAAAACGAAGATGTATATCTACATAATAATGTGATAAATGTTCTTGAGTTCACCTATGATTGTGATGTAATGATAATTTTCAAAGGCCATGTATTTGTTTCATCTATAAAAGATTTGAAGAAACAATTATAGGATGAGTCTCATAGTTCATCATTATTTTTTCATCCTAGATGTATGAAGATGTATAGAGACCTAACATTTTATTTATAGAGGGATAATATGAAGAGAAATATTGTAGATTATGTATCATATTTCATGAAATGTCATCATGATAAGGGTGATAAATAAAAGTCTAAGTGGTTTTCCTGATAACTACTCATACCATAATTGAAATGGGAAAACAGCACCATGGATTTTTTATTATATTCTCTAAAACTTTTAAATTAAATTTTATGTTCAGGTTGTAGTCAATCGACTTATAAACATAACACACTTCATTACTATGAGAGATTATTTAACACTTGATCATCTTTCTAAAATATAAATTTACTATGAGGTAATGTTTCTTGGATTACCACATTCTATTGTATTTAATATATATTTGAATATTACCTAAATGTTCTAGTAAAGTACTTAGAAATATCTATATTTAGAGTTCTATTTCCTTAATACTTATCATCCTCATAAATATAGTCACTATGATGAAGCCTTTCAAACCCTGTAAGATTTACTGAGATCTTGACATATATATTTCTATGGTGGTTGGGATCAACACTGTATTCCTATCTAATTTCCTTATAACAATATCTTTCACTCAAGTATTCTGATGGATCCATATTAATCCCTCTATGAAATAATTGTTAGAACACTTATGTGTTAAGATAAAGATAGAGAAAGAAAACAATTTGGGATTGAATTAGTCTAGAAAATGGTAGATAATGTCATATCCTTTCTTTAATACATTAGGACAAATTAGATACGATAGAAAATTTATATTAATAATAATTAGGGAAATATAAAATTCAATGTTGGTGAGAATTATTTACAATGAATTAATACATTTAATAAGGTTATGATATTAAAAAATATGGTAAATCTTATCCCTGTGTATATTCCTCCCTTTGATATTCCTAATCATGTAGGGATGGTAGCTTATCACTTGGTGATTCAACTAAACCTATCTCATTTTGATGATGTGTTCCTTTTATCTTTCCAAATGAAATACATACCTAATTCATCTCATATACTATAATTAGGGGTTTTTAATGAATCTTGATCTTTCCTATAAAGAAAAATAGATATAAATCACGGAACATAGTTATAATGTGAAACGGAACATGGCTAATCATATAGTTACAGTTTTATGGAAGAATCAGAAATTCAAAGAAGTTATATGGTAACATATGGAAGTGATAAAGTTGAGATATCCTAATTTATTTGTGTATGAGTAATATAATTTATATGGGGAAATTTATTTTTTGGGGGCTATAATTTAACACCCGTGATTTTATGATATATTTCATTTCAAATAAATTTAATTTCATAGATGGAATTTGATACATATAAACCTATGTCTAAATGAAATGTAATATAATAAAAAATTATAACATAAGTATTAAAAATATAGTAGGAATATGAATAACCAAGAAATTTTAAATAAATATTCATTATTTCGGTAAGTCAAATATATTGTTAAATATGTAATAATTTTTTAGTAAAATATTTATTTTCATTAAAAGTACATTTTTCCACAAAAACATTTTTTATGTTTTTTTAGAAAATAATATAAAATTTTATTTACAATAAAATAATTAGGTTTCATTGAAAATTAACTTCTTTTTATAATCAACATTTGAAAATTATCATATAGTGAATTTTTAGTAATTTTCTGAAATGACTGATTTTTCGAGGAAGAGTGAGAAATAATGTTTTTTATTGGAAACATTCATTTTTTTAAATATTTTAAAAGTTAAATTTTTTTTATAAATTCTCGTAAATGTAAATTTAGTTCATTTATATTATTAATAATCTAATTTAGTACATTTTAATTATTTTTTGTTTTATTTTTCCATTAAATCTTTTTATACATAAGAAAACATTTTTTCTAGAAAAATGGTTTTCATCATATTATTTAGGTTTGTTTGTAAATAAAATTATTCCATTTAATGGAATTTAATGTGATAAAAATGGATTACATATTTTGAATCTATATAATTATTATTTTGTAATAAGTTCAATTTTTTTTACTAAATTAATAGTAAAATAGTAAAAATTGATTACGACGATTTGTAGTGAAGAGAAGATTACCGAGGATGATAAACCTAGATACAAGTGTACATTTTCAAATTAAATAAGTATAAATCGTATTGGATATCCATATTAAGACATTATAATATTAAAAAAATTTATCTATCTCAACTTTATACCATTTTTCTTGAGTATTAATTTATTATATTTTAATCTTTTATTACCTTCCCAGTGCGTCCTCTACCCCACATATAAAAGGAAAACACCCATCTATTAACAGTACCCCACATTTAGACATATATCTTTAAAAAAATCATCAAAATTCTCTTCGTAAATTCTATATAAATTAATTAGATTTTCTATTCTTAAAATATCATACCATGTGTCCTTAAAAAGATATAAAAGAGGCATATTGACGAAGAGGTAATCATCCTACCCGACCACTTCCAAATTATTTCATCTTCTATCTCATATAAATATATGGTATTAATCATAAAATACTAACCTATATATCCTTAATATTTCAAAACATTCATTTGTTTATTAATCAACCAATATCAACCCACTATTCTATAAAATATAAAGTTAAATTATAGCTCATTCGTATGTGTGGACTACGACCACCACGTAGCAATAAAATGCACTTCCTGTCACCATATTTAATGGATGGGTATTATGATCGATATAATTTTTATAAATATTATTTATTAAATAAGAATTATTCATTAATTCTGATATCATGTATATATTTTACCTTCCAATCTGTTGGAAAATGATAACATCACTCATGCATATGTTTGAGCTGCCACATTCACGAAGCGATGTGATTAATTTTTCATTACTTATTTACATGGATTGTAATTAAGAAATATTTAATGACTATATGTGATACTTATATAATTTTAAAAAAATTTGATATTATGTAGCCATGGTCAATTCCCAAGTACTGTAACAACTAAAGTGAAATTCTTATGAGAAACACGACAGTGAACACCTAGAAAAGATAATTTTAATTATAAATTACTGATATCTTGGTGTTCAAATAATATAATATAATAATAAATGATATTATAAGTATTTAATTTAATATATAATAAAATTATAATAGATTTTAATTTACTATATATGTGGTTATAGCACTTTATATGAAAGTTAAACTTGAGGTAAGGTGTTTACGTTAAAACATCACTATTTATCCAGATTTTTTATAAGCATGTTTTTAAAATGAAATTTTATGAAACATCCTTAAATAATCCAATTAATATTCTTACTCTAAATTTATTTTAGGATATAAGATGTTTTCCATTAATTTTGATCATTATAAGAACTCATGATGCTAAAAGAAAATTTTAATGGGAAATTGACCATATTTCACTCTATGGTAAAAAATATTTTTCTAACCATGAAATTTTTTTGATTAAAATTTTTTTAATAATTTTTTTAATATTTTTATATGATGATTGAAATTAATTTTCAACCATTTTTTACTTTTTTTAAAATGGTTTATATGGAATATTGTTTTCATTTTTCTAATGATGTTATTTTGACTTTTTACCAAAATTGTATGAGGAATTATTGTTTTAGCATACATAGCATGAAAAAATTTCCCACTATCATGAATAATAAATGATTTAAATATTATTTTATATGTTTCCATGTTTCTTTAAAAATAAAATTTTCCAATTATATTTTTATATTTTACTATTTTAAAGTACCAATTAATAAATAAAAATAGTATTTTTCTAAAAAATTTAAAAATTTATCTTTTAATGGAATTTTCATTTATGATAACATTCTATGATGTTAATTTTTCTTCAATGGGTATATTCTCCAAGGATACTATCATTTTTATTTACCTATTTGTTTTATTATTATTATTATGAGTTTTTTATGAAACCCATTTTTCCAATTAGTTTTTCTATGATGAATTTTTGAAATCTTTATTAAACCGATTTATTTTCATGATTTTTTTTATATCATGAATTTTTATGATCTTTTGAAACAAATAATAATGGATTATGAATATTTTATAGGTGGTACTGTAATTATATATCTAAATAATGTATTGGTTAAAAATGGATATCTCATTAGACATTAACAACTAGATTGGGGAGTGAACCACGTTCGGTTAGGGAAATTGTCTAATGTGATAGTCTTGGGAGTTAATTGTGACTATTGTTATTGTGGAATAAGGAGTGGACACAATCCACTATAATAGTTCTGGTAGTTGTCATTGAATAAGTAAATTATTTTTTATGATTATGTGTATGTTATAGACATATTTCTTATTTCAATGTTATTTTCTCACAGATTATATTCTTTGATTCATTTATGAATCATGTTATATGAACAACAAATATTTATGTGATGAATCAAGATTAGGATATAGGATATACTGGGTATGGTTTTCAAATGTTAATTCCATTTTCTCATACCCTTATCCCCAACCAATTATTATGTGATCATTAACATCTCTTTTATTTACCCTTACTGAGCATATAAGGTCACCGTTTAATTTATTTCCCTTTTATAGGTTATGAAAAATGTTATTAAGCATGATATTTATATGGAGGGTCATAGTTATGAACAACATAACTGATGATTATTTAGAATAATATTTTTATATATCCTAGTTTCTAAAGATGATAAACCTATATAATTATGGATTGGATTATAATTTCATGTTTTTAATAATCATCTATTAAAAATGAAATATTTATGTATTAAAAATTTAGGTTGTTATAAGTTTTGGTCACATAGAATAGTTTTTTAAATAATTTCCGGGAGAATATTTTGTAGATTTTTTTAAAAAAGAAAAAGATTCAATGTTTTTCAAATAATTAAAAGGATAAGAACATGGCTAGAGACTGAAACGAATTTCAAATTAAAATATTTTAAATTCAATAAAGTGATGTTGATATATGAATTTGGTAATAGATAACCCAAATTATAGAAGAAATTAAGGATTATGGAGTTTTTATAAATAATTTATGAAAATAATATTCCCTAATTAATATGATTGTTATAAAAAGTATAGATTAAGAATAATAAATTAGTGATTGTGTGTGAAAAAACAAGAGAGTAGAAGAACTAACAGTTTTTGTTTATAAATGAAATATTAGAAGAAGAACCTCATACATTTTTTGTATTAAAATTTCTCTTATGTATCATAGATAAGAATAAGAACCCAAAAAATCAATATGAAATAATTTGGTTCATAAAAGAATATTGAAGAATAATATGAACAAATAAAACAAGTGATTTATTTCTAAAATTCATAGTATTGCAAAATTTCAAGAAGAATATCCAAGAGAAAGATAAATGGAAGGCATGGTATTTATTCATTCAATCAGATCACACGAGTCAGATCGTAAATAATGTAAGGACCCGAATCTGGAGCCCCTCCACTGGTGCCCCGTACCCGGTTCACGACATGACCTCAAGAATGTTTCCCCAAATGCCAGAGGCTGCTGACTAGCCGTGAGGGCCTTGGTGATTCGGTGGGGAAACTATTCCCTCATTCAGTAAAGTGTACAGCAGAAGTACATCCAATCACAATAACGGAAACAATAAACAGCATACAACAACTGAACTGAACATCAGAAGCAATGTTTAATAATAATAATGATGCAACAAGGTACATATGTCTATGGAAAGTAGTAAACAAACCAATGTGGGAAAGTACAACTGAAAACAAAGTGCAAAAGAAAACAAAGTAAACTCCTCAGCATCACAATCCTCAGCTCGGTCCCATGCTCACCAGCTCTAGTGAAATCAAGTACCTGAAATAGAAGGGTGCTTTGCCTTATCTATACCTCCAGCAACATAGTCTGCTTGGGCCCAAAAGCCTGGCCCAAACAGGGTGTGAGATAAAATCCCAAAATGAAATCACCCAATGATTTTTGCCTAACATTTAAAGAATATAAAGTAAGAAAGAGTGCAAGAAGCAGTAAACATAAAATCACACAACAGATTAAATCAACAGTTCTAACATATAATGTACACAAGTAAACAACCAACAATAAGAAAAAAACAGGTAACCCTTTGGGTATTTCTCATATCCTAACCCCTATGGTTCAACCTACAAGTACTAACAACCCTCTAGGAGGCGCACACAGTCTCACCCCTCTAGTTTAGCTAAGAGTATACTCTCTGAGGAAGCACTCACCGTCAATTCCCCTGATAGTCTCTTATTATGCTAAAGGATCTCTAGGGAAGCACTCAACGTCTCATTCCCCATATGGCCCATGTTGAGGAACTGCAGACTCTCTGAGGAAGCACTAATCATCAATTCCCCTTGTGGTCTCGCATCATATTATAAGACACTCTGGAGAAGCCTTTACATATATTCTTCTTGTGGTCTACCACACTAGGTTCTCACAGTCTTGTGTAAAACTAACATGATCATTGCATGTATAACATCCATGTAAAACTCAAGAACTACTTGGCTCTCATTCTAAGGCTCAATAGCATACCATAGCAATAGTTACACTATCCTACAACTAGGCATGGCAACCGGAAAAACACCAAACAAGAAAAAAAAGCACAGGAAACATCCAAAATACACTAAAAACTACCATATTCAGAGGCAGTTACATCTACTATAGAAATCAAGAATATTATGCAATACAACAATGGAAAAATAGGAACACGCAATTCCCCGTTCAAGGGTATTGGTGTAGATTGCACAAAATACTCACCAAATTTCTACAAAAAGGCATAAACCACCTACCTTGATGCTAGGGGATCGATATACTTGAACCATGACAGCTGATTCTCTCTAGAATGTCGTAGATCTGAGAAAACGCACAAAATGTTCAACATTAGAAAACTTGAGAAGGAGGAAGAATTGGAAAAAAAGGCTCAAGCAGATGGGAGATCTCACCACTGCGCTTCCAACTAAATCTACCATGCTCGAATCAGAGAATAGACGGAGAGGCGGGGCTCGAGGAAGATCTGGTCGTACGGGTCGCTCTCGGACGAAGAACATAGAGAAGGGGTGTGTTCTATCCTTCATGCGTGACCCTTGTGCATTTAGCGAAAAAATAGAAAAGTACACGGTGTGTACTAGGTCTTTCCGTACTCCACCAAAATCGGCTTCTATGTCACCCCTACACACCGTGTGTGTGGCCCGGACATGGCCGGCCCACGGCTTCAAGATGGAGAAGAGTACATGGCGTGTAATCAGAAATTACATGGCATGTACTTTGAAATTTTCTAGAAACTCCATTTTTATTAAAAACTCCAGAAAAAGGAAAAGTGTACCTGAAATGAAGATCTCGGTTCTTACAAACTTCCCCCCTTAAATAAATTCATGCCCATATTTACCTAGCGAGGTGTAGAAGAAGAAACCCATAACAGCTCCAGCCACTGCGATCGTACATCGGCCTCCCTCTCCCAGGTCTCGTCCTGTACTCGCCCATGCTGCCATAGAACCCGTACAAGGGGGACAGACCGCCCACGGAGAACCTTTGTACTGCGATCAGCAATCAGGATAGGATGCTCCTCAAACAATGCATCTACTTCTAGCTCAACCTCCCTGTGCTGAAAGACATGAGTTGGGTCCATAAAGTAACATCGGTGCTGAGAGACATGGAAGATGTCGTGCATGGCCCGGTACCTCTGGGGTAGCTACAACTGATAGGAAACCAGCCCAACTCTCTCCAAAACCTCATACGGCCCGACGTACCATGGTGAAAGCTTATCCTGTCTCTGAATCCTCTTATGTCCCAACCTCGGTGTGACACGCCGGATAACCTAATCCCCGACCTCAAACTCCAAAGGTCGTCTCCTCTGATCATCATATGACTTTTACTGAGACTGTGTTGTAGCCATCCTCTTCTGAATCAACTCTCTCTTCTCTGAAGTCTCCTGAACAAGACGAGGTCCCAGCAAAGCTGCCTCTCCTACCTCCAGCCAGCATAAGGGTGATCGGCATGGACTACCATACAAATCCTCGTAAGGTGCCATCAGAATGGTCTCTTGAAAACTTTTGTTGTAGGAGAACTCCACAAGAGGGATATGCTTCTCCCAAGAACCATAAAACTCCAGGATACAACCTCTGATCATATCCTCTAGCACCTGGATCGTGCGCTCGGACTGGCCATCAGTCTGGGGATGGTATGTTGTACTCAAAAGTACCTGTGTACCCAAGGCCTTGTGATGTCCCTGCCAGAACCGAGAGGGAAAACGTGAATCCCTATCTGAAACAATAGAGTGTGGAACTCCATGCAGACGTACAATCTCTCAGATGTACAATCGTCCCATATCATCAACACGGAAGGTCTCTTTGATCGGAAAGAAGTGTTCAACCATCGTAAGCCTATCGATGACAACCCAAACAGCATCGTTACCTCGGGGTGACCTTGGAAACCCTATCATGAAGTCCATCGCGACATCATTCCACTTCCACTCTGTAATGGGTAACTATTGTAAAAGGCATGTTGGTCGCTGATGCTCCTCCTTCACCTGCTGACATATAGAACATCTCATGACACAACCAGCAACATCTCTCTTCATACCTGGCCACCAATACTGGCGACGAAGATCCCGATACATCTTGGTGACACTAGGATGAACTGCCCAAACTGAGGAATGAAAGTCCTGCATAAACTCCTCACGTATGTCTACTGGAACCCGTATGCATCCTTGGAAATGCAAGATCTCATCCCCGCCCACTGTCCATCTAGGAAGAGGGCCCTCTCCAGACACGCTCTCTCGCAGGACTAATCCTTCTGAGTCTGATAGTTGCCTCATCTGTACCCGATCATGTAGTGTGGAGGTAACAACTATAGAAGATAGGTAAGTCTGTCCATGTCTGTTGTGCACCTCCAGATGCATCTCATAGAATAGAGCCATTAACTGCCACTCACTACTGGCCTCCTGAACTGCTTGAATCTGAGTTCTACTTCTCAACGCATTTGCCACTACGTTGCCCTTTCCTGGCGTATAGGAAAGATCAAAATAAAAAGACTGAAGATACTCGACCCAACTGCGCTGCCTCAGATTCAGATCACACTGAGCGAAGATATACTTGAGACTCTTGTGTTCGGTGAAGACCACAAATTGCTCTCCCAGGAGATAGTGTCTTCAATAGCGTAAGGCATGAACAATATCTTCCAACTCTGGATAGTCCGTAGGGTAGTTCCTCTCATCTGGACTCAACTGCTGAGACCTGTATGCAATGACTCCATCTCCCTGCATAAGCACAGTGCCCAGCCCAATACCTAAAGCATCACATTAGACTGTGTAGCTCTTTCTTGGATTTGGAAAGACTAGTATCTGTGCCGACTTCAATCTTCCCTTCAGCTCCTGAAAGAGTGACTCACAATAATCTGACCATAAGAACTTCGCCCCCTTCTTGGTCAGACCTGTCAAAGGTGCTGCTAGGTGTGAAAATTCATGAATGAAGCGTCTGTAGTATCCAGCCAGCCCTAGGAAACTTCATACCTCAAAAACATTCTTTGTTTTCTCCCAGGAAACTATAGATTTCACTTTCTCTGGGTCCACAGAAACTCCTACCTCTGAGATTACGTGACCCAAGATGTGAATCAGATCCATCTAGAAGTGGCACTTTGAGAGTTTAGTATGAAGTCGATGCTCTCTCAGTGTACTCAAAACGATCTCAAGATGGGTATCATGGTTGTGTCGAGTGTGAGAGTACACCAAGATATCGTCCATGATTACCACGACAGAGGAGTCCATGTATGGATGGAACAATCGGTTCATCAGTTCCATGAAAACTATAGGAGCTTTCGTGAGACCGAACGGCATGACTGTATACTCTTATAGACCATACCTACTTCTGAAGGCTGTTAGAGGTATATCTGATGGTCTAATGCACAACTGATGATAACTGGACCTCAAGTCGATCTTCGAGAACACCTGGGATCCTCAAAGCTGATCAAAGAGGTCATCGATCCTCAGTAAGGGATATTGGTTCTTGACCATCAACTGGTCCAGCTTCTGATAATCCACACAAAGACGAAGGGTACCATCTGCCTTCTTCCCAAACAGGTCAGGCGAACGCCAAGGAGAAGTACTGGGTTGGATGAAACCCTTCGCCTGCAACTCCTCCAACTACTTCTTGAGCTTCTGCAACTCAGGTGTAGCCATCCTATAAAAAGTAATGGACACCGGTGCTGCTCCTGGAACGAGCTCAATCGAGAAGTATACCTCACACTCCGGAGGAAAACATGAAAAGTCCTTTGGAAAGACATCCAAGAAATGATCTACCACTGGAGGAAAGTCCAACTGTGAAATCCCCTGATCATCCAGATAAAGACAAGAAATCTGGGCTATCACCCTTCCTATCCCATGATGCTCGAGTCCTGCTCGACTCGCCTAAACGACCCATTTGCCTCTATGAAAAAATGATTCACCCTCTGGTGAAACGAAACTCACTCTATGGTGAAAACAGTTGATGGATGCCTAGAAGGGAACCAACCAGTCCATCCTGAGGATGACATCATAGCCTGTCATCTCAAAGACATAGAGATCCCATGAGAAACGATACCCTTAAAACTCGAGAGGGCACTCTCTACACTAGAGTACACTAGATTTCCTCGTCCCCAAAGGTGTGTCTACTGTCAACGAGTCAGCAGAAGAAAAGACACAGAGCCCAACACTCTCTATGGCAGCAACATAGATAAAATAATGCGTTGAACCAGTATCGAAAAGAGCTGAAGATAAAACTGAGGCTACTAAAATCATACCTCGAACTGTAGAAGGGATGGGATCCTGATCCTGATAGGTCTACTCTACGATGAAAGACTAGCCTGCACCGCGGCCCTACACCCCTGGCTGACCACTCTGAGCTGATCCACCTTGCTGGTGGTGAGGGATTGGTGGCTGACTGCCACGACCTCAACCTCCACCTCAGCCCAAACAGCCGGAAGAACTCCAGTTCCCCGACCGGTGAGAAACTGGTGGTGCTGCACCTGAATGAGGAGTCATGGAAGAACCCCGATCACCAGCTTATGGTGAGAAAACCTCGCAGAAACACTGAAGGTGACCCATCTTGCCATAAGATCGGCACTCCATAGGGTCTCTCTGGCACTACGACCTCATGTGCCCTAACCGTCCACACTGGTAGCATACCACCTAGCTTCATGATGATGCATCTCGCTTCCTCGGATCAACGCATGTAAACTCCCTACGGTGCTTCTTGTGGTCATCTAGAGGAAAACTAGATCTGGAAGCAGAACCGACCTGGCTCGCAGCTCCAGAATCTCTCATATTACGCTCCGCAATCAGTGCCTGGTTGACGATGGAAGTGAAGGAAGTCAACTAGAAGATATTCACCTGATAATGGATCTCCCGCCTGTGAACATCCTCGAACATCCTTAGTAAGAACACCCCACTCCCATCCCGGAGGGTTGTGAAACACTGCATCTCGGTGAAATGAGATAAATACTCCTTGATAGAAAGAGTACCCTTCTCTAATCTCATGAACTCCCGGGCTCGGTCGGCCCTTAGGGTCTCAGAGTAGAAGTAGTCATAAAAGATGCGTTGAAACTCTTCCCAAGACATAACCTGCTGGTGACCCGCCTATGAGATCACGTCCCACCGCCTCTTTGCGGAGTCTTGGAGCATGTAGGTAGCGAGCGTGACCCACCTCTCTGGAGGTGTCTCCAGATGCTCAAAGATAGTCATCATTTCTTACATACATGACACTGCAACCTGAGGTCCTCCTTCCCCTGAGAAAGTATGAGGATGATGCTACTGGAAAACCCACATCAAGTTTTCCATAGTCGTGGAAGGAGGAGGTGCTCCCTAAAAGGTCTGCATCATCCTCATAAACCCTTCCCTAAACTACACATCAGCACCTGCAACTGGTATGACAGCCAGTTCCTAGGCTGTCCCAACTGGAGGATTGGCAGGAAGTCCCTGATCGTCCGTATCTGGCATCTGATCACTGCCTGATGACAGACGTACAACTGGAGGACACCTCAGAGGCATAGCTCTGAAAGATCATAAGTACACCTTAGATCAGGAAAACAAGGACAGAGAACACAAGGGTACAAAACGGGAATAGGGGAAGAAAAACACACAAGTTTACAAAACACGACTACACGGAGTGTATAAAAACTACACGGTGTGTTAACTTAAAACATAGACATGGGCATGTGATTCTTCCACCCCTGGTCATGTAAAAATCCAGACTACACGACATGTTGTCCCCACACACGGCGTGTACTTGAACTCTAATCCCCTTCCAGAGTCTCTTTACACAGCTAACCCACATGGTATTCTTAGTCAGAGACTACACAGAATGTTCCAAACGAACACGGCATGTACTCGAATATTTTTCCAGACCCGTGTTGTTGGTGACATAGACAAGTACACGACTAACCCTTACACGGAATTTTCTAAAGAAACACGGCATGTATAGGAGGCGAGAACACTATCCTATGTTGTTCGTGAAATGGCTAGGTATTGAGGATAAGGATACACAACGTGTTCATAAAACACACAGTGTGTATGATACAAGCTTCCCCGACCCATGTTGTTAGTGACACGTCTGGGTACATAGCTCACTACTACACTTAGTGTACCCACCGTACATGGCATGTTCCTGAAGTTATTCTCACGACACTGTGTTTCTGCTCACACGGTCAGTGACATGGCCTGACAACTACACGGCGTGTAGTCAAAAGTACATGCGGTGTATTCCTGGTTTTTCTGGGCAGTAGCTCAAAAACTGCACAGAAGCCCAAAAACACTGAAAACAAGGGAAGGTGGGGCGAAATTCCGATCCGTGAGGGACAATACTCCTCGCGAATCAAAGATTGGAATCTCCTACAGTCATAGAAAAGAGAAAACAGGATCATGATTTACCAATTTCCGATTCGAGAGGGCCCATAACACCTCAAGAATCAAAAATTGTCATTCATTTATGCAAAGTAGGAAACAACAATCCTCTAACAAGTCAGCAGAGATTATATCAAGAATCTATCACAACAGCATGCATAATCTACAAAAAGTCTATCACAACAGCATGCAATCGCTAATACACCCAAGATGGCATGGCAAGAATTCATGGCTTGTGATTCCTACAAGTGTCTATATGATGCATGAGATGGAATACCCTCATCTCATTGGGTTGCGATAGAAATAGAACCGAAATCATCATGAAAATAGCAACACAATGCATGTGAATCACTCTAGGTTAAGTCATATCAACCGTAAAATCTCAAAACCAGAAAACTACAATTAAAGAGGTAGTATGGCTTTTCCCCATACACGGGTTAGCTACTCTCGAGCACAGCTTAATACCAAGTACCGAATCCGTCCTATACCTGGATAAAGTCTCCAAATAGAAAAGCAAGAGAAAAGAACTCCTCTTATACCACTTTGTAACGACCCAAATCCGGAGCCCCTCCATTGGTGCCATGTACCCGGTTCGCCACATGACCTCATGTGCATTTCCCCAAACGCTAGAGGCTGCTGACTTGCAGGGAGGGCCTTGGTGAGTTGGTGGGGAAACTATGCCCTCATTTAGTAAAGTATACAATGGAAGAACAACCAATAACAATAACAGAAACAATAAACATCATAGAACAACTGAACTTAATAGAGGAAGCAATGTATAATAATAATCTTGATGTAACATGGTACATATTTCTATGGAAAGCAGTAAACAAACCAACATGATGAAGTAAAACTGAAAAAAAAAAGTTCAAAAGAAAACAAAGTAAACTCCTCAGCATCGCAAGCCTCAGCTCGGTCCCATTCTCACCAGCTCTAGTGCAATCAAGAACCTGAAGTAGAAGGGTGCTTCCCCTTATCTATACATGCAGCAACATAGTCTTCATGGGCCCAAAAGAATGGCCCAAACAGTGTGTGAGATACAATCCCAGTAGGAAATCACCCAAAGATTTGTGCCTAATAGTAAAGGAATACATGGCAATCTAGAGTGCAAGAATCAGTAAACAGAAAATCACACAACAGATACAATCCATAGTTCTAACATATAAAGTACACAAGTAAAAAACCAGCAAAAAGAAGAAAATAGGTAACCATCTGGGTAGCTCTCACAGCCTAACCCATATGGTTCAACCTACAAGTACTAGAAACCCTCTAGGAGGCACACAAATTCTCTCCCCTCTTGTTCAGCTAAGATTAGACTATCTGAGGAAGACTCACCGTCACTTCCCCCTATAGTCTCGTATCATGCAAAAGGAAATCTGGGAAAGCCCTCAACATCTCATTCCCCCTGTGGCCCGCGTCAAGGAACTACAGACTCTCTGAGGAATCACTCATCGTCAATTCCCCATGTGGTCTCGCATCGTATTAAAAGACACTCTGGAGAAGCCCTTACGTCTATTCCCCCTGTGGTCTACTACACTAGGTTCTCATAGTCCTGTGTGAAACTAACATGTTCAGCGCATGTATAAAATCCAAGTAAACCTCACGAACTACTTGGCTATCATTCTAAGTCTCAACATCATAACATAGAAACAGTACCACTATCCTACAACTAGGAATGACAACCGGCAAAACACCAGACAAAAAAAATAAGCATAGTAAACATCTAAAATACAATAAAAAATACCATATTCACAGGAAATTACATCTACTCTAGTAATCAAGAAAGGCAGGAAATACAACATGGGAAAAACAGGAACACGCAATACCCCGTTCAAGGGTATTGGTGGAATTTTCTCAAAATACTCATCAACATTCTACAGAAAGGCACAAAGCACCTACCTTAATGCTAGGGGATTGATATAATTGAACCATGACAACTAATTCTCTCTAGAACGCCGTAGATTGGAGAAAAGGCACAAAACATTCAACCTTATATAACATGAGAAGGAGGAAGAATTGGAAAACAATGATCAAGCAGAAGGGGGAACTCACTGTTGCACTTCCAATGCAATCGATCCTGCTCAAATCAGATAACAGATAGAGAGGCGGGGGCTCGGGGAAGATCCAGCCATACGGGTCGCTCTCGAATGAAGAACCTGAAGAAGGGGTGTGTTCTGTCCATTAGGCACGACCCCTGTGCATTTAGTAAAAAAAAGTACACAGCGTGTACTTTTAGAGTACACGGCGTGTACTAGGTCTTTCCGTACTCCACCAAAATCGGCCTCCACATCATCCCTACACACCGTGTGTGTGGCCCGGGCACAACCAGCACACGGCTTCGAGCTAGAGAAGATTACATGGTGTGTACTCAGAAAGTACACGGCGTGTACTTCAAAATTTTACAGAAACTCCACTTTTCTTAAAAACTCTAGAAAATGGAAAGGTGTACCTGAAACAAATATCCAGGTTCTTACAAATAATAATAAGAAGAAAGATAAAGAGGTTCTGTAATTCTTTTATAGGAATTATATGTCATAAATTATGAATAATGAGGAAGAATAAGTATTACATGATGAATAATATAGATGTAAAAAATAGTATATAATAGTATAAAGAACTTGTAAGAGTGAAATTTGGAGATGAATAAGTAGCATTGTGAGAAATTATTTTAAATATCAAATATTGGAATAATATTTTATTATTTTATATAACATTGAATAGATTAACAAAATGGGGAGACATAGTAAAGAATATGTGAGAATATTTATTTTAGTTATGATAATAACATCCCAAAGGTTCATGGTAATTCTTACACTCCTTCTTATGTTTAGGGAACCACACATCATGTGTTTGAAAAATCCCTTGGGATGCCCCGAACTAAGATCCATTGAGCTAGTTCTCTAGAATAAAGGTTAATGAGGGATTTTTTATGCCTCCACATGTTCCAATGGATACTAAATAGACATGTTGATATGTTTGGTTGTAGTGGGGGGACTATACCCTCTGGAGATAAAAATGATAACAGTAATAATTAATGAACTATAGAAGTCCTCAATCAGACACAATGGATGATATCTAGGTAAAAATGACAGTATAAATACAAGTTAACTTGTTTTATAAAAAATAATGTATACATTCCATGATAGTCATAAAAAAGTACATAATAACCCCTACAGACTGGTTGTATAAATTTGTATGAAATAAACCAAAAATAAACTCTAGTTTAGAACCAAAAACCAACATGGTCCAACTTTTGAAGTCCATTCCATCCATATATTACACCTTTTCACATCTCACCTCATTGGTGTTCAGTCCACAAGCCTGATCCATTTCCATTACTCAAGGACATAAAGTTTGTATACATCTTGAGGGGCCTGTGATGGGTGTGAGTATGAACTTAGTAAGACACCAGTAAATTGTTCATGTATTATATCCATAGACATACTAGTGTATGAAAAACAAAAATTAATATACATTACTAACATGTCACATGACTTACCACACTTGTGCTCTGTAGTCACAATGGATTACATTCATACATTGGCCAATGCCGGAGTGGAATGATATATTGACCGACCTTCATGTCTTAGGAACACTCGGTCTCCCATCTATTTATAAATAACATAGAATCACATGCCCACATCGCCACGTAAAAAACATATAGAGTAAATATGATGTCCCATTGGAACACCCATAAGAATATCATAGGACTATTGGGGTTCTACTCAATTATCACAATCAGAATAATAGACTGATATCCCAAGGAACAATGATATTTTTTCATTCATAATCCTGGACCATTAGCCTCAATATCATGGGGAGTCTCAACCCCCATCTAATGGTATGTAACACCATCCCCCATGGTATTCTACTCAACAATTCATGGTATGTGGTTTCTTATATGTTTGGTATTAGATACATTGTGTGTATGTAATATGTCATTTTTAATTCTATATGGATAGGCAATATTAAAAGAAGGGGTGAGCTATTTGAAATTTCAAAAATAAAATAAACATGTTTTCATATATAAAATATTGGTGCCATTCTTCTCATCCATCCTTGGTCGGTGGTTTCTTATGCGATGGGTATGTGATTTATGACCCTAATATGGGTAGGGAGTGGTCTATGAGGATGGATGTTATGTGATATTGGTGTGATAAGAAAGTATATGGGTGGTGAGATTCATTTCCTATTATAGAATTCCAGATAAATGATATATGGGTTTTTATTATTATCATTGAACATAGTATTTGGTATTCACCATGATTACACCTAGATAGATTCTAATGGAGTTTCAGGATGATGGAGGCTTGGTACCACTAAGGAATGCACAATAGGAGACCATTTAGGGTAGATATAACAATGAACCACTGGTAGAGGCTATAAGGTACGCCAAACATACATAGTTTATTTTATAGTTTCGGTCATGGATAGATAAGCATCAAGGGGGTATCCTGGAATGGTTCATTTAGAGGTTTTACATGGGATATTATGGAGCTAATTCATCTATGGAATATCTGATGTGGGGGTTACAATCAAAGGACCATCCTTTAATCAAACATAAATGTGGACCATAGTAAGTAGATTCTTGGATAAAGTATGTGTGACTGATCTTTGATTAGATTTAGAAGCCCCTATAGATGAGGGGGAATCTAGAAATGTACATGAACAGGTGTCTACGAAATCATAGAAGAGATATAAAAGGGATATGTAGGTAGGAATGGGGGACTGGAAGTGAAGGACATAGAGATTAGGTTCTTCAATCACTTCTTATTGGAGACATTAAAGGTATGTTGAGCTTGGGAGTTTGTGATCATGCACCCAGGATATGCATCGATCATATACTATGTTTGTAGGTTCATACACATTACCCATTTTATAACATCTATATATTGGGATGAAATAACCCTATTTAGGTGGTTTTAATATGGTTTAAAACATTCTATCAAGGTACTGATAAATATTTTCAGGTTGATATCATTCTTGGAGGTGGTAAACTATGTGTTGATAGTCAAGGGGAATTTTACATAAATGACTAATTTGAGACATATGGTAGTGCCATGTGATATAATTATAAGGGATTTGGGTATCCATAACTGTGGCTATGTCGTGTCATAGTTGGGGATTTAGGCAATGGATTTTATTAGGACACTAAGTAGTGGATTGTTGATGTTTTTTATCTAGAGAGGGTAGCTAGGTCACATTGATACTCAATGTAAATATCCTCAAAAGGATTTTATGTTATGTGGGTAGAAAAGGCATCATCAAAGGTTCTTCCTGAGGATGTATTAGACAGATGTGTTCCAAGGATCAGGTCAGAGTCTAAGATCTGATTTTGTGTAAAGACCGGGAATTTTGGTGGAAATGTTTTTCATAAATTCATGGGAATTTTACGAGTCCGCAAAAACTAGAAGTGTGTGATTTTGTGGCCCGGTGTGCCCAGAATCAATTTATGATGTTTTGTTCAGGTACGTTCAGTAAACGTACGAGCATGTTTGAATAAATTTTGAACTGGCGCTCGGAATTGAAATATGTGGTCACCATCGAACTCGTTGTGTCGGTATTCGATTAAGGAGGCTTCACTTCAATTGCAGTGAGTCGATAATAGAAGTTAATTTTTGGGTTTTCTTGAAAAAAATAATAAAATAATATGTGCAACGCTTTATTTTATTTGAGCCGCCAATTGAGTGTTGTGTGGTTAAAACCTACTCTTAGAAGTTGAAGGTGGGTCCACCACACCTTAACCTACCATGAAAGGTTTTGGAGGTGGGGCCCACCCAAACTCAACCTCCCATGTGAGGATAAATGAGATGGGGACCACACAGGGCTTAACCTCTATTAATGAGAGGAGATGAGAACCTCTCAAATCCCCTCATTAATGATGGGGGAGCCTTTTGACCTCCCCATTAATTAATGGAGCCAACACATAGTTTATTAAGACAACTTCACCCCATTATTTAAATGGGTCATCTCATTTAATTAATTGCCACAATTTGAATTTTAAACTCAATAATCTAAAATAAAAGACTATATTTTATTTGGTGGGGATAGAATTTCATTTGTTGGCAAAGGATGATTAGAGGATCATTGGGAGAAACCCTTGAACGAATAACCATTCTACCAATGAAGAATGCCGGCAAAAATATTCCATGGGCTTCTTCCTTGGACTTCTTTCCCGGAAACCTACCGACGTGAAGCATCTTCCACAACCATAATGCATATTCGGGAGTGAAAGACTGCGGCAGACACAATGAGCGACAACTCTATCTTCTTTCCACGACTTCAACATAAATGACTGATAATCAAAAGGTTGGGGGTTGAAATTCAGTAATAAAACATTATTTTCATCATCTTCATTTGAAAGTAATCGATGCAAAGGTTTATAAGAAATTTTTGTTCATCGTTCTCCTTTGATGAACCAATTTCTATCACCTCTAAACGCAGAGGGTGTGGGCCAAACTAACATGTCCTGACTCCATCCGCCTATCTTTTGTGATGTTTCTTTGGCATGGTGATGAGGCGATGATGACGAAGATGGAAACTACAAAGGATGCACTACCCACTGCCTCCATGAATCGCACCTCCCTTGCAGCGCATCGATGCTTCCGGCCGAACACCGCCAGCCCGCGCCAGCCCGAGCCGCGCCGAACCGGCAATAGTGGAAAAAACATTTAACACGTCAGTATTTTTCATGTCTGTTCTATATAACCAATGTGAAAATCTATAATGATCGATATATCACATCGATTATTTTATAACTGACGTTATATATCGATCATGATCCATATTTTATGTCCGTTTTTTTAAAACTGAAGTAAAATATACGGAGATTAGATTTTTGTTGTCTGTTATTGTATAACTGATGTGAAAATCAAATCTAGTATGATTTATCACGTCTTTTATAAAATATCCAATGTGAAAAAGGATTGCTCAGTGCTTTACCATGTCAGTTTTAAAAAAATCTATGTGATAAAGCCAATCTCAGTAATTTATCACATCGGTATAAAGTGGCATATATCACATCGGTTATGAAATAACTGACCTAACACCTAGTTTTCTACATCGGTTATTAAATAACAGACATTATAAATATTTAAAAAAATGATTATATCACATTGGTTATTAAATAACCGATTTGATAAATCTTTTAAATGATTTATCACACCCAGTATTCAGTCATTCTATTTTCTTCGATCGGGCGACCTGTGACTCTTCTCTATCACACAGAAAAACTAGAATCAATTCGTAGAAGTCATTCCCTCCATCCTTGATTTTCCAAAATCATTCCTTATATTTATTATTATCATATTTATCAGGTTTACTTACAACACTCAAGTAATCCTCACGCGACTCGTTTTCAGTTTTTTTTCCGCGATTCCCTAAACTAATTTGTTGAGATGTAATTTTTCATTGTTCTTGCAATAATGATTAGTTTAAAAGTGTTCATATATACCATGCTAAATTCATTTCTAGTAAAATAAACCTATGGAAGTAATTTCATGCAATATTATGATTTTTGTGTGTTCTATCATGTATGTGTGCATGTACAGGGGTTTCTAAGAGGGTGGGGGTTGTGCAAGTGGGTGGGGGTGTCAAAGGGGGTGTGGGGTCTATCCAAGGGGGTTGGGCGTGTCCACGAGGATGCGGGGGATGTCACAGGGGGTGGGTGGTGGTGTATAGGGGTTGGGGGGTAGTCTAGGGGTGTGGGGGTGTCCAGGGGGGTTGTGTGGGCAGTTCAGTTAGGTGGGGGTGTCCAGGGGGTGGGGAGGCGTCTAGAGGGTGTGGGGGTTGTCCAAGGGGGTTGGGGTGTCCAAGGGGGTGTGAGGGATGCCAAAGGGGGTGGGGGTGGTGTCCAGGGGGTGGGTCATTCTAGAGGTGTGGGGGTTTCCAGGGGGTCGGGTGGGCTTTCAAGTTGCGTGGGGGTGTCCAAGGGGTGTTAAAGTGGGTGGGGGTGGAGTCCAGGGGGTGCGAGGGCTGTCCAAGGGGTCTGGGGGTGTCTAAGGGGGTGCGGGGGATGTCAAAGGGGGTGGGGGTGTTGTACAGGGGGGTGGGGTCTATCCAGAGGGGTCGGGGGGTTGTTTAGAGGGTTGGGGGTGTTCAAGGGGTGTCCAAGGGGGTAGGAGGTGGGGGTGATGTCTAGGAGGGGTGGCGGTGTCCAAGGGGTGGGGCTGTTTAGAGGTGTTTGGGGGGCTATCCAGGGGGTGGGGTGTCCATATGGGTGGGATGACTGTCCGAGGGGGTGGTGGTGTTCTAGGGGTGTCCAAGGGGGTGGGGGTGGTGTCCAAGGGGGTAGGGGATAAGTGTCAGTTGGGATTGACTATAGCATCATGGTTTGTGAGATTTTTACAAGATTATTGGATTTTTTCATGGATGTTAGGATATTATTTATTAGGGTTGTTTAAGGGGATGGGGGGTGGTGTCCAAGGTGATGGGGGTGGTGTCCAAGGGGGTTGGTACAGTCTATGTTTGAGGTTTCCACTATGATTTTTAGGGATTCAAGCATTACGAAAATATGATGGGTGTTGCAATATGATTCTATTTGGATATATATATTTTGATTAGTCATTGACTATGAGAAAATTATTGGTTATGGGGGAGGCCATGTCATGGTTTTCAAAGATGCGTAGTTATCCTGACCCCATTGTGTCGTGATGATAGGCTTTACACTATGATTTTCTCCATCCGAGTTTTTATTTTAAATTTTATTTGATTCTTAAGTTTACTTAATTTTCTCCAATTTTCAATCAACCATTGCAGGCCCCATTGTTTTCTTTGATTCCATGGAATTTCCTTAAATAAGTTACTTATTCCATGTTCTTCTTCCTTTATTATTTGTTTCTTTTTTCATCTCCTCCCACTTCATCTTCTCCTTCATTCCTTCTATTATTAGTATTGTTTGGTCATTTTTAAATTGACAGTTTAATAGTAATCAATGTGTTATAGGGTTATTAGGAGAGTTGGGGGTGTCTAAGGGGGTGGGGGCTGTCGATAGTGGTGGGGGCTGTCCAGGGGGCGGGGGGCTGTCCAGAGGGGTGGGGGCTGTCCAACGGGGTGGTGGTGTCCAGGGGGTGTCTAAGGGGGTGGGGTGGTGTCCAAGGGGTGGGGGTGTCCAGGGGGTTGGGGGTGTCCAGGGGGGTGTCCAAAGGGGTAGGGTTGGGGGAAGGTGTCCATGAGCGGTGGGGGTGTCCAAGGGGGTGGGGGTTGTCCAGAGGGGTGGGGGGATTTCCTAGGGGTTGGTGGTGTTCAGGGGGTTTCCTAGGGGTGGGGGGATGTCCAAGGGGGTGGTGGTGTCCAGGGGGTGTCCAAGGGGGTGGGAGTGGGGGTGGTGTCCAAGGGGGTGGAGGTGATGTCCAGGGGTGGGGTAGTGTCTAGGGGTGGGGGCTGTCCAGAGGGGTGGGGGTTGTCCAGAGGTTTCAAATCGTTAGGATCTGTGTAATTCTTAGTAGTGAATGTATACATATTTTAATATTTATACTTCATATTTCTTTTTTACAGAAGGGTGAATTTGGTATCCAGATTCACCAGGATGTATTCTTTGTGAACATTAAGAAGAAAGGATCCAAGATGAATTTAAAACTATTATATCTAACTATATTTTCTTTTTAAAATTATATTCAAGCATATATTTTTTAAATACACATATATTTGTTTTATATTTCAAAATTATTTTACATTCAAATTATGATGTTTTTCATATAAACATATATTTGTCTGATCTTCAAAATATGTATAATTTTTTTATTTTTTATAGGTAATAATGAGTCGAAGTTGGATTATGGCACATAGAATGAGAAATGAATATGTGGAAGGTGTTGATGCCTTTTTGGAATTTTCTAAACAAAATGTTCCAAGTAGTGGAATTTTTTTCTGCCCAAGCCTGAAATGTTTGAATATGAAGAAGTTGAAAATTATAGAGATAAAAGATCATCTGATTTGTCACGGTTTTAATCCGAGTTACAGCCCTTGGATTTGGCATGGTGAAACTATACGGAATGTCACTGATGATGATGTTTCACAAGCTGGTGACTCCAATGGAGTTGAAGAAATTATTCGCAATATTGAAGAAGAACAAATTGAGATAGAACCGACAGTTGTGCGTTGATATGGTGATGCTGAAAAACCATTATATCATGGTTTAACATATTTTACGGTTTTTCGGTGGTGTTAATATTGATTAACCTAAAGGTGAAACATGGTTGGAGTGACAGAAGTTTTACAGACCTACTACAATTGATTAAAGACATTCTTCCAAAAGATAACTATCTTCCTGATTCACATTATTAGTCTAAGAAAATATTATGCCCGATGGGATTGGGATACAAGAAAATACATGCATGTCTGAATGATTGTATGATATATAGGAAGGAATATGAATTTTTGTCAGAGTGTCCTAAATGTTGGACATCACGGTATAAGGTGAATGAAAAATCATAGGCTGATTTAGAGATTACAAAGATCCCTTCAAAGGTATTTTGGTATCTTCCTATAATTCATCATTTCAAAAATTTATTTTCTAATTCACAGGATGCAAAAAATATAAGATGGCATGCTCAAGAGCGGTTATGTGATGGAAAAATAAGTCATCCCGCTGATTGTGCACAATGGAAGAAAATTGATGAGTAGTATCCTATATTTGCAAATGAAATTAGAAATCTCATACTAACAGTTTTGCACAGATGGAATGAATCCATACCGAACCATCAGTAGCACACATAGTTCATGGCATGTTTTATTGGCAATTTACAACCTCTCTCCTAAAGTTTGTATGAACAAATATTTCATGTTGAGTATAATGTTCTTTGGTCTGAAGTAACCCAAAAATGATATTGATGTTTTCTTATCACCGTTGATTGATTAGTTGAAACATTTATGGGAGGATGGTATTAGGGTGTATGATTATTATAAAATGGAATGTTTTCAACTGCATTTAGTCCTTTTTTTCACTATAAATGACTTCCCAGCATATGGTAATTTGTCTGGATAAATTGTTAAAGGGCATAAAGCATGTCCAATTTACGAACAATAGACTTCATATTGTCAATTTCATCATGAGAGGAAAACAGTGTACATTGGTCATCGAAAGTTTTTTCCTATGGATCTATCTTATAGAAGACTAAAAAATGCATTAAATGGGTCACAAGAATTTGATATTGCTCTAAAACCTTTATCCCATGATCTTTATTTTGAGAGGGTGAAAAACATTGATGTGACATTGGGAAAGACACAGAAATCTAGTAATGATAGACATATTTTTTAGAAAAGGTCAATATTTTTTGAGCTACCATATTAAAGATATCATGAAGTTAATCATAATGTTGATGTCATGCACTTGGAGAAGAATATCTGTAATAGTTTTATTGAAATATTTTTAGGTATTAAAGGAAAGAAAAAATATGGGTTGAATGCAAGATTAGACTTACTATCAATGGGAATGTGTTTGGAGTTAGTTCCCACTCCTAATGAAAGATAAAAAATTTCATCCCCCGTCTTGTCATACATTATCAAAGATGGAGAAAATTAGCTTTTTCAGTGTCTTCATGATATCAAAGTGCCTCAATGTTATTCTTAAAATGTATATCATTTTGTCTTATTGAATGACTTGAAGTTAATAAGTATGAAATCTCATCATTGTCACGTTATAATGCAATAACTTCTACCAGTTTCATTGCATGGAATATTGCCCATCCATGTCAAAAAGAATATAATGAAGTTGTGTTATTTTTTAAATTCAATTTTTAATAAGGTGATTGATGTGAATGCATTGAAAATTTTGGAAGAGGATTCAATTTTTATACTTTGTTAATTGGAAATTTATTTTCCTCCAACTTTTTTTGATATAATGGTGCATTTAATGATTCATATGGTTTGAGAAATAAACCTTTGTGGACTTGTATATCTTTGTTGGATGTATCTTTTTGAATGGTATATGAAAATATTAAAGGGGTATGTTATGAATCCATATCGACCTGAAGCCTAGATTATTGAAAAGTATATTTCTAAGGAGGTTGTAGAGTTTTGTATGAGATACTTGGCTGCGGCGCAACACATAGGTTTGCCTCCATCTCACCATGAACGAGTTAATAATGAGGTAAAGGGGATCCGTGGATTGAAATTCAATTCATTGTCAGCTGAATAAATGAAGAAGTTAGAATCAAATATCTTTAATAACAAAGATGATTCTCAATCGTATATCACAATGCATATTAAAGAGTTGAAATAATGTCATCCAAAGAAAAAAATGTGAATTTTGAATGAGCACAACAAAAATTTTTTTTCCATGGTTTAAAAAGACCTTGCCTGGTAGATCAGATGTATCAGAGACATTAAAATGGATAGTGAGTGGCCCATGTTTAAATGTGATAACATGGTCTGGTTGTGACATTATTGGATATACATTACATATGAAATCTCAGGACAACCGAAGTAAAATTCAGAATAGTGGTGTATTTTTGTTTGCAGAAGCAATGCATTTTTTGAGTGCTAAGGAAAAAAACCCAATTTCTGCATCAAGTGCATATTATGGAGTGATTGAAGACAAATGGGAGGTAGATTAATTTAAAATTAAATTTCTTGTTTTTAACTGTAAATGGTTTATCAATAACAACAGTGTCAGACATGATGAATTTGGAAGGAAAATTGTTAATCTAAATAGATTGGAAGACACGTCTGGTTCTTTTATAATGGCAACACATGAAAAAATATATATATAGTAGATCAATCAGATATGAAGTGCACTATTGTTTTACAAGGGAAAAAACAATATTTTGGTGAGGATAAACTTGATGAAGACGCTGATTTATGTGAGATCCCTACTTCTATGGAAAGATTAACAGAACATAATGATGAGTATGTTGCAGACATGGTTTTTTCCATAAGGAATGATCACGATGGAGGAATTTGGGAAAACAATCCATTTGTACATTCCAAAAATTACAGGTAACATTTGTTTATTTCTTTTTTACATTTATTATTTTCATAAAATGGTAGATATTGTATGTTTTTTCTTTATTAAAACATATATTAAAACCAAAATAAGTATATGTTTTTGTTTGTTTTAATTATTTTTAGTTTACTTTTCAAGTTTACCATTATATTAATTATATATCTATTGTTTTTGTTCAGTGACAATTAATTTACCTTGTTTACCATGTTTACTAGGTTTATCATGTTTTAATTTCGTTTAGATTACTTTATCATGTTTACCAATACATAAATTATATGTCTATTATTTTTGTTCAGTGACAATTACTTTACCATGTTTAGCATGTTTACCAGGTTTACCATGTTTACCATGTTTACCATATTTACCATCTTTACCATCTTTACTATAATTACCATTTTTTAACATGCATACCATATTATCCATATTTATTATTATGTAACTCAGTACAATTTTATATTTTCTAATTATAGTAGTATTAATATATTTGAATTTTTATTTTTGTGAACTAATGTTTGTTTGTTTTTTGATTTGAAGGATAATGACATATCAATCAATTGATCAACCACATGATTTTAGATATGAGCATATTGGTCATACCTCTGGGGAGGAACATTCTCATTCTCATCTTGATATTCCCCAATATTCCTCCTGTTTTCCCATTACTACAAAGAGTTCAAGAGTTGGAAAATGTGGGTGCACAGGTTTACCAAAATTATCACTTGCATGTACACAGGATCAGAGGATACTTATTGAGTTTGATGAGGGTGATATTCCAAGAGGTGAAAATGTAAAAATTTTAGGAGTTTTGTATCCACGCAGGGTAAGTGAAAAGTAATCATTTTGTATGATGACTGGAGAAGTGTAGACAAAGCGATAATCTCTCAGTTGTGGGAGACAATTTTGGTAAGATATTTTGCTATTGTTTTCCTATTATTTAAATGTTTCTAATATATATAATATGTTTGACCTCTTCTTTATCAGATGACATTTGATATTCCTGACACTGGAGGAGTCAGGAAGAAATGATTATCAATGGATACTTTGAGGTGGAGGGATTTCAAATCAACCCTCACATCTGATTTCATTTTTCGTCATAGGAGTCATGAAAATCCATTTCGTATATATCCTTTCATAGATGAAGACACATGGAGACTTTTTGTTGAAATTAGAAGAAAAAGATTCATTTTTGGTAAGGGAAATGTAAACTTTTATATGCTTTCTTATATAAATGATCTCATTTCTATTTTGTTAATGAATTATTAATCTTAATTTATAGAAAACAAGGAAATATCATCAAGAGATCCAATCTAAAAATATATAACCTCATAGTTTATCTCAGAGAGGGTATAAATTATTGTAAGAACAAATGATGACAGAAAAATTACAAAAACTAAGAGCTGAGTCTTCTAGCTCTAGAGAGGTGGCCCCACCATCCCCTCCATCTAGACTTGAAAAATGGAAGAGAGCTCGGATGGGCAAGAAAGGGAAATATCTTTCAGAAGATTTTAGAATCATAGATGAGAGGATTGTAAGATATCTATTTTATTTATTTAAGTTAACTATTTTCTTCATAAAATTTCAATCATTACAGAAATGTTCAATTAATTAATACTTGATTATTTTGAGGAGAAGAGCTCACATGGGGTATTTATAACTGCTGGGTGGAAGGATATTTTATCTGTAGCATTGGGAAAGCCCAAACATCCTGGTCATGTATGAGGATATTCGGCAGGTGTATCGGTAAGAAATGTGTTTCCACATTCTATAAATACTTCTGTTGAGGGTGTTTATAAAAAAAATATAATCCTTGGAGGTTGAAGATTATAATATTATTGCGATGATGGAGGAAAATATTAGAGTGTCAGTACAGTCTATGTTTACATACATGCAAAGACAATTTCATACTGCATTTCCCACTCCTCCACCTCCCTCTGCAAACCCCATTATTTATCTTCCACCTCCACCAGTAGCTATCACTCCCCCACCTCCCCCTACAGACCCCATTATTCATCCTCCACCTTTTCCAGTAGCTCCCACTCCCCCACCACAGCCCGCAGACCCCATTTTTTATCCTACTCCCCCACCGCAGCTTTCTACTTATTGCGAGTTGTATATTGATGATCCTTACCATCATATAGTTTCATATGGGTTGGTATATTGTATAGGAGATATATTTCATCATCAAAAATTAGTGGTAGAGAATCAGAGGGTCACTGTACAGGATATTATAGATAGATCAGCTTGAGTACCATTACATACAGATGTGGTGACGATAGTTGGACATAGTATCAGCCATTTTTTAATTTGGCCACCCAGACATCTTCGACTCATTACCAAAGAGGTATGTATGTTATATCTTCTATTTTTTTTGTTAAAGTTGTTTTATCATTTGAAAACTAATATATTTTTCTATTTATTTTTATAGGAATACTTTAAATGTAATGAAATACTGTATAGACAACAACAAAGACAAATGGCAATGACATCAGATACAGATTCTAGTAGTTTTGATAAATTTTTCAAGATATTCAACTTTGTTGGAAGATAATTATGAGTTTCCAATAGAAGCTAATGTTTTCTAACGTGCAATAATTTTGGGGATTATGAAAGATAATATCATGGAGCTTGTTACTGGAGATAAGTTGGGCATCAACGTGGTGCAAATTTTTTCCATGTAAGTCTTAACACCTTTTCCCTACATTATATTTATTTAAAATGTATACTTATGTTTATTTTGTATTAGGTATCTTTATAACATTTGTGAGAAGAATTAGCGGACAGATGTATATGGGTTCATGGACCCACATTTGATTTCCCCTAAAGCATGTGCAATGGATGAGGAACAAAGAATGCTTTATATTGCCGAAATACTTTAACATAATATAGTCACACAATGTTGGATGATGCCTTTTTATGAGAGGTATGAAACAAATCTCTCGCAAAGAGTTCATTATCTTTTAACATTAAAAAACACTAACCTTAAATTGTCTTTTATAAGTGATCATTGGATGTTAGGGGTTTTTTCCTAAGGGAGAAGACACTTTATTGGATATGCTATGTCCATGGTGATGTGTAGGAAAGTTTTAATAAAATTTTGGAAAATTAAGTATCAATTTCCCAATAGTTTTATATATTTTAATTAATTTTAAATTTATCTCATTCGAATTATTTTCTAACAGGGGATGGGTATTCTTTAGAAAAAAACACAGAGAAAAGGTGTGCGAAGATAAAATATGTAATTGTAAAGGTAAATATCCATTTATGTACTTTTTGATTTATTAAATACAAATTATATATTGAATATACACTCATTCAAATAGAATTTTCATGAACAACAAGGCGTCATCGAATGCGGAAATTATATGTTAAGATTTATGTATCAAAAAAAACAAACTGGGATAGTTGGGAACACTAACATGGTAAGATTTCCTTTTAAACATTTTCATAATATTTCATTTGATTTATTAATTATACACGTTAACTAATATCCTTTTAATTTGTATCTATTTGATGACCATCAACCCTATAGTTCTCATGATGTTAAACACTTCCAAGTAGAATGGTCAAATTATTTTACAGGATTGATTGAATTTTAGTTGTTTGTAGTGTAAAATTTAATTTTGAATATTTTCATTGTAATTTTGTATATGGTAGTCAATTAGGTTGGATTTAGATGTTTTTAAGTTGACATTGTTTGTTTTTAATGTTATATATGTGAATGTTTAATTTTTCTCTACTTCTTGTTTTGGTCTACTTATGATGGTTTTTCCGGTATGGATTCTAGTCTCGGGGAAGGGGTTCCAAGGGTGTGGGGTTGTTCAATGGGGTGGGGGTATCCAGGTGTGTGGGAGGGCTATCCAGTGGGGTGGGGGGTATCTTGGGTGTCCATGAGAGTGGGGGGGGGGGGCAGTCTAGGGGTGGGAGCCTTTCCAGGAGGGTGGAAGGGCTGTCCAGTGGAGTGGGGGCTGTCGAGGGGGTTTCCAGGGGTGTGGGGGTGTCTTGTGGGGTGAGGGGGGTTTCCAGGGGTGTGGGAGGGCTGTCTAGTGGGTGGGGGCATGTCCAGTGGGGTGGGGGTCTAGGGTGTCCATGGGGATGGGGGCCGTCTAGGGGGTGGTATAGGAGGCGCTTCCATCCCTTGGGGGGCGAACGCCGCTGTAAGGTAATCAACACTCCCACATGTGAAACATTTTGAGAGCTCAAGCTTTTTCATGTGGGAGTGATGAGTACCTTCCAGTGGCATGCCCCCCAAGAGATGGTGGTGCCTCCTCTCCCAGCACCAGCTGTCCAGAGGTTTTCTAGGGGGTGGGGGCAGTATAGGGGTGTGGTGGGGGCAGTCCAGTGGGGTGGGGGTTCTAGTCTGGTTTTGATCGGGTTTTGGTATGGGGGTGTCCAGTGAGGTGGGGGTGTCGTGGGGTGTGGTGGGGTTTGTCCGGTGAGGTGGGAGGTTGTCAAGGAGGGTGGGAGGGATGTATAGGATATTGGGGGGGATGTCTAGGGGTGTCCAGGAGTGTGGGGGTAGTCCCGAGGGTGGGGGATGTCTAGTGGTGTGGGGGTGTCCAGGAGTGTGGGGGGGGGGGGTTTCCAGGGTCGTGGGGCTGTCCAGCGGGTCGGGTAGTCTATGGGTGTGGGGGGATGTCTAGTGTGTGTCTTGGAGGATGGGGGGTAGTCCCGGGGTGGGGGAAGTCTAGGGGTATGAGGGGTGTCTAATAGGGTGGGGGAAGTCCAGGGGTGTGGGGGGATGTCCAGTGGTGGGGGTAGTCCAGGGGTGTGGGGGGTGTCCAGAAGGGTGGGGGCAGTCCTGGGGGTGGGGGCAGTTCAGTGGTGTGGGGGTGTCCAGGTTGGTGGGGGTTGTCTAGAGGTATGGGGGCATTCCAGAGGGTGGGGGCAGTCCAGGGGTGTGGGGGGGTGTCCAGGAGGGTGGGGCAGTCCCAGGGGTGTGGGATATCTAGGGGTGTGGGGGTGTCCAGAAACATGGGGGTTGTCCAGGGATGTGCGGGGCTATCCAGGGGTGCAGTCCAGGGGTGTGGGGGGTGCCCAGAAGGGTGGGGGTAGTCCCGGGGGTGGGGGCAGTCCAGGGGTGTGGTGGTGTCCAAGAGGGTGGGGGTTGTCCAGGGGTGTGGGGGGTTTTCCAGGGGGGTGGGGGGAAATCCAGGGGTGTGGGCGTGTCCAGTAGGGTGGGGGAAGTCTTGGGGGTGGGGGCAGTCTAGGGTGTGGTGGTGTTCATGAGGGAGGGGGGTTGTCCAGTGGTGTGGGGGGATTTCCCGAGGGTGGGGTAGTCTAGGGGTGGGGGTGTCTAAGGGTGGGGGCAGTCCAGGGGTGTGGGGGGTGTCCAGCAGGGTGGGTGTGTCCAAGGTTGTGGGGGATTTCTATGGGGTGGGGGGCAGTGCAGGCGTGTGGGGGTGTCCAAGAGGGTGGGGGAAATCCCGGGGGTGGGGCATTCTAGGGGTGTGGGGGTGTCCAGGAGGGTGGGGGGTTTTCCAGGGGTGTGGGGGCTGTCCAGAGGGTGGGGGCATTCTAGGGGTGTGGGGGTGTCTAGGAGGGTGGTGGGTAGTCCCGGGGGTGGTGGCAGTCTATGGGTGTGGGAGAGGAGGCGTCTCCATCCCTCAGGGGGTTGAACGTCACTGGAAGGTACTCATCACTCCCACATGTGAAACATTTTGAGAGCTCAAGCTTCACATGTGGGAGTGATGACTATCTTCCAACGGCATGCCCCGCGAGGGATGGCAACCCCTCCTCTCCCAACACCAGTTGTCCAGGGGTTTTCCAGGTGGTGGGGAAGTCCATGGGTGTGGGGGTGTCCAGGGGTGTGTTGGGGGCTATCCAGTGAGGTGGGTGGGTGTCCAGGAGGGTGGGAGGGATGTCTAGGCGAGTGGGGGGATGTCCATGGGCTGTCCAGGGCTATGGAGGGTAGTCCTGGGGGAGGGGGAAGTCCTGGGGTGTAGGGGGTGTCCAGGAGTGTGGGAGGTTGTCCAGGGGTGTGGGGGTTGTCCAGGGGGTGGGGGCAGTCTAGGGGTGTGGGGGACATCTGGGGGTGTCCAAGAGGGTGGGGGTAGTCCCAGGGGTGGGGGAAAAGACAGGGGTGTGGGGGTGTCCAGGAGGGTGGAGGGGTTGTCCAGGGTTGTGGGGGGCTATCCAGGGGGTGGGGGCTGTCCAGGGGTGTGGGGGTGTCCAGGTGGGTGGGGGCAGTCCTATGGGTGTGGGGTAGTCTAGGGTTGTGGGGGGTGTCCAGGAGGGTGGAGGGGTTTTCCAAGGGTGTGGGGTGGCTGTCCAGAGTTGGGGGGAATTCCAGGGGTGTTCAGGTGTCCAGGGGTGTGGGGGGTGTCCAGGAGGGTGGGGGTAGTCCCAGGGGTCAGGGCAGTCCAGGGCTGTGGGGGAGTTCAGGTGGGTGGGGGTTTTCCAGGAGTGTGGGGGGGGGGGGGGGGTTCTAGGGGGTGGTGGGGCGGTCCAGGGGTGGTGGGGAGTGTCCAGGAGTGTGGGGGTTGTCCAGGGGTGTTGGGGACTTTCCAGGGGTGGGGGCATTCCAGGTGTGTGGGGGAGTCCAGGGGTGTGGTGGGGGATGTCCAGTCGGGCGAGGGGGTTCTGGTCTGTTTTTGGTAACATTTTGGTCTATTTCAAGGGTTTGGGAGGGTTTTCTAGGGGTCTGGGAGTGTTGTCCAGGGGGTGGTGGGGAAGTCTAGGGGTGTGGGGGTGTCCAGAGGTGTGGTGGGTGGGGGGGGGGTTCTAGTCTATTCTGGTCTGTTTATGGTATGCTTTTTCTCTATTTCAGGTGATTTTAATGGGCATAGCAGTTGTTCGGGATTGTTTAAAAAATGTATTTTATGTCGGTTCTTTCATAACCGATGTAAAAAATGCATTGGTATTTGTTATAACATTGGTTATTTAAAAACCGACGTAATAACTTCATGGGAAATGGTTTCTACATATGTTATTTCATAATCGACATAATAAATTGGAATGGATAGTATTTTATGTCGATTATAAAATAACTGATGTCGTAGATATGTTTTTATGTCGGTTATTATATAACTGACCTTGAAAACCGCTTGCCAGACCAGTTTATCACATCGATTATAAAAATAACCGATGTGATAAACGCTTCGGAAGAGTGGTTTATGACGTCGGTTTTATAACAATCGACATGAATGGGTTTACATCACGTCGGTTATTAAATAATCCATAGCATAAATCACCCCTCTGAAGCGTTTTCCATGTAAGGTTTTTATCAATCGACGTGAAAAAACGCTTCTGATTTGTGTTTTTTACGTCGGTTGTAAAATAACCAACTTAAAAAACATTGTTTATAAGGTCTCCTATAATAATGTCGACCAAAAGTCGACCTTAAAAAAATAACCGTCGAAAAAAACTTTTTCTGCTCTACTGCGGCAAGCCCGGCCTGCCCGTGGCCTCCCGGCCGCCCCACCGGCCTACCAGCGCTGTACCCGCGCCCTGCACGGCACCCCGCGTGGCCTGCCCCGCGCCATGACATCTTGCCCGTGCCCTGCCCGAGCCATGCCCGACCTCCTGCACGCCCTACTCGGCGCCCCGTCGGCCTACCCAGTGCCCCACCCTCCTGCTCGGCGCCCTGATGGCCTGCCCACACTTTCCAGGCGCACGACCGGCCTACCCCACGCCCTTCCGGCCTACCCCACGCCCCGTGCGGCCTGTCTGCGCCTTGCACAGCACCCCTCTGGCCTGCCCGTGCCCCGCGCTGCCACCCGAAGCCCTTCCTGGCGCCCCTCTGGCCTGCACGCGCCCCATGTGCCCTCCCGGCGCTCTGTCAACCTCCTGGGTCGAGCCGCCTACGCGGCGACCTCCAGGCTGAACTGTCCCCGCAATGCATTGTGTTGGACCCAACAGACCTGGATGAACCTAGCGGGCTAACCCCCCTGTCCCCCCCAATGGGTCAGGTCAGACCCATCAGGTCTGACTGGTTCAGCCTAGTCTGGGTTGGGCTGAGTCGGTCTGACCAGGTTGGATTGGGCCCAGTCCCATTACCGACCCCTTTACTTTTTTTGGCCATATCTTTAGTATCGAACATCCATTTAATGAATTGTTTGCAGCGCTGGTATTCTTGGAACGCGATGGGACCTTTGAGTGTACCCCAATGGAGTTCAGGGTAATGTTGAGATGTGGTCAGTTTGGAGCGTACATGAATCCAACCGGGCCCCCGTGACTAAAAAGCTTATAACTCCCAAACTAGGCATCTGATTGACGCACTGCCTGTTTCGTTGTGTCCCCTATGATGAGATGCACCATCGAGATACTTCTAGGTGAGAATTCATTACAGTTGGAGTATTTTCCTATATTTCATGGAGCAGACCCTCCAGGAGACGAGCGAGTGGAGTACGGAGGCCTAGTAGCTGGATGAGACCTGGTGACTACTTGACCAATTCGACTTGGAGTGATTCGACTTGCCCATTGGGGAGCACCTGGAAGATGGCGACAGACCCACGATGAAGGAGCGCATGGTAGTTGGAAGTAGACCCACTATACTTAATAGGATGAGTACATCTGCATGCAATTAGGGGGAGCACTTAGTAGTTAGTGGCAGACCCATAGTGGGGAGAACCTCTGTGTGAGCATGGGAGACCCACTGTACTTGACTGGTGTAGTACCTCAGTAGTTCAGGGTTATTGGGAAGCATCTGGTTGTGGCGGAAAGCCCACTATACTCGACAGTGGAGGAGTTCTCTAGTATTCGTGGTTTCGATAATAAAAATCATGGTTGAGATGAGTTGGTAAATTTTGTGTTTACCTCATGATTCAGATGGATTACTTCATAACTTTGGTATATGTATGGGAATATACCTAAGTAGGGTTATTTGTTGATTTCATACTTTGTGATTTATCCTTGTTGGATTTGATAATCCTTGAGGGTCTTGGGGTCACTATTGAGTATCGTTATACTCACCCCAGCACGGGCTATGCCCGCACCTCGTTGTGTTGGTTACAGACGACGAACAATGATGAATGAGGATTAGAGTATCAGGACTGGACAGTACCCAGAGGTGGACCTTACGACGAGTTTGTACACGGAGGAGACTAACAGACGTGGAGTACTGTGGAGGCTATCTGTACCTACCCTTCAGGTAGGAACCTTGGAGGATGACCTAGTAGCTACTTTAATTTTCATCAGTTGAAATTTTTTTTCAGATCAACCTATACTTTCCTGTTGGGATTGTATTTCTGCCCCTTTTACTTTCCATCACTTCTTTTGTATACATATTTACATAGTTTTTACTTCCAGATTGTACTCTATTGTGTGTGATTTCAGTTTATAAAGGAAATTACTTCCGAGTTTTAGGTATTCACGCCTTTGGTGATAGTCGTCAGACCCTGGCCTATGGAAGGTAGGCTTGGGGTAGTCCCAGCACGGGCCTCGGGGGACTGTTCATGACAAATTGGGGTCACAGTAGTCGGTTCTAACTTAGAAATTAGGGCTTTGATCATTCTTTTCTGTGAAGCAATAGTGTTAAGGGTACCGAGTGTGGATTTCAGTTCCATGAGTCCAGTATTGGTGTGGTAGACAATGTATCCAAACACCAAGACCCTGAATTCTGATTTTTGACTTAGTGCATGAAAACACTGATTACATGTGTGTTTTCAAAAGTTTTCTTTAAGTTAGCTCAACCAGGTCAGCTCACCAGGTATAATCTTTAGACTGTGTCGTGTCTGTTTCATTAAGGATGCCTCCCTATACACGACCGACTAGAGACCTGAGAGTTGTATGCGAAGATATCCCACTGAGCGATGAGGCCTCGGTGTAGGTCCCTCGTCCAGCGGAGGCACCAGCGGTACCACTACTCATTGGTCCACTCATGCCCCCAGCCCCAGCAGTAGACGATGAACCCCACTTGAGCACGTTGCACGAGATCCAGTGCCAGATTCCACCTAGGTTCAGGGAAGACACGGACCCACAGAAGGCTGAGGATTGGCTCGAGGCTATGGTGAGAGTCTTCATATTGGTAAGGAAACCAGCAGACCTTATGGTGATTCTTGCTGCTAGCCTTCTACAGGCAGCAGTGGGTAGATGGTGGAGTTTGATGCTCCAGGTTCACGATGAGATGACGCTTCTCTTGGCAGACTTTGAGATCCTATTTTGGGTAGAGTTTTTCCAAGCGACCCTACGTGCGTTGCAGATACAAGAGTTACTGCATCTACCACAGTGTAGCATGAATGTAGCTTAGTACTCAGTGAGGTTCACAGTACTCTTGCGCCACTCCACTGATATGGTATGAGACCCATTCTTCAAGGCCCAGACCCTCAAGTAGGGACTCAGGTGAGAGATCAGGGCTTCGATGATCTCCCTCAGCATCCCAACGCTGGCAGGGGTGTTGGAGACAACCCTATTAGTAGAGAGATTCCTTGTTGAGCAGTCTCCAGCAGCGAGACCCACCACTAATCGACATGCAGCGGAGTCATCTGAAGCTGACAGTAGGCAGATGTCACAGAGGTCCAAGAGGACCAGACCTACAGTTGGACGACCGCACGACTTAGAATCGGTTGTGTGGGGCACCCAGAGTGGAGATAGAGCCAGACATTCCAGGAGAGGACAATGTTACTCATGCGGCGGGCATGATCACATGGCTAGTGACTATCTGATCCGCCATTCAGATGATTAGTAGATGGTTGAAGGACCACCCAGGCAGAGACAGAGATTCGATTGAGGCGGTCCGCAGGGAGAATTCGGACGTGGTAGAGGAGTTGGTCGAGCAGTAGGCGGTGGGCGAAGATTCAAGGTCTTACTGCCACCACCGCCAGGAGGTCCACCCCGACCGTAGGGAGCAAGTGTATAGGGTAGATCTCAGCTCTAGGTAGCTAAGGCTTATGATCATGGAACTCCGGAGATTATTCAATGTACGATCTGTGTCTAATCCACCTTATCTGCCGTTCTTATAGACACAGGTGGCAGTCACTCTTTCCTTACCAATGCCCTCGTTCGGAGCTCAGATATTCCGACGGAGCTGTTGGCTCGATCCATACGGCTAGAGACTCATACGGGAGCAGACTCGACAATTATGCAATGGTTCCAGCAGTGTGATCTTACTTTAAGAGGCAAGAGCTTCGGCTGGGATCTCCTCATAGTGGCATCGAGGCATTATGATGTCATCTTGGGTATGTAATGCTTATCTACAATCCATGATCAGATCGACTGTATTAGGTGAAATGTGTGGTGTGTCCACATGGATGGGACCAGGTTCACCTTCACCTATGAGAAGGGAGCCATTGCATCACAATACGGACTTACTCGGAGGAGGGTTCAGCCGATCACTCATCAGTAGGTCTGCCTTACCCTCAGATCAGTTGATGTGGAGAGTCCGAGCTATCCTATAGTGGTGGACCAGTACGGGGATGTTTTCCCTGATTATGTTCCCGAACTACCTCCTCATAGAGAGGGAGAATTCTACCTTAACCTATACCTTGGGATGTAACAGATATCTACACCATCATATCAGATGGCTCCCACTGAACTTCGTGAGATGCGGGTATAGCTGGAGGACATCCCGGGGAAGGGATTCATCCGGCCTAGTGTTTCTCTTTGGGCAGCCTCAATTCTGTTTTCCAAGAAGGCAGATGGGAGCTTGAGGCTTTGTATCGACTACTATCGCCTGAAACAGGGACTGTGAAGAACAAGTACCCACTCACGAGGATTGATGACCTCATCGATCAGTTGAAGGGAGAACGGTGGTTCTCGAAGATAGACCTCGAAAGAGGATATCACCAGCTTACGGTTCAAGATGAGGATGTGCAGAAGACGGACTTCAGATGTTGGTACAGACATTATGAGTTCTTGTTTATGCCTTTCGGCGTAACCAACACTCTAGTTGTGTTCATGGGACTCATGAATAGGGTCTTCCAGCCATACCTCGGTCTCTTTGTTGTAGTATTCGTTAATGACATTATAATCTTACTCTACTACTGAGGAAAAGCATGCCTTCCATTTTCAGGTAGTACTGAACACACTCTGAAAGCACCAGCTTTATGGTAAGCTCTTGATGTGATAGTTCTGGATCCATGAGGTTCACTTTTTGAGACATTTCATCCTGGAGGTTGGAGTTTCAGTGGATCCATAGAAGATTGAGGCGGTATGTTCTTGGCAGCCACCCAAGAGTGTGACAGTGGTACGAAGTATCCTGGGTTTGGCTGGGTACTACCGGAGGTTCGTACTATACTTCTTCATAGTTTCATCACTACTATAATCCTTCATGAAGAAGGGGTGAGCCTTCATGTGGTCAAAGAGATGCCAGCAGAGCTTTTAGGAGCTGATGCAGAGGCTAACTAGTGCACCCATCTTGAGGCTTCCAGAGGAAGGCATAGGGTATGTATTATAATGCGACGTATTAGAGACTGGTCTCGGGTTTGTCCTGATGCAGGAGTGAGCAGTGATCACATATGGTTCTCGTCAGCTTAGACATCATGAGTATAACTACACTACCCATGAATTGGATTTAGCAGCAGTGGTCTTTTCCTTGAAGATGTGGTGACACTATCTGATGGGAGATAATTTTACAATGTACTCTGATCACAAGAGTCTCAGGTATATCTTCTCTCAGAAGTACATGAACCTGAGGCAACGGTGTTGGCATGAGTTCCTCTAGGAGTCTGACTTTGAGAAGGTCTATACTCTTGGGAAGGGGGATGTTTTTGCAGATGCACCCAGCAGGAGGTCTGGTATACAGCTTCTAGAAGAGGTGACAGAGCAGCTAGCTGCTTTACAGATATAATTTGTGGATAGAGATGGATCAGGCTTTCTCGAGTCTCTTACAGTCACTCCCCCATATCTTCAGTGAGTCAGGGAGGCGCAGCATGGAGATGTTGGCTGCGAGACATGATGTGCTGAGATATCCACAGGGCAGGCACCTGATCGATTTTCTGAAGGTGGGGAGCACATCATCCTCTTCATAGGACATACCTTGGTAACTATAGCACTTCAGGAGGAAGTGTTGAAGGAGATCGACACTTCCCCTCTAGTGGCACATCAAGGAGTAGAGAAGATGTACCAGGACCTTCGACGACAGCACTTGTGGCTAGGTATGAAGAAGGCAGTTGCAGAGTTTGTCTCTAGATGCCTCACTTCTCAGCAAGTGAAGGCTGAGAACCAGGTACCAGCAGTCTTTTCATAGCCTTTAGAGGTCCCGAAGTGGAAGTGGGATAGGATATCCATGGACTTTGTGATGGGTCTTCCACGTAAATCCAGGGGACATGAGTCAATTTGGGTGATCATTTACCAACTCACCAAGTCGGCCCACTTCCTACCGATCAGAGAGCAGGGCTCAGTAGAGAGCTCGGGACTCCTCTATGTGCTAGATATTGTGCGGATACATGGAGTAACTTCATCTGTTGTCTCTAATCATGACACATGCTTTACATACCAGCTATGGAAGGGGTTGCAGAAGGCTTTTGGGACGCAGTTTCGTCTGAGCACCGCCTTCCATCAACAGATGTATGGCTAGACTTAAAAGGACCATTCAGTCCCTCGAGGACATGTTGCAAGCTTGTTTCCTCGAATTCAGTCATAGCTAAGAGGATAACTTACCTTTGGTGGAGTTTTCCTACAACAAAAACTATCATTCTACCATAGGGATTGCCCCTTTTGAAATATTTTTTGGGATATCTTGTAGATCACCCTTAGGCTGGATAAACCTAGGGGAGTTAGCACTGGTGAGACCAGAGATGGTACGGGCTACCACAAAGACGGTGTAGATCATACAGGAGAGGATGAAGACTATAAAGAGATGGTAGAAGTCGTATGCCGACAAAATTTGGAGGCCACTGGAGTTTGAGGATGGAGACCACATCTTCCAATGGGTCTCACCTTGATGGGGTCTACGTAGATTTGGCCAATGCGACAAGTTATCTCCAAGATTCATCGAACCTTTTCAAGTCCTCGGTAGAGCCGGAGAAGTGGCTTACCGCCTAGCTCTTCCACCTCAGTTGCACTAGGTTCATGACGTCTTCCATGTATCACAGCTGAGGAGATACGTGCATGACCCTTCCAAGATCATCGACCATGGAGATCTGGACATCGACGATAGGGATACTTTAATGGAGGTTCTAGTGGAGATTATGTAATTAAAGGAGTGGGTCCTATGTAGACAGTCAATACCTCTGGTGCATGTTCGTTGGCAGCACGGGAACCTCCAGGAGAACACATGGGAGCGGGACACTCAGATGGATGCTCAGTACCCCCATTTGTTCCCATAGTTCGAGTTATAACTTACGGGGAAGTAAATCCCTAAGGTGGGGAGAATGTAAAGACCCATAATTTCTGTGGAATTTTTTTTCATAAACACATGGAAATTTTACGAGTCTGTTAAAACTAACGACATATGATTCTAAGGCCCGGTGCACCTAGAACCAATTTCTGATGTTTTTTTAGGTATGTACAGTAAACATATGAGTGAGTTTTAATAACTTTCGAATAGGTCCTCAGAATTGATATCTGAGGGCACTTTTGAACTAGCAGTGCCAGTATTTTCTTAAGGAAACCTTCACATCGAAGGTAGTGAGTTGAGAATAGATGTTAATCTTTGGGTTTTCATGAAAAAATAATAAAATAAAGTGTGCAACCATTTATTTTATTTGATCCACCAAGTAAGTGTTGGGTGGTTATAACCTCCTCTTGGAAGTTGTAGGTGTGTCCACCACACCTTAACCTCCCAAGAGAGGTTATAGTGGGGGGCCCACCCGAACTCAACCTCTCATGTGAGGATAAATGAGATTGGGACCAGACGGGGCTTAACCTCTAATTAGTGGGAGGATATTAAAACCTCTAAACTCCCCTCATTAATGAGGGGGGGGGGGGCTCTTGACCTCCCCATTAATTAATGGAGTCAATTCATAGTTTTTTATGCCAATATCACCCCATTAATTAAATGGGTCATCTCATTTAATTAATAGCCACAATTTTAATTTTAAACACAATAATCTAAAATAAAAGACTATCTTTTATTTGGAGGGGCTAGATCTTCATTTGTTGGCAAAGAAGGATTAGAGGATCATTGAGAGAAATCTCCAAATGAAGAACCATTTCCCAATGAAAAAAGTTGGAAACGATCTTCCACGGACTTCTTCCATAGACTTCTTTCCCAGACACCTACCGACATGAAGCATCTTCCACAACCGTCATGCATATTCGGGAGTGGAAGAGTGTGGCGGACGCGATGAGCGAAAACTCCGTCTTCTTTCCATGACTTCACCATCAACGACTGATAATCAAAAGGTAGGGGGTTTACTTTCAGTAATATACATTTATTTTCCTACCAGCGATGAGTGAATAATATAATGTTTTAGTTATATGGTTTTATATTTCCAATTTATAGAGGTATGATCCCTTAAAAGTAATATTTTACATGCCATGTATGAGACATCAATGAGTTGTAACTTGAATTTATTAAAAAAATATGTTATTTTCATTTTCAAGGCTCATTTCAATATAATTTCATGTCCTTATTAAATTTATGGATAGTTAAATAGATTTCCACCATAATTCAATGTTGAAATATTTCATTTAGTTTGATGCAAAAAACATTATTAAAACAATATTACATTATAATAATAAAAAGAAAAGTTATCAGATATATAAGGAATAAATAAATATAAGTGGACCAATAAATATGAATGGAATAAAGATGAGGATAATAATTATCCCTAATGAATAATATATAGATAATAATAAATAAATAAACTAAAAATTAAATATATATTTATATATATAATAATAATGTAATGTAATCATAGCCACATGGTATACAAATAAACATGTCAATGACATGTGAATCGTATGTACATGAAATGATGCTTGAATACACCCCTTATCATGACATATATGTATAAGAGGTAAATCTCATAATTCAATAGTTCAAAAAAATTCATCAACCAATCAATGTGAAATAATAATAAATCATAATAGAAATCAACTTGAAAATCTATTCTATTAATAGAAACATGATCTTTCCCTCGAGTGTGGGTTAGAATAACCTAAACATAAGGTATTTACCAAGTGATGACATATTTATAGTATCATTTATAGCTTCCAAAAAATTTAATAGAAGGAAAAATAATATTTATTACCACTTTATGTAATACTAGGTCCAGTTCAATGATAAGTAATTGAACATGAGTGTCATGTCCCATCAAGCATGCCTCCCCACATGCTAGAGGCTACTGACTGGTAGTGTGGGTCATTAGTTGGTAAAATGGGAGACTATACCCTAGAGGTCAATAATAAAGAATAGAGGAAGAATAAATAAATCAAAGGCATCAAAAGATAAAAATATGTGATGATTAATAATAAAAGGTTTACTCAAGATGTTCCAAAAATACAACCATGCCGGAAAATGGTGAGTCATAATACAAGAAATCAATATAAAGTAGGTAATAAAATAAATATGGTTGGAAAAACAAAAGTATAATTAAATAAGGACTCTAATTATTTATTTAATCCATGTTACATGCTTATCCAATTCTCGCACACCATGTCATCGTCCATAAAAAAATACAACAATGAAGCATAGGCTAAGTCTTAACCTACAAATAGGAGTTCTTCTTGGGTACCAAACGGTGGACCAAATAGGGTGTGATTAAGTCTCAGTAAGCCACCACCAATAGAATATAATCCATATATATATTGGGTAGAAAATGAAGTAGTTTTTGGTTTTAATTATAGGTTTAATGAACAAAATGTAACACGTGTCGGCTTGAGATCCCTGTGGAACTCCAGGTAGAGTAGACCAGCATCAACCTAATCCAGAACATATCTTGACATTAAATTATATATATATATATAATAATACATGTATATAAATATATATATACCCTGGTGAATACCCAAGGAATAAGACCCAGACATGCATATAAGGATACCATACTAGCCTCATAATTTAAATATGGCATACCATTCCCTATAATCACAAATGAATGATAAGTAATGTTATGCCCAAAAATTTCAAATGAGTGATAAAAGATTTCATGAAAAACAATATAAAATGAATGATTAGAGAAATAATGCCCAATATTTTGAATGGAAAGATAAGGGAATTTGTGGCCTGTAGTTTCGGATGAAATATAAGGGACATCATGTCTAATACCCAAATAATTGATCTAAATCATCATTTATAACATCTCATTTAAAGGGATCATGAATTTTCATATCAAATAATTCCTTTAACCTTGTTCAATAAACAAATATATCCTAATAATAATAATAATAAATCATTTTCATATAATATTTGAAAATAATCCAAGATATGGGTTTCCAACAATTTATTATTTAAAATATTGAAAAGATCATCTGTGAGATATATTTCACAAAATATGATTAAACAAGATTGTTTGATTTGTAAATTTATTTACAAGTAAAAAATAGAGACATGTTTAAATACTTTCCTTAATACAATTAAATTGATTCTAGAAGGTTTGTTTTTTATATTAGTCGAGATAAAGTAAAAAGGATCAAGGATTGGTTGGGGTGTGAAGCATTATGTTCGACATATTTGACCATTAAATTCGTTTTATTCTAATTCTTATTCCACACAAAAGTTAGTATGAGTCAAATATCACATTTAATCATTTTAATATTACCATGATTAATTAATTTTAATTTAAAAATTAATTTAATACAAAAATTCCATTTTATTTTTAAGAAATGAATCTTTAATAGTATAAAATATTTATCAAGAGATATTTGAGTCATTCACATTACATAAAACTAATTTAATTTCATTTAAATGATTTATATAAGAAAAGATAAGTCAACAATCCTAAAAAATGGTTTAATCTCTTTTAAAAAGAATAATATTTATGGTCAAATGAGTAACATACCCCCAAGTAGTTGTTAAAATCATGGTAGACAATGTCCAATAGTGTGATTAGAATCACTAAGCCTGTCTAAAATTTGGGTAGTAGCGCTTTTAGAATTAATTCCACAATTTAAATGAAATGTATGAAAAATAAGGTGCTCATCACGATGGAAATATAATATAAATATGAAATATATTGAGGGAAAATCCATATATTATGAACCTTATACCAAGGAATCATTATACATCCATTATTGGGATTTTATTGAAAATAGAGTGAGGAAAATTTGTTATACTCGAAAATTTATATAATATAGTTCTTATTTTTTTTAAACAAATTATAATTAGTCTAAGAAAGAGGAAAAAAGGAAAAGAATAAATATGAGTTGTACACTCACAGTCAAAATTTGAAAAGACCCAATGATTTTACATTGAGACCATGAGTGAGGTAGAATAATCCACTTGGAGATGAGAGGGAGGTGGTGCATTTAGAGGGAGCACCTAGATGAATGGAGGAAGAAATAGGGTCAAACCCCTTTTATGGTAATTGGATAAAATTGTAATTTTACTCATTTTTAATAGGCTCATGGTTATACTTAATGGTTTTAATTAATTTGAATCTCCCAATTTATAAGAGACACACCCTACACAGTTCATGTGCACAGTTAATGAAGTTATGCACCAATCATGCCTTTGGAACAACTTTACCTCCACACCCTCCATGCGAAAGGTCCATGGTTATACACAAAATGAAAATATACTATTCTCACTTATGAAATAAAATGAAAATATCTTTCATAGTCATGTGGCCTTAGTTGAATGATTTGATCAATTGCATGAAACCATTATAGGACTTCAAGGTTGAGGTGCACTATTTTCATAGACTATGCATTAACTATGCACCTTCCTCTATCATTTTGAAAACTGACCATTCAAATTCCTATGCTTCTAAAAATCATCTAGACTTTCAAAAGGCCACTTAGGTCTTACAACCCATCCAAAACAAGAATTTAAAAGTTCTCCAATGCTTGTAATTGTGTCGTGAATATGAATTGGAAAATTAGTCCGTCCATGAGATGAAAAATTAGAAATCCTATATAATTCCAAACCATGTTCAAAACATGGATTCATATAATGTTCACCTAAGAAATAATTTTATTCTATTAACATGGTGTAAATTACTAGTATTCCATACATTTTTATTCCAATATGTAAGATTATTTCCAAGTTGACTACGTATTGATTCACCATCCACCTTCATCTACTAGATGGGTTATGATCTTTTTATCCATTTTATTGATATGGGGAAAAGTATTTGAATTTTATTTATTTTTATTTAAATATTGATTATTATTAAAAAAAATTATATATATTTTTTCTAAATATCTTATATGATTAATGAATTAGAATTAAAAAGTTAATGGGTGGGTTCAGACATCATATTGACCCTCGATGCATAGGTAAGTCACATGAGATAGAGTATCATGGGTATTTTGGTTTATGGATACCCAAATCAAGATATATCATTAATGATAATATCATTATTTATAAGATCATTATTTTATGACCTATAGTATAGAATTAATTTTATGTCACTAAGAATTTCATTTGTAAAGAAATGTTTATTGTTATCCATGTGAACTATTTATTTTCATTTCTATCACTAGACAAATTATTCTCCTAGATTATATTAATTATGGTGTTCTATAAATTTTTCATTTTTTCTACAATATTTTTTCCATGTTTATTCCATGATTTCCTCAATTATAAATTTTCCCTTATAAATTGTTCGAGGACACCCCATGTTATTTTTCCATTTCTGTAGGTTATGATAAAAAGTAAAACAAATGTTAGGCCTAACATGAGAGCCTCTATGGATAATTTTTGGGTGATGATAAAGACTAATTATGGGTTAAGAATTTTATTATGTAGTGAATAAAATTCCATTCAGTTGAGAAAGAGATGGGATTTATTAATTAATGATTTTTCAGAAATTATTAAAATAATAACTTAAATGGTAATGGGATTATATGTAATGAAATTATTTCATAAAATTATATAATTATGGGGGTGTTATGTATTGGACTATGTAGTTAGTATCAAAGGTTATAGTTAAAGAATGTATTATTTTCGCAGGATCTAGGAGTGAAGATCAAGATCATCATATCAATAACTAAGTTTTTATCCCATTATCATAATTTTGAGAAATAATAAAAAAAATATAATATTTGATATAGAAACATGGCTAAATAGTTTTTATTTGTGTGGAAAAACTCCTTACACCTTTCATAGAATTCACTAAGAATATGATATTAAATATTCAGGGTAATATTTTTTTAATATTATTCTATTAGAAAATGTTTCTAATATAATTATTTTTAACTTTTGACAAGTATTTTTTATACTAGTATTTTTATTTTGTATCATTCCATTAAACCATAGTTATGTTTAAAAATTCCCAAAATATCCACAACACTAATTATGATCATAAAAGAAATATTTTTTCAATAAAAATTAATCTATATTTTCTATTTTATGGATAATTAAATCATAAATTTACCTATATTATTATCAATATAACTGTAAAAATCATTCCTCGTCTTGATTTTAGTAGTATTTGAATTAATAATAATTTTTCCTTTTTTCTCATAAAAAATAATACATATAAAAATAATTCCCCCTAAAATAAAAAAAAATTAATTATTTTCATTAAATTTAATTCAGTGAACTGTAATATAAGTTATATATCATTCTAATCATTTAATTACATATCCATTTAGATTAAATAATAGTTATCATTCTCTCAATAATTATAATTTTTTCATTATTATTCTATTTTTCTTAATCTTCGTTTGTTAATATATCATAATAAAATCTAATTTTTTAATATTTTTTAAATAATGTATGGATACCTGAAGCATATCAGCCTCCCTTCCTTTTACTAAACACTTTAATATAGAATAACTTAAGATGAATTTCCTTTCAAAATCAAAATAACTAATTCATTTATTTTTTTTGAAAATAATTTTTCTTATCATCATAAATATATTCATTTTGATTTACTTTTTGTGATGTTTTTATCAATATATTGTTTTCTTTATCAAATTTATAGATTTTAAAAAGGAAATACATTCATTATTACTGAAAAATATATTATATTTAAGCTTCATTTTAATCTTTTATATCTGCATCATAACTAGAATATTCAACCTTCTCGTTAACTTTGGTAACTATAGTTTTATATCAATGATCATCTAATTATTTCTATCGTTCCCCACTATCATTATCTAAATTATTATTTTTAGGCTTAAGATCCTTTCATAGAGTTTTAGAGATATATTATTACTTTCCATTTGCAATACTTTCTAGTATATTTAAAATTTATAATAATTTTATTATATAATTTTTATTAATAAATTATATATTCATTATTATCTTTCTTGGTCATAAAATAGTAAATGGAAAATATATATTATATATCTATTTAAATAATTTAAAATTTATTTTCAATTTATGAGTAACTTCTTTCTTTTTAAATACAAATAAATGCTGATCTCTCAATAATATTTCATTGTAACTTTCATTATCATTGTGTAAATATTATTATTTTATTGATGTGAGAGTATCCATAAGATAAAAATTACTTTCAATGTAAAATTTATTTAGTTTCATCATAGTTTATCCCTTCTTCGTCTCAAAATAAATAAGTTTACTATAAATAAATATATGGAAATGAATTAAGATTCAAATATTTTATATCATACTTTTCTAGAAAATTTTCCATAATATTATTTACCAAAATATTTTCATCAAGTAACTCCCTCAAAACATTGTATTATCACTGATCTCAATCTTCCACCTAAATAAAACATCATCAGTTTTACTTTTCTGTACAACAATTTCTATTATAATTTCTCTAAATAATTATAGTTTTCTTTGTTTTATTATTATCACCGCATAAATATATTAATTTTTCTATAAAATTCTGTTAGTTGTTTTAATACCATTATAATTACTAAATGTTATCATTTATATAAAGGGTAAGATATAATTTCTAAATAATATTATGTTTTCAAAATATCCCTTAATAAAAATATATATAGAATAACCTTCCATTAATATTAATAAATAATTTTTATAAACTTCAATAATATCTTGGTATTAGATAAAAGGTATAGTAGAGTTTTATTTTGGTATGAAATTAGTTCATTCAATCAAAATCAAGTACCCATTTTCTATTAGAGGAATTAATATGATTCATTAATTCATGTAAAATAAATAAAATATGACAAAATTGAAAATAAATATATAAAGAAACACATAAACTATTATAATACAAAATAATGTGATCTCAGGGTGAATCTAGATACACTTATAGGGTGAATCAGTGTATCCATTTCATTCAAGAAATTTGTAATTTAACTATAAATTACCTTTTAATGTTTTTTGCAATGAATGGTTTCATATTTTTTCATAATTCCTAAAATATATTGAATCAATAATATTAAAAAATGAATTTAAATGGTTCTCCACTCATTATATTTTTTTAATCCTTTATACATATACAATCACTCATTGTTATATTATTTTCTATCATTATAATATAGATTTAGTAAATAAATGATCACCCTTAATTTTATTAAAATCAATACACCAATAGATCACTTATTAAGGATTAAAGAATAAATATAAGTGAATAATAAAGAATATATTAAGAACATGTCAATACTATAACTATTATAAATATTTATTCACTAACACATATTTAGAATACATTTATCCATAAATTTATAACTTCATATCTCGTTAAATATCACTCTAGAAAAATTAATTTAAACTAACTCTTTAAAACTTATCCTCTCAAAAATAAATCCTTAGTTTTCTTGTATACTTTTTACCCACAAAATATTTCAATGTGTTCTATAAATATTTAGATTTTGTTATATTCCAAACGAACAGAATAATATTTAACATCATAATACAAAAAATTTGGTTTCTAACCCTATCATTTAATAATGTTTTCCATACTAAATATAACTCATAAAAAGATCTCTAGGATAACCAATTTTTATTATCCATGTCAAATAAATATAAAAATTGTTTTTAACACAATACGAATCACATGGGTATGCATTCCTATAAGATATTTATTTATTTACATTTTGATTATTGGTAAACTAAAACAAGTTATAGAAAAATTACATTTCTTTTATTCTCCCTTTGATAAGTATTATTCAATGTTATATAGCATGAACAATTTATTTTTCAAAATTATATAATTTTAATAAAATACCTATATATTTTAATAAAAAATAATTCACAACATGTTTAACATTATTTTAATACTTACACTAGTACTTTAACTAGTAAATAATTGAAATGTATCTTCGAGAATTACTTACGTAGCCTACAATGAATTTTGGTTTACTCGGTCACAGCACAACCACGACTCAACTAACAATTATTTATATTTATCTTTTTTATGTCCGCCATTACATAAACTGTTAAAACATATAATAACCCTTATCAAAATTATTAAATTATTTACTTTCACATATAAAGAGTTTTACAACTCTTAATTGAACATACACACATAATCTAATTATCAAATACCACATTAAAATCATTAAGAAACCAAGTCACACTTATAGAAATTACAAAAAATATATTTATAGTATTTTGACATGATATACTAGGACTAAAAATATCTAAAATATATTTTCTAAAAACCAAAATCATTTAATAGTAAATAAATAAATAATAATTATTAAGAAAAATAAATCAACCAATATTTTAGATAATTTAAAATGGAACTGTCATGATTTTTTTTAAGAATGGTTACATTAATAAAAGATTAAAATATGTATCCATTTTAAAAGTGAAAATATAAAATTGGAATATTTTCTTAATGATTTATTTGAATAATTTATGAAACAAATGATATGTTAAGAACTATTTTATTAAGTCTCTCATCATCATTGTATATACTGATGGAATATTTATTTCAAGTGAGGGGTTGAATGTATGAAAATAGTTTTTTACACTTATTAAAATGAAATTCGATTTGTTTTTGTTATTGAAATGTAATTGTTATTTTATATTTCAATCAATACTACAAGTTGAAATGATTTATTATCTTGAAAAATATTTTTATGAAATTATATAATAAGTTTTATGGAGGTATCAATGGACGTATCCACATATAAGTTTATTTGTAAAAATTTATTTAATGATTACAATAGGAATTATAAAAATTATAATGATTATTAAATTTTTTTTGAGAGTTTATTTTACATGAATACATCTTAAAATAAAATTGGGGTTTTTATGATTTTATGTGAATGATTCAAATGTGATCCTTAGAAGTATCACACAATGATAGTGAATCGGATACTTATAAAGTCTTGGTTTGAATCTTAATTGTTTAAATTAAATATCTAGAATACATTGTACACCCTACTTGATCACCTAGAAATATTCTAAATTTTAAGGGATAACTTAGTGGTTATTGGAATCAATCTTACTTCATTAAGATCCAATCAAGTTCATTAATATATTATAATTAAAATATTTCATGACAAGTCCTTATATTTAATGTTCTAAAATAGAGAACCTATTGGCTAGTGGTACTACTCACTCCTTAATCATAATAAACACAACCTTTCATTAAACCATAAAATAAAAGAAGAAAAAATAAGTGTGCCTAATTAAGTGAATGATTAAAACTATTGACATGAAAAAAAATCTACAAAAGGAAGTGAGATAAAAAAACTAAAAAATGAAACATCTATGATTTATTGACCATGAGAATAATCTAAATCAAAAAATATTCTTCTATCCCTATAAAAAGGGATAATAAAAATTATTTTTTAATCAAACAATAATATATCAAATATGATATAAAATGAACTACATAGAATTAATTTTATTTTAGAGGAATCCCACCAAAAATGCTTCATCAATTTCGATAGCTGAAAGAATAATTCATATATCATGATAATTATTATGAATGTAAATAATGTTATTAACCATCAGTGTTTTATTTCAATCCATGAACTTCTGGTATCCAATACACCTAATACGCTCATACATTAGGTGGATCTAGAATAACTTAGATAGTTATTTATTATTTAACATAAAATAATTTTCTGGTAAGCCCTCTACATACATCTATACCAATATTTATAATCAACATAGTGTTCAAGAATACATGTGAGTGTGTAGAAGGAAAACTAGTTTGAAACATGTCCTTATTATACCATTTATAAGGAACCCAAAAAACTAATCAAAAAAATAATATCTTGTTATAAAAAATGAAAAACTGATAAACTAAGTATCTATTAATGACACAAAAGATACAAGAATATCCCATCTATATATAATAAAACAACACATTTCTATAGGTATACTACCTATTAAATATAGAAAAATAAATGGTGAATATATTCCACCCCTTTACTAGAGTATTATATGAACTGTTAAAGTAAATAATTCCTTGAAATTTAAAACTAAAATAAAATATAACTAAAATATTTATAATTCCTGAAAATCAAATTAAATTATTAGGCTTGTAATAATTCCATAAGAGATCACCTCACCTCAATGGAACACTAGCACCTAAATTGAATTTCAAAAAACTAGTATTGTAAATGGTAATATAGGAACATTGGTGATAGATTAATTAATCTATTTCATTTCTACGAAATAAATCACCGAAAACATGAGTTTTGTTTTCATATAAATTGGCATTTAGAAGTCCTGTATAGATCAGTGCCTCATTTAATTCGATAATGGAGTATGGTAACTTGGAATGACAAATGGGACACCATCCCATTAATCATTCTCAAAGATTATACCACCTTGGTTAATCATAAATTGGGAATTCAAAATAATATAAGAAATATTTTCCTTATAACTATTTCTAATTAGATAATTATTTTATCTCATATCTCTTATGAAGACCTCCAATGGATGACTGTAGCATACTGTAGCCGCAGTGGGAACTGTAGCAACGACAAGCACTATAGCGGCGGCAGGGTACTGTAGCAGCGGAAGGTATTGTGTGGTACTATAGCAGTACTATTCACCGAATGGGCTTTGGGCAAACAATTTGGGCCTATGGGCGGTGTAATGGTATAAATTCCCACATGGCCTTCGGGCTATGTAATGGGTCTCCCTCTACCCAGTTAAAAAGAGGTCTTTGCTTTGAATTAATAATAAATAAGGCTTCGGCCCCATCTTTTAAAAAACAATAGACAAAATATAAATATGAATCAAATGAAGAACAAATTTTTTTATTGTGATCTTCCCTTAAAACAAGAGAAATGGATTTTTCTAGGTTTTAATTAATGACTGCACCTTCCAAAAATTGGAATCCAATAAATATATATGATCATGATAAATAAATATTGGATGTATCAGACATTCAAAATGAGAATATTTTATTTAAATTCCTAAACATTTTTAATAAGATTTATTTTTCTACTTCATATGAAAAAAAATTTATTCAATGACAACTTTGTTATATCTCATACATATATAATGTAAAAATAAATAGAAATAATACTAAACATTAGACAAATGAGATCCTCTATAAAAATATATAATAATAATAATAAATATTTCAATATAATATGTATTATAGAAAACCAAAACATTCTCAATAAATCTATTTTAATCTCCATCTCCAAGTCTTATGCACCCTTAGAAACTATTTTCTTACCCTTACACATATCATAAATAATAATATCTACATGTAACTAAATTTGGCACATTTAGATTGTGAGTACAACATATATAGTAGGCGGTCATTGTGAAACCACAACCTATGACTAGAAATCCTACTAAATGTAGAAGGCATGTATAGTAGGTTAGTAATAAATAAAAAGAATAAAAAAATTATGGTATAAGTATTATAATTAAATAAATTATTCTACCTCTATTATCTATTTTAAAGTGAAAAAAAGTCAATATTGAACTAACCGAACATGTTTTGATCCATGCTCGTAATCCTTAATGGGGGAACCTATGTCATTTTAATCATATGAATAGATTATTATGATCAAAGGCTCATATATATATATAGAAAGGGGAAATTTTTTCCTAAAAAGTTTTAGGGAACCTTAGTGCATATCCCATTTTGATTAAGGTTAACTTACTATCAATCCTATTATTGAATAGATCCGGGTACAGTCAGTGTATATGTATCCATATATAAGAGGTGTGTACATGTCACATTGTTGAATATTCAATAAGAGCCTAAATAACTTATAAAATACTCTATATTAGTATCATCATTCTATTTTCTTATTTAAATTTTTTTGATATATATATATATATCACAGGTCTAATAATATAATTATAAAGAAACTATCTTCTATGACAAAAGTCACTTACAAAATATATATACAATAATATATGCAATCTACCAACCTTTTTAAAAAGCTATTACATCTTCTATGTAACAAGGATATTATAAATATTCATAAAATTATTAATGTTATCATACTAATTTGGAATGACTAGTAAGACTAACAAAATATAAAAAGTGGAGTGGAAAAAAATATAAATAGATTCATAGGAAATACCACACAGAAAAATCAATTTCATGTTGAAAATATATTGATGAAAAAAATTATTTTTTATAGATTCCATTTTTAATTTAAAATCACTCAACACCATTTCATTAAAAACACATATTATATAATAATATACAAGGAAGGAGGGGTCACCTACCAAATACTCATTTTAATATGATATCTAAGCATTGAGGAAGAAGTTATGTCTCCACGGAAAAGGATTTGGAGTCCTAAGTATAGATTTTCTGTATTTACTCATTATATTAATAAAAATTAGAAATCAAGATCGATAAGAGGTGAATTTATATCAACATCAAAAAATATTATCCCCTGTTATAACTTAATTTAAATAGACTAAAAATGATTATGTGTTTTAAAGTCATATAGAGATTCAAAAATATAGATTATAACTACTACCAAATAAATTTGAGGAAAAATAATAAGGAATTAAGACACCCTACATTAGCCTCACTAAAGAAAATAACCTTATCCTATTATTTGAAACCTCAAATAATATCATAGATGAGGATTACTTATTCAATGAGTGGAAGAAATAAAGAGAACCTATATGATGGAAATAATTTTTTTGATATAAAAATCTAGAATGATGGGTTTAATAAGGTAAGTTTTATCATATAGAATTATAAATTTTTTCCATTATTTGGAATACCCATATGATGTTATCAATTATCATGGACAAGGCCCCCATGAACCTATTAAAAAGGATAGAAGGGTTAGCATCACATGTAGGATACAACTAGATGCATGACACCCTACAACTAAATACATGATCTATTTATACACATAGCTAATTATATGCATTGATCAATAAACAGCCTTAAAATCAGTTTTATAATAATTTAATAGAAAATTAATTTAAAATTAATGTAAAATACTAAAAAATTGTTTTTTCATTAAAAATTCTCGACCATCATGCTTCTAATATTCCTGAATCATCAATGAACTTATTAGAAGCGTAATTTTGATCATTGATCTATATCTTTAGTCATAAGGTGATATGTTTTTCCATTAAGTGTATTATGATACAATCATACCTTTTATAAAGTATGTAAAATCCCCTAAATGACATTATCACATCCATTAATGATGGATTCTAGGTGAACTATATTAGACTATATGTTTCCAATTTGATTTCATTAAAGTGAATTGCACAAATAGTATTAGGCACATATCATATGTGTTGGGAAAAAGGGAAACATTATTATTATCATTCAAAAAATCATGTAATAGTAATCTATATTCAACTACTATAATATTCTATGTGAACTAAAATGTTTCAAAAAAATGAAGAATTTACCACCCTATGATTTTAATGTCCATCACCTATGATCAGAGTATGACATCTAGTGACATTGAGTAGTGATAAACAAATTTTGAATGAAATTGACATACTCAATCATTTATTACACAATATTTGGACAAAAATAAAATAATATAGTAATATATATTAACCATATTTGAGAATAGAATGTTTGAGCATATTTTACTGTGAAAGGATTAATATGAATGGATAACTAACAGTTATTATTATAGGAAAAAAATACTAATGATATGTAATATTTTTTACTCCGAATAAAGTCATGTAAATATTCCCATAGTATATCATCTTACATTGGAATGGCTTACTCTAACTATTTATCATTATGAGGGTGATATTTTGTGGAAAGGTTTACCAGAGTATCGACAGATCATTGTAACCCATAAAAGAAAATCAAGAAGTAAACCATGTATCATAATAATAAATAATGATTACTATAATAAGAGAAAGTTTTATAATATCCTGTATGTATAATATTTCCATTCCATACATAGAATAATATTCACTAATGGTTAAGAACTAATCAAATATTAGTTATGTGATCCTTGATCATACATAAAATATTCCAAACATTTGTTGATCTTAGAATGATTTTTATAAAATATATTGGGATTTTATACCATTTTTACATTTGTAGATGGATATGCTATAACTAAAGTATAGAATTCAATTGTTTCATATCAATTATCTAGTAATTTAATCATATGAAATAAAACCCTCTTATTTCATAATTTATACTCAAACACCAAAATTTTATGAAAATATCATGTAACAACATTGATATAGATGGATAGATAGTCATATTGAAAGAATGATATTCTTTCAAAACTCCCCGATTATGCAAATATGAAACCTGACATATACATGGTAATAAAGGAATGAATTTGAATCGTATATAAATTCTTCAAGGACCTTCCCATTATCATGTATTTTATGAAAAATAATGTAATTAATGACTGAAATTTAGGTGTCCTTAAATAACCCTATAATTGTTGATCTCAACTCAATGAGTAATAAATCCATCCTATTCTAGTAATCAATTTCATCTAATCAAATATAATCCATCAAAGATAGTTGTATCCACTCATCATTAATCTCTTGTTTTTTAAGAGGTTGATATTTTCTACTATGGTAATTTTCCACAACATTTTACATTTTTATGTTTATAAAAAACTGCAAAATAAAAAAATTATAAGTATTCAACCCATAATTGATAACACTAATTTATATCATGTTATGATAATATATAATAAATTATTTTACTATTAGTATATACAAATAATTTCTCACCAAAAAGACAATTTCCCACACATTAAAGCATTCTCCACAATGTCTAATTACAGTTCAAAAGATATATAATTATATTTATATGGAAAGGGATATTGTGTAATACCCTGATCTTTTATGATATATATATATATATATATTGTCTTTAATATCTTTAATAACAAGTAACATCATCTAACCTTGTGTTACAGGCAACATTGTGTTTCTACGAAACATTGTTTATTATCATAATTATTTGAAAAAGACAATTATAACAATATCGTTAGAATGTTGGGTATGAATAGGATTAACTAAATTAGGAAATTATTTTTTAAATAAGTATATAAAATTATTTTACCAATTAATTATAAATGAATGTAGAACCCTTTATAATATTAATGGAAATATTTTTTCTGAAAAAAAAAATATTTAAATGAAAATAAGTGAGTTTTATTAAAAAAAATAAAAAAATAACTATTATTGGATTATATTAAAGAAATATATATTATATATTTAATATATATTTTAACATTCAACTAATTTTTTTCAAGACATAATATAAGGAAATAAAATTTTAGGTATAAAATATTTAATTTTATAAAAACATGGATTTACCGCCTTTTGAGGGCGCACTTGTTTTAAATATAGTTTTTGAAACCTTAATAAGTTATATTTTAAAAAATAGACATCGTATTTGAAATAGGGATATATAAATGTTATTTGGTTTAATTTTTTTTAATTTTTCTATTAAGTTTCAAATTTTTATGAATAATGAAAAAAATTATTTCATTTTAATTGAAAACATAATTTTCATCTCAGAATTTGATATGTTTAAATTATATTTTTATTTGGTATTAAATTGAAATTAGTAAAAAAAATTATCATTTAATTTAATTGTGGTCATTGGAATCAATTTCACTTTTAATTTTTATATACAAACATTTCAATTTTTTGAATAATTTAACTTCAAAAACTAGTTTTCTAGTTTTGTGAACGAGATTCATTTTTAATTAATTACATAAAATTAGGTGTTTTTAATGATTGAAAATGTATTAAATATTTGGAATAATTGTGTGTAAATTATGTAAATATTTTCCTTTAATTTTATTGACATTTTCAATAGAAACTTACGTAATTATTTTATTAACACGGTAGAAGGTAAATCGTATAATTATGTGTCAAAAATAATATTATATATATTATTAAATTATCCTAAAAATAAGCCTAATTTTATTATATTAGTGTTTTTAGACCACTAGAATACTTGGAATGAGATTATAACCTTTTTAAACACCTGGAGGGCATTTAGACATTTATTATATTTTTTTATATAAAAATTAATTAAAGATGTCATACTCGTATTTTTAATAACTATATCATTTTTAATATTGGGATATAAAGAATATAATTTCAACTATAAATATTAATTTGAAATATAAAATCGGTTTACTTGTCATTGTATATTATTTTATATCTTTTGGAAATAAATAATTATATTTAAGGTTTATATAATGATGATGAAGTAACTTATTACTTCATTGAAATTTCAAATAAGTGTTATTAAAAATATTAAAATAAATATAATTTGAGAAAATTAATATAAAAAAAATTATATATGACCTTGACCCATTAGTTATATAATTAAATATTTGTTCTGATGATTAATTGTTTTCTTTATATTTCTAAAAATCCATGTAGTGAATAGTGTCAATAGTGACACTAATGATATTTTATCAAAATAATTTATTATTAATTTAAAAAATAGCAATAACCCATTTTTGAAATTAAAAATTACTGATAATATTGTCTCTTGTGTTATAATTGGTTCATTTATTGTATAATTTACAACACGTAAGTAAAAAATACAACCTTTTAATGTTGAAAAAGTTCCTACATAAGTAAAAATAAAAAATAGGTTAACTAAGGGTTAATCAGAATGATAATGTTTAAAACAATAACAAAAAATGTATAAAATACATTGGTCGATGATATTAAAATATTATATCTTCTTATATTCTATTAATTTTCCTTTTGGATTTATTTTTATTAATATTGGATTTATTATAAATTATTATATTTACAAATTCCAAAAGTCCCTCTCGCCTCAATTTTTAGAGGGCACGTCCTCCCTCACTTTGTCACCCCACTATGAGACTTATATATCAACCAAAATATGTAAATTCAACTTCTAAAATTCCCTAGTAACATACTATTTGTTTGTTTTTTCTTCCATAAATCAACCCTAATTTCTCTAAGAGTGGATCTAATGGTTGTTTTCTAAAGAAGAAGTAATCGTCTTTACCGACTCCTTCAAGATTGTTTCTTCTTCTAAAACTTCTTCATGTGTTGTTTCAAGAATAAAGTAATAAATATAGTATAAAATATATTATGATATATTATTATGATTAATTAAAACCACATTAAACCTTTTATTTATTCTATGAAAAACAGAATCCCTACACGTGCGTGCGTACGACTTACCGTCTCCACGCCGTGGTGTGATCTGTTTTTCATCATACCATTACTTGGTTGGGTATAATGATGTAAATAATATATTTATATGATAAATATAAAATTATATTTATTATATAACAATTATATATACAATCCACTTTCATATCATTTCACTATTAATGGAATGATATTGTCCCTTGTGCATACGTACGACCTACCCTCGCCCCGATGCGATGCGGTTCATTAACACTTATCACCATATATGAATGATCATATAAATAAAAATAATGAAGAAAATGATATATAATACACTAATAACATTCTGAATATGGAATAACTATGTCTTATTCATGTGAATTGGGACTTATTTGACCGAACATGCATAGTAAAATGAAGCAATTAACCACTAAAAGTAGAGTCATAATGAAATTTTATTAAAAAATTGGTGATTATATAATTATATGTGATATCATAAATATAAATATGGTTCTAGAAAAATTAATATCATTATTTAAACCATTATAAATTCTTTTTAGATATGTTAAAAAAATCATACCTAAGGTAATGGGATTTATAGTCTCTCTTTAATTTCCCCAAGACATAGGCCATATTCACCACTCGTTTCTTTTAAGTGGTGTATATCCTACATATGAATGTATTTTATGAGTATTATCCTGAATATTATGGTATGATCATATCCTTATAATTTTCTTTCATTCAAGAATCATATATTTATACTATCTATAATGTGATGATTATTTATTTCTCAATCTCTTCAATATTTTGGACTGTTTTGTTTTAAGTATCCATTGCAGAATATTTTTAATCTATGTCTGTGTTTTATGAAGAAAGAAAAATATATTTTATTAATATCTTATAGATTTATAAATTAATTTTTACCCATTATTTACTTCTTAATTCATAGTTTAAAAGGAATCTCTTTCCTTTTTCCAAATGATATACTTTGTGACTTTTCTAAAAAAAGTACGAGAAAACTATTTTCATTAAACTTATACAACATGAATGAATTTTATGCTTTCATGATGCCTTATTTACATTAACATTCCCTTATAACAATAAATTTTTATTTTGAAATAAAATTTCTTCTTTTAAAATTCCTTGTCATTTTAACAAAAGAAAATGTTTTCAAATTATAAAGGATATTTTCCAGAAGAATTGTTTTCTAGTGATCTCTCAAAATTATTTTGCATCTAAGATAATGTTATTTGATGTTACTTATATTTTCAAATATATATGATTAAATTCTAACATTATTATTATTTATAATAATTTCCTATTTTTATGATGTAATGACATTTATGAAACCATTTATTTTCCATGGGTTATGTTATGATTGAATAATGTTTATGAAAACCATTTCTTTATGTGGGTTATGATATGATTACTGATTTAGGTTAATGTGGGAGACATATATATGGTAAAAATTATTTTATAGGTGAGGAATATGTCTCCCTTTAATGACATGGGTAATGATAAATGTTCTATGAGCTCAAAAAGGGTACATGAGATGTCACCATAATCTTGAAACAAAAGGGTGCATAGGAGGTCATCCTAATCCCACTATAAGATGGTATATAGGAGGTCAAACAAAAACCTAAACCAAAAGGTACATGGTAGGACATCCAAGTACTGATGTTGGATCATATTTTATGAATCCAATCCTACCATACTGTGAATGTATTTATTGGAATCATTACTATAAGATATTCTTAGCTTATGTGTTTGCACAATTTCACTATCTTATAACATTGTTATACTCTCATGGTACACATGCTTTGATATTATTAAGATTAATGTCTTATGAACAATAAATATTTATTCTATGACTCATGTATATTATCTTTGATATGAATTTTATAATCTTCAAATTTTATTCACATCTTTATATACCCATATTCTCTTGTTATACTTATGTAACTTCCTTGTTTACCCTTACCAGGCATTTGATCTCATCTTTTCTTATGTAACATTTCCTTATTTTATAAAGAAATTTTTTATGTAGGATAACTAAAGGGGAAGATATTTACAGAATATTTTTTATATATTTCACCAAATTTGATTAATGTTTTCCATGTTTCCAATGTAACTAAAATATTATGGTCCTCGGACATGTGTTTTTTAATGTATTGAATATTCATCTAAAATGATGTCATATATATGTTATGAAACCCTATATTGTTATATACACGGGACCACAATTTATAACAATATGATCATATAGTAGTATATAGAGAAGATACACTAATGATGAATAAAAATAAACCTCAAATAATTCTCCATCCTAAGGTAAGATCCAAATATTAGCAAGTATGAACCTCTTATTTTGTTCTTAAAAAGTTACTTGACTCCTAGAAAACCAAATAAACATCACAACATACATTTTCAAAGGTATAATAGGATAAAACATCATAGAAAGTTATATAATGACACAAAAATAATATCATAAAAGTATCATAAATCTAATAAACTGAAAGATATATGTGGGTATATTATAACCCATCACCACTGATACCTTTTTAGGATATGTTACAATTAAAGCTTCTAAGGAAACATTCCAAATGAATTTTTCATACAAAAACCATTGAAATTATTTATAAATCAATGAATAAATAAAATTTTGTCATAATTTATCTAATATGATCTAAATATGTTTTTCAAGACCTTTCTGAAATATCAGTTACATGTTAACATTATTTATAAGGACTACCAAGAAATAACCTATGTATGGATATAATATTCTATACATTAAATCCATGAATATAATAGGTGTATTATTTAACCTAAATGGAATAACCATATTCTAATTTTCCCTATATAAACATTGAAATAAATATTTTATTTTCTTCCATTCTTATATAGAGTTGATGATAGAGACAACATAGGCCAATCTTCAAAAACTATTTTACCAAATTTATTTATTTACAAAATTTTCAATCAAAGTCAATATAGAGTATTTTTTATTATTAGCTGTTTAAATCTCTATTAGTTTACATATAATCCTTCAATCACAATTTTTTTAATATGAAAAATTAATTTTTCACGACATGGGGATGTGTTGTGTCTTATAAAACTATTAACATTAATCTAATCTAGTAAAATAATCAATACCATTAACTCTTTTGTATTTATATAATAGGTTGAAATAGAAATCTATTCTATTTTAAGTAAAAAATCAATCAATAATTACACCTATCATTTCGGATAAATCCCCAAATATTATTTTGGAAAAACATTTTGAAAATGTTCATCCATTAAGTTAAATTCTTTTAGTTTCTTATCTTTAACTACCCAAAACATAAAACTATCCATTCCACTGGTGAAAAATGAAACATATTCATGATTCATACTTACATATCCTATTTAAAATTCCCACTCTCTAATAAGTGTAGACTGAATACCAACTACATTTTCTAATAATATTATCATTTTATAGAGATTAAAATGTTATTTAAATTGTTTAAACAAATATCTACCAATGATAACATAAATGTTCATCATATATAGAAATAAAAATCTTATAAATATAGTTATATCTCCATAATAATAGTATAAGATAAATTTTTATTAATCAATTTACTCACATTCGTAAAATAGTATCAGTGCTCATCAATATAGAAAATAGATCCACTTTCAATCTAAAAACAGATACTATTTTTTCAAAATTAATGGATTAAGAATCCCTTGTATAAAGTAATGTACTCACTCAAAAAATCGGTATTTTTATTTTCTAAAAGAACCCCTTTTATGGGTCTGGTGGGAAACCTAAAAAATATGCAATCACAAAATCAAAAACCTAAATTTAATTACATCACTAATCTATCATATAATATACAACAACCACTCCTATTGAATTAACGAATTTATCATATACTATTAAAAAATCATAACAATATTAACCTTTATAACCATAATTGACACGAACAATCAAAAGATGGAAAATCTATTATATTTTTAAATATTTAACAATCCACTCACATAAATAATAGTAAAATAATAATCAAAAAATGGTAATGGAAACTATCACAATCTCTATAATGTCATTAAACCAGCAACAACAATTTGAATCGTGAAATTTGAATGATACTAAAAGGGTAAATCTCAATATAAAAGGACCCTCACTTGTAGTATCTATAAAATTATAATATGTATAAACCCTTAATTTTCCCCCAAGATAAACCAGTTGCTTAAATTCAATACTAATATAAGGGATAATTTACTTCAAAATAAATCCAATTCATCAAGATACCTAACTAGGTCTACCTTAAGGTTCTTGACTTCCCATTTTTGACTGCCCATTTGACTAATTATGAGATGCGTGAGCCTATTGATGCTATATAATTATTCTCTCTAATGGAACCATCTGAAAAAATCTTCACAGATGCCTATGATGACAACATATGTGGAGTTAGTTTACATGAAAATTATAATTATTATTGGAGAATCCTATGAATCCACATATATAGAATCAGATAAAAGGACACCATGATTTATGAGAAAAAATAGTTGTTTATCCTAAATGGCCGAAAAGATGAAACATTACTCCTTTATTCTTAATACTACTTTTTTACAATATAATACCCCAAACTAGTGTTATAATGAACATTTCATCCACCATAATAAGTAAATTTATTTGAATTCATCATAGATAGTAAATATTTCATTACAACCCCCGAGAAAGTAGAAATATTGAACAATATAATCTGATAACACATGGATTATTTGAAAACCATATGAAAAGGTTTGGATTAATATTTCTTTCCCCCAAGCAAGTAGGGTGTGAAATGGAGAAGATCAATTAATTTGGTACCATATTCAATAACTTGTATGTCTAATTTCTTTAGATCCATACATTTTTAAGATTTGACCTAGTGGATAGTGCATGGGTAGAATTATTTGAATAACAGTTCCTACAATCCATTCTAGTTTATCTCTCAACATTTAATTTCTTTGATTGTAACAACCCACTATTAATATAATAACCCATAGAGTATAAAAGTGTACAACCAAATCCTACTATTCATTGATTTTTTTAGATTTTAACGATTTTATACATAAATTTCATATATTATTTTTATTTCAATTGTGTGATATCACTCTGAAAGGTTAGGGGATTATCAAAATTGAAAAAATATATGATATTAAAGACAATATATTCTCATTGAGTTGATATCTAATTTATATATTATTATATCTATTCAATCCTAGTTAGAATGTGGGGATCAATGGTATGACTATAGGTATGCTCATTATCTTATCCCTCACTAGTGAGAGCTAGTCATTAAGGTTTTATAATATAAATTAGTATTAAAATATTCATTAAATCATCCAATAAATAATAAATATATTATAAAAATTAAGGATATCCTAGAAATGGTCAAGATAAAATACCTACCACTCTTATTTTCATTTTAATATATGATTATGAACCTAAAATCCTAATTCAAAATGTTTTAAAAAACACAAATCATTAAATACACATGTAATCCCAATTAATAATGGTAATGAATATTATTTATTAATCATGTAATTTAATTAAAAATTTATATTAATATAATCCTCACTAATAAATATGTTTGGAAACTCTATTTAGTTGTAATTAGTGTTTCAACAAATAAAAATATAAAATTTATTCTAATAATTAATTAAAAAATGAAATAAAGTATAAAATATGTCATATTTTCATTAAAATTCCTACCTATAAAAACATATTGATGAGGAATGTGACTTAAAGGATCAAGTATAAATAAAAAAACCGAAAATAAAATAAAGAAACCCATGTTGACTTAATAATCCATTATAAAATTAAATTCCTTATATATAAATCTCAATAAGAATATCTATTATCTTACCCCAAACTCATTGACCCTATATCTACATTGATAGAATTTTTTAAGTACCTGATTTGAGTCACAAGGGTTTTACCCAAATCACTAAAAACATTAAATTTTCAACCCAATCATAGGAAGATATCATAAATATCGAGTCCTAACAAAGAGAACATAGTCATAAGTTTTCCAACTTTAGCAGTTGATCTGTGTTATTATTTAATTATATCAAAAATATTGAATGAAACATATGTATATCATAAATTACAAAAAATAATATTAAATATCAATGGTGGGTACTGATTAAAAATGGATGAAAATAATGATATATATATATACATGAATATATATATACATATTAAATTCTTAGAAAACAACTTTCTGAACATATATTATTTAGTACTCAAACCCAATTATACCATGAACCACATATTCATCAACTAAAAAGAAACAAAATAAACACAAAACATGAGAAAAATAAGTTTCTTTATATATTTTATAAAGAAATAATAATAATAATAAAATAAATAAATACCACCACATTAATAAATGACACTTAATAGTTCCAAAAAGTCAATCAGGACCTCCTTCTCTATGTCCAAATCAGATTCATGTATTGGTGTCTTTCCCTTAATTTTATCATGGACATTAATATCTAAATATATTATAAAGGTAATAGTATATATGTTTATTACTTTATACATAGTAGGAGGTAACGAGATAACCCTAACCTATATACCATAAGACTGTGTTCATCTTTTGGTAGCATAAAATATGTAGGTGATAAAATTTATAGTATAATAAATTTTTTATGGATGTTTTGAAATTAAATTAATTAAATTACCTTTGGTTTTGGTTTTAAGGATATAAATAATCCATCGTAGAAATCCAAGAGTTAGATTTGGTCACTGTATAATGAAAACGCATAAATAATAAGAAACAAGAGTTGGATTTTCATCAATATCCCTAAATATGTGCTCTTAATAGAGATTGATGGATGGAGGAAGAAATAAAATTATAGATTTTTAATACCTATAGAAAATGTTAATTAGGGATTTCATCTATAGATAAATAAATAGTTAGAAAACATTAATGAATAGTTAAACTATGCCTTCACATCATAAAAGGAAATAAATATAGGAATTTGTTAATGAAAGAAAACAAGATAAATTGATAGGATCTTATAGAGAGTATTATTAATGGATAAAAACATTTGTAAGAGGTAGATAATGGTTTCAACAAAAAAATCCAAAAGGATAGATTAAATCATGTTAATTTTAACTTATAAAATTGATATTTCTATATTAATTAAAAAACCACTCAATATTCTACGGGGTACCTATAAAAATAACTCTATGTACCTATAAATAATTCCAATGGGTCTATATCCCAAACTAGATAGCACCAGGTCCCCATCATCTTACCATCGAGTACCCACTGCTACTTCAAAACCAATACCCTTTTCATCTTCAACTATTACTTCCTCCACTGATCTCAAAACCTCTTTAAATAATATTTATCAATAGAATAATATATTATTAAATTAAATATAATGTAAAATATAACCAAAAACATTAATTCTATTAGTAAAATTAATTATATGTAAGTTAAAACTAATTATATAATATTATAAAATATGTAAGAATTACATAGAATGAAAGGATTCCTCAATATAGACTGCTATAGAAATATTGATAATTAAAATTTATATTATTAAGGTGAAACATTCTCATGACTATTATATCTTACATGACATTTGAAGATGGAATCATTTATCATTCTGATAAAACAAATGTGTAATATTTTTGTATGCCTCCATAAACTATAAAATGATGTTTGTGGAATCATAGTTAGATGATATAATAAATATGGTATATTATCTATTAAAAGTCTTGAATTTCATTCAAAACATATTAAATATATTACGTAGCCTATTTAGAATTCATAGTTTTAGAATATTGATTTTACATACCACAATATAATATATGATTTAGATAAATGATAAAATAAATTAAAGTATATTTATACTAAATATAATGTGGGAAATAGCTTTATGATGTTGATATCGAAGGAGTTTCTTCAACATATAAGATTAATTTTTGAATATTAATACAATCCAACAAAAAAAATATTTACTTTCACTTGAAAATGTTTTTATTATAATAATAAATGGAAAGAAATTAATATAAATACATTAATGATATTAACAAATAGAGGGAGATAAAAAATTTATTTTTTGAAATCATTATTCACTTTTAATATAAATTAATTTTTTGAATCCATGATATCAAATTTTTTGAAGATTTGGAGTACTCTATTAAAGGTTCAGATAAATAAGTCATTTAATATTTTAGTTTTATGGTTTCATAAAATCTTAATTTTTTTGGAGTGTTACCAAAAATTCAAAATGATAAAATAGAATATATTATTTGAATATTGAATTTTTTATGAGAAAATCATGTTGATTTTTTTATTTAAAAATATTTAAAGTAATTAAATATTTTTGGAGGATTTTTATTTTCATGTGAATTCGTGTCACTAGGGAATGAATCATCAAAAAACTACTATGTCATGTGATTTTGTTCTATGAATGTCTCATTTGGGATAAATCAATGAATTTTTTTTTTCGAATGGAAGATTATTTATTTTATAAGGTGTATGATTTTGTACATCATTGCTCATTGTCTCCATTTTATTATATTTTTTGTTTATAGATAATTAATATCTGTTATAGATTGTTTTGAATTTTGTTCAATTGTATATGAGAAAATATTTTCACATGTGAAGAAAATAAATAAAAATCCAAATGATCATATAAGAAACTTATCTATTTGAAATCTATTATGTGTGTTCATAGATCAAATGGAAAATGCATAAAATGACTATTCTAATATAATTCCTTAGAGTTATTTAATAAGAATCATTATATAATTTATGAACTGAATAGAATCACCTAAAAATTTTATTACGAATAATGGGATTATGGATGTTTTAAGTGGGTTATTAGTGCTATTTGGTATCATATCCAAGACTTTAGAAAATTTTAATTTCAAAACTTTTTGTAGATTATTTTATTTGAAAAACATAATTTAACATAACATTAAAGATTTTTTAATTTCATGTTATTATTTTTTTATTAATAAAAATTCATATTATAGGTTAATATGGTAAACAATATCCTAAATTTGTAGATTTAGATAGTGTTTTTTAGAGAATATAAATTTGGATTTTTTAGTAATTTTACTTAATATTTTGAAAACATTTGGAGTGTTGTAAAATTTTCAGAATTAATTTGATATTTAAAAATATTATTGAAATATTTAGAGAGATAATATGTACACAACATTTAATTAATTCAAAACACTAAGAGATAACATAACAATTTGATTTTGGTAGATTATATTGTTATTATAAACCATGAAAATGATCATCAATTTTTGAAAGAAATATATTCATAACTTATAGTTATGAAAACAAATTATTGAGAAATTTTTATTTTTTCCCTAAATATTAATTATTTTTACATTTTACATAAGGAGAAATATGTTTATAGAGACATTATCCATAAAAAAGAGTCTAAATTTATCCCCTTTCTCATGTTTGGTTCATAACCATGATAAATAAAATTATGGCTATGTGGAATGTGAGAAGAAGTCTAATACATCAAGAATTGTTTTCACACATTGATAGTTGTTCATTGTAATAAAGATTATATATAATTGTCAAATTTTAATTTAATATTCATTCAATAAAGGTTAAAAATATAAAAAAAATCATGGAATATTGCATCTCCCTCAGTAATGTTTTTGAACGATAATTGAAAAAATGGTTTTAAAATTACTGAATCATTAATTTACCAACCCTATCTCAATGAATCTTGATTATTAAGCTGAAAATTTATTATAAGGGTCTTATATTACTCTAATGATATTTCAATAATATATTATTAATATTTTAATATCTTTTCTCTCAGGAAATTTCATTATTCAGTATATAAAAAATGAATAATGATGTGTAATAGAATAAAAATATTTTCTATTAGGAAGGATAATGTGGTAACTTGACTTATTTTAGTTTTACTAAATTAAAATGATATAATATCGAAAAAAAATTAATTTTTCTGTATAAAAATATTCATTATCTAAAAAATATTAAATGAATATCTAAATTTATGTCTATGAACTAAATTCAACACAATATTTTATCATTGACAGGGAACTCAAAAAAAAGGAGGAAAAAATGAAATAAAACTAGATAAATTTTCATAAAATCAATAAAGGGAATAAATATTTTAAGAAGACTAAAATAAAAATTTTGAAATTAGTATTTAAAGATATTTTTAAATTATACAAAAAACTGTTTGGAAAATTATTTACTCAATTCAAAATAAAAAAATAAATGGATATAGTGAGAATCTCAAATAATTCAATATTGTAAATAATTTAATGATAATTCTCCATGAAAAATTATATAATAGTATTTTTGAATTGGAATATCTAAAATTTCTTCACAAGAAAATTATTTAAATTATTAAAACTATTATTCCATATGGGATAATGAAGGGTTAATTACTTAAAAATAATATAAAATAAGCTGAATAATTGAAATTTATATAAAATAAAGGCTTGAATGTGAATGAGAAGAAAAAATCATACCTGGATGAATCAGATGTATAAAAAATAAATTGATATGTAAAGATAATATGTCTATTTTGTTAAATAATATTAAAATATGAGGGAGAATTAAAAATAATACTAATTTTTTATTTATTTATCAAAGAACTAATATTTTTTGGAATAATTTTCTAGAAATGTTAATATAGTGGTTTAAGATCCAAGTGATAAAAAGAAAATATAATTTATATAATAAAAATGTGATAATAAAATATTTAATATTATGAATTGACTAATGAACAACTAAAATTTGTTACTCTATATTAAGATTAACATATCTATAAATTTATCATGTTGAGTATAAATTATATGAGTATCTACCATTTTTTTATAAAATAAATATATAATGTTCTTTAAATGGTAAAAACAATTATGGAACTTTTGTGTAAATCTTTCATATCTATTGGGATGATATTCCTTTCTATATTGTTATTAGTATTATTTGGTATGGTTAGAATATGGAATATGTTATCTAATAAAAATATAAATTACTATAAATTAGAAAGACGCGTAATTGAGGGGGATACAAGATTAATGCAACCCCTTGATAATTTGTGAAGTTGTTTTTCTAATTTATTTAATCTTTTATATATTTTTCATTTAATATAACACTGAATATGTGTTTCGTTATATGAAATCACTAAGTTTTATTTTATTGAACACAACAAAAATTTAATCTTTTTCTATATGAAACACTTAAATGTGCTTATGGTACATACAACACTATGTTTTTCTTCTATTAAAAATATCCTTAAATACCATTGAAAGCTCGAGTTACACGTAAGGCCCTGTATTACTAGACTAAAATATAGTATTAATATTGTTATTAAAAAAATTTATAGTTACCACCATGACATTGGGATAGATGTTATGAATAATATTAACTAAATATTGAAAATATAATTTACAAATGTAAATAAAAATAATTCCTTTGTTATCAATTAGTTACAAATGCAAGTAAGAACTATTTGAAAATAAGTAAATTCTTTTTCTAAGAATAATAATTTTCTGTGTACACATACGATTTTATCTCAATAAATTAAACAAACAAATTTTTATGACTATTTTTAATAAAATTTATATATTACATATTCAATAAAAATTTTACAACACTCATCCATTATATTTTTTTGTTATAAGATAAGAATAAATGCTTTTTCTATGAATCAAAATATATATTTTTCTAAAAGGAAATTTTATAGAATTTTAATAGAGAAATTATTTTAAATATAATTTTTGACCCTTTCATAATTATTATTTAAAAAATAAATTCCTTTTTTAAACATTAATTTAAAAATTTTCTTTGGGTGACTCTTCAGTATTTTTCAGAAAAGTTTCATTTTTGATGAATAATGAAAAACACTAGAATTTAATTGAAAACTACTTTTACATATAATTTATTTATATAGTAAAATTATATTTTAAGTTGGTTTTAATTTATTATAAGTTAAATTATAAAAAAAATAAATTTAATTTAGGCCATTTTAATCAATTTCACACTGAAATTGGATACAAAAACATTTCAAACTTTTAAAATGTTCACTTAAAAAAACCCATTATCTCATCTCATCAATGAGATTCATTTTAAATTAATTTATTCCAATTCTATATCTATAATTTGGAAAAAATAATTCCCTAATTTTAATCAAAATAATTTATAATTTTTGAATGTTCATCTTAGTTTTTTACCAAAATGATTACTGAATGAAACTAAAATTTATTACAATGATTAAGGTAAAAATGAGTTTACTTAGTGGTTATACTTTTCTTAAGAGGATAAATAACCTATTAACAAAACCATAATCCATTTTATGTACATATTTTGACCATATACTAACATTTATTTAACATTAAACTTTATTGGAGGATCATGATGCAAGGGATACCTCTCAATAGTGTTTGCCTTTTTATATTTACAAGAATGCCACTCAACTTCCACTATAAAAGGGAACTCACCCCCCCCCCCACACACACACACCTCACTTCTTTACACCTCAAAATATATTAGTATCATCTAAAACTTTACCAAATAATATCCCAACTTCACTCTTATTAACCAAGAAGAATTACTTTTTGAAAAATACAACAAAGGAATCCCTTTTGTGAAAAGAAAAAGGAGGGACCCAGAGAAGAAGTAGCATCCTTCTATGAGAACTTCTATTTTATATCATTCTCCATCCTCTAAAATATTATTATTACATTGTTATAGAATATAACCAGTATCCTCAATATACTAAGATGTTCTTTTGTTAAGGGTATGACTTACACTCACACACGCTCCCATAAAATGGGATACACAATCCTCATTCGTGTGTATAGAAGACCTCTGCCTCACAAACTGATGTTATTCATTCTTCCATTTCCACCTACTAAAGTTGGGAATAGTGATATACATAATATATTTATATGACATATGTTGGACACCTAATGTATTTATCATGTTTTAATGATCACAATTATTATTCTGTCTATAAACCATGTTAACTCTGTGTAATCTATTTCACATCAAATGCACAGTTGTTTAGTTAAACCTATCCAAAGATCTTATGTTTTATACATTCAGTTTGGTTACTATACAATATCTTTTGATTAAATTTATAATGATTTCTCTAAAAAATGATTAAGATTAATTCATTCCATAAATATCACTACTTAACTCTGAAAAAAGATATTTGTCTAAGTGTGAGACACCGTGAACATGCAGAAAATGTGACAACCATACACCATGAACAAGCAGACACCGTGACCACCAGACATCAATAACAAGACAATGTGACATCGAGACACTGTGACAACCAGACACCGTGAACATGAAACCATGACATCGAGACACCATGACAACCAGACGTTGTGAACATGAAATTGTGAATAAGACACCATGAATAAGACATCACGAACAAGACATCGTGAAAAAGACATCGTGACATCGAGACACCGTGAACCAGACACCATAAACCAGATACCATGACCACAAGATACCATGACCAATCCAGACACTGTGTGAAGGAGACACCACATGTAATCTTCTGGTATGACGTATGAGGAGTAGAATACATGCAACCTATCAGCTCAAACACATGAAATCCAAGATAAAAGAGTAATATGGCCCAAGAGAAATAGGAAGTGTGGCACAATAAAAAAAATCAAAACAAGCGGGTGGTTGTGAACACGACAACAAAATAAACATAGAGAATTCATAAAGAAATAATTCTCTCATGCAACTCAACACTGCTGGAGAACACACGAAGCTCAACTGAATCCCAGAATCGAGAACATATTCGCACTGTCAAACTTCACAAAGAACACAAGTCGTATCCTCATGAATTATGAAACTCTATTTTCCATATGAGGACTTCATTTCTGCATCAAATCCATCTCAGAAGTCCAGAGTTGTAAAGACTAACATTCATAGAATTTCTAAACCTATCTCAATATTTCTATAATGTTGTGTGTCATTTTACTATATTTCAATTAGTGTGTGTATTTGTATAACAACACACTCTGTCTCCAACATTAAACTAAAGGATACAATATATCCTTACTCAAAAATCTTATTATATTTGTATACCCACTGATAAGTGTTTAAGAGGTCCCTATGTGTCCTGAATATTTGTTCCTACAAAGAACAGTGGATGAGGTCCCTGGGCGACCTGGATAGTCTTATGTACTGTTGTCTAACCCCAATATAGGGTGTGGATCAAGTTTATTTATATAAACTGATTGGTGGAAGGTCATCACTAAGTGGAGTGGATTAGGTCTCAGCTTGAGACTGAAAAAATTGTTTCATATCTTCTGTGCTGCTCAATTTAGTCTTCTATATTTTACTACTTTACTGTATAATTCATATATCACTAAATTCACTTTGATAGTTAATCTTGGAAAGAAGTTATAATTTTCTTTTCTTAGTAGAATAGCTTCAAAAGTAATATTAATAACTAAAATTAATTTTAATGAGAACTAATCAATCTTATAAGAAGTTATTTAAATAGTCAGACTCTTATAATAGTATAACCTTGATTTATTGGGATGTATTTAACCTTTTGGGGAAATCCCTTTAAGAATATTTTTTAACCAGAAATTTTTATAGATACTCAATTCACCCCCTCTTGATTAATCTATTCTGACCAATATTTGGTATCAGAGGTTTTTTATTAATACTTTATTTAACCTTATTCAACAATGATTGTAGTTTTACTTTAAAGATTTGTAAATTTCTGTTAATTATAAATTTCTATCTCTCTCAAAGATTTTTTGTATTATGGATAATATATTAGAAGTTTCATCCACCAATAGACAACCATTATTTAATGGAACCAATTGTGCTCAATGGAAAATTAAAATAAAAATTTATTTTGAGAGTATGGGTTTTGAAATTTGGTCTTCTGCTATAGATGAATATAAGATTCAATCTACTGATAGACTCACATGGGATGAAACTGTCAAAACCTTCTACAATATCAATTTAAAAGCTATGAATTATTTAGACTTCTCATTAAGAGATGAAGAATTCAATAGAATTTTTGTATGTAAAACTGCCCATGAAATTTGGGATACCCTGTATGTCTCACATGAAGGAACATCTAGTGTAAAAGAAATGAGACTTGATAATTATAATATTAAATATGATAACTTGAAAATTAAACCTAATGATCCTATCTCGACATGTATCTAAGGTTCAATGGGATTTTCAACACAATGATTTCTCTGGGAAGAGAAGTCACTGCCATGGAATAGATAATGAGAATTCATAGATTTCTGTCTGACACTTTCTATCATTTTCAAACTATTCTAAAATAAATTGAAAAATATCATTAGCATAATGGGTTAAATAATTTAAAAATATAATTGATTGGTAAAATAAGAAAACATGAATTTATAGTTGTATTATGGATATAAAAGAAGAATATTATCAATAAAAAATGTGGTTCTTGACAAAATCTCACCAAGAAATTTGATTTTTCTTAAAACAAGATACAATGTTATTATAAGGGCCTTTCTATATTGAAGGAACTAATTTTGGTGACAATTCTATATTCATAGAATGGATGGTAATTTTCTAAATACATATTTATATTTTTGGTCAAATAAATTAAAATGATTTTAAAATGCATGTGATGTTATTGTTTCTTAATGGTAATCTTGATAATGCCATAGTAATGGATAAACCCAAAGGATTTGTAGTTGAAAATTTTGAAATAAGAGTGAAAAAACATAAGAATCCCCATTATAGGTTAACATAAATACTAGTAAGATGGTATTTAAATCTATTAACATTTTTTATGATCGTAGAATTCACGAAGGGTGATGTGGATGAATATTTATACATCAAGAGGAATCAAACTAAATTTATTATTATAGTATTTATGTTGTTTATAATATTTTTATAAGATGATTATTTGATAAATTATATGATTTATATTATGAAATTAAAAAAAATAGAATCATATACTTAGTGAAATGAAATTTTTCATTGGACTTTAATTAATACAAGGAAATAGAATAATTTTCAATGCTCAATAAAAATGTGAGGATGAGTTTATTAAAACATTTTTGATGGAGGATTAAAAGTATATATACCAATTTTTTATTTAAAGTTATTTAATTAAGATGGAAAAAAAAGATATAAATTAAAAAGGAATATTGATTTTTTACTTAATTAAATAATATATGTGTCAAATATTGTGTTTATCATGACTTTATAGGAAATATTTTAATGTTACCCTCATAAATAACGTATACTGGAATAATTATTATACATATGTTACACTTAAGTTTTTAATTTTTAATGTAATGACTGGTAAAATTAGTTTTGAGGCACCATTGATATAGACCAAAAATAAAACATTAATAATTTAAATTCATCTTCTAGAGGAATTTATTTCAATAGAATACAATAATTTATAGAAAATTAAAAGAAGAAATATGTTATATCTGTATGAATAAATGGAGAAAATATATTTTTTCCCTTAATAGACTTCATATAAAAGGTAATGAAAGTCTCAAATATAAGATATGTGTGTGAATCCTGACATTCCATTGAAAATTGAGTATGAAAATCAATATATAATCGACATTTAAAAACATGAAAATCGTCATTTGATGTCATGGACCACCTATAACGAAACCACATCTAGTTTAGTGACATAGACTATTGTGACCCAAAAAACCTGCCTCCAATAGGCCTTAGGATGGTGAATAATACTATTCATTTATAACACACATAATGTCAGCCATAACCCTTATAAATCCTTAGAAAAAATGAATAAAACCACTAATGATGTGTATATAAATATATTCCTTATCACATAATTAATGAAATTTCATACATAATCAAATGGTCACCAAAAAATTATATGACACTTATATCAAGGTAAAAAAAATCCTTTTTTCAAACATTTTTAAATAGGATATATATATAAATACAAACACACACACATACACATTAATGGGTGACCGTACACATATTCTCAGTAGGATAATCCTCAAAACCACAAGCGAAAATTTGGAAGAGGTATACGAATGCCTTGATGAATAATTAGTAGAAAAAATTCATCACATATCCAGATATTCTACCAACCAACCCCACCAATGTTCAATCACCTAATATTACACACAATTATTGTAAAACATAATATATAAGAACGGTACACTATAACCACTTGACTACTAAACTAGTTTCCCACACTCCCCAAAAGCATGCATCTTAAAACTACCATCTTCACTATATCTAATAATCCATAAACCACATAACTAAATTATAGACACAACCACTTAATCATCATCATGAAATGTGATAATAATTAATTATACCATAACCACATCCAAATAACACATCAAAACCTCCTCGTCATAAGGTAGGTGATCATGATAGATATTAACCTATGTGATCCTCTTTCCATGTAAGCCAGTATTGTGAGCCAAATCATACAAAAAATAACATAAATCCATTACTTCCCCTAAAAAAACTATAGAGCCATAATAGCATGTATTATGTTTTGATGGGGTATGAGGAAGGGTAGTATCTAGATTTTTTAACCTTAATACTATATGTTGAGGGAAATATCCAAAACTCATGACCCTATATGGGCATAAATAATGTTACACAATTCAGGCGGTGCTGAATAAAAAACACCAAGAAATAAAATATATATATAATTCTTTGCACAAGCACAACCAAACATTTACCTATTAAATTAATTGTATTTATTTAAATGGAATGTGACCATCATTTTATCATGTCCACCTCACATCAACAACGAATGGAACAACTAACAAAACCATTTCCAAAATATAGATACATATCAATAAAAAAAATCATGTTTTATCACACCAATACAAGATTATATATTATTCTTTCACCATCCACTTTACATCCATAATTCCAAAATTTATTTATAGTACTGTCATGACCCATCCTCGGGGCCCGTTCCGTGACTACCCCAAGCCCGCCTTCCATAGGCCAGGGGCTGGCGAATAGCACCAAAGGCGTAAATACCAATAAAAAGGGAAGGAATTACCTTTATAAAAGTAAAACATAGAACAGATTATAAGAGGAATCTAACACTAAGTAAAGCAGTAAACAAGTGTGCTCGAAATACAAAGAGGCCAGAAATACAAGACCAACAAAAAGGTACAGATACAACTGAATGTAAAGTACAAATCAAAGGACTATAGCTGAAAGGTGACAAGAAGCTCCTAGATTGTCCACCACGGATCCTACCTTAAGGGGAGGTACAGATGTCCTCCACAGCACTTTGTGTTCGACCGTCCGTCCTTCTTTCTCCTCTGGGCACCGACTAGTCATGAGATCCACCTCTGGGTACTATCCAGCTCAACAAGCCTCAACTACGATCACTGTTGTCTGTCATCTGCAACCAACACAATGAGGTGCGGGCGTAACCCATGCAGGGGTGAGTATAACGATACTCAGTAGTGACCCCTATACACTCAAGCTCTCACAAAAATCCAACAAGGATAAACCACAATGAAAGACATCAACGGATAACCATTACTTAGGTGTATGCCCTTACACACACCTAAGTTATCAAGTAACTCATCTCAATCATGAGGAAACACAAAGGTTATGAAGTCAACAGATATCCACTACTTAGGTATATGCCCATACATATACCTAAGTTATCAAGTGATCCATTTAAATCATGAGGTAAACACAAAAGTCATTGACTCAACTCAAACCAGGATTTTCATTATCGAAACCGTAACTGCTGAAGAGCTCTGTCTCTGATGAGTACAGTGATCCTATCACTACTCCGAGGTACTGCTCACTAACCTAAGACTAGTGAGGTACTCCTCCTGTCGAGTACCGTGAGTCAGCCACCTCACAATGTAGTGCTCCTCCGCCATGGGTCTGTCACCTCACACAGTAGTGCTCCCCCTCATAGCATACAGAGGTACTCCTCCTGTCGAGTACCGCGGGTCAACCACCTTACAAAGTAGTTCTCCTCCTCCATGGGTCTACCACCTCACAATGTAGTGCTCCCCACTGGGCTATGCAAGTCACTCCGAATCAAATCGGACAAGCAGTCATCAGGTCTCAGCCAGCTATACGGTCTTCGTACTCCGTACGCTTGTCTCCGGGAGGGTCTGATCCACGAGCTATAGTCCGATACTCCAAGTATCATAAAGTATCACTATGAAATATCTCAAAGGACCGTTTCGTCATAGGGGTCTCAACGCAACAGACAGCGCGTCAATCGGATGCCCGGTCTGTGACTTATTAGCCTTTTTGTCCCAGGGGCCCGGTTGGTTTCGTGTACGAACCAACCCGACCGTATCTCAATTGTACCCCAAACTCACATAGGGTGTACTCATAGGGACCATTTCTCAACATGATCACCAGCGCTGCTAACGGTTCGTCAAACGGACGTCCGGTCTAAAAGTTATCAGCTTTTCCGTTCTAGGGGCCCGGTTGGATTTCGGGTACAATCCAAACCTGCCATACTCCAACTGTGTCCAAACCTCAAGCGGAGTATGCCAAAAGGTCTGTCTCACTAAGAGGAATCCAAAAAAGTCTACGGCACATCAATCGGACGTCCGGAGCTCAAGTTATAGGCGTTTCCGCACTGAGGGCCCGGTTGGTTTTGGGTTCGAACCAACCCGGACGTACTTCAAATGACACCGGTTAACCAAACCAGTCACACCATTGTGATCCAAATGTAAAAACACACGAGATGGACTACCCATTGGTCCAAAACGGATAGCTGGTGAAAAGGTTGCATTTCACCGCAACACGGGTGAACCGGGCCTCATGGGGCTCATGCATCGACCTCGACATAAATATCCAAAATTGGTCTTGATACATCCGTCTTAATTCTAGGGACACAACCTAGCAGATGGTTCGACATTCTGACACCGTATGAGAGACATATGTCCGATACAAGATCCCGTAATAATAATATTATTATTATTCGGTGTTTCGTGGGCTCGATCCCCGAACCAGAATTTAGTATTCAGCTATAGACTTGAATCGACCGTATTGATGTCAGTATTACATCACCACTGATGGCAAGCCAATCGGACATCGCAGGCATGAGTTATGGCGGGTCAAAGATTTAATAATAATATTAAATCTATTATTTTTTGAGCGCTTCGGGTACCCGATCCAAAATCCCAAAAAAGACAACCAATATTGGACTCATAAATTCCGTCTCGAAGTCACGGTCACACTGCCATAGACGGTTCATAAAACAGAGGTCGCACGAAGAAGATACAGTCAAAATAGTGTTTTATCTTCAAAATTAATAATAACAAGATTTTATTATTATTATTAATTATTTACTTATTTATCTTTCTAACTCCAAAATCAATCATGATTTTGGACTCCTTGCGCGCTGGAATTCATCCCCAAAACCCTCATTTATCATTTATTTCTATTTTGATTTTATCCCCACTATTATCTAATAAATCATCTCTCTCTCCAATCTCATTTACTCTTCTACGATTATGTTCTCCCAATTAGCGCCCCAATCACCCGACCTCCTTCCTCATGGCCAGAACCGCCACCACCTTCGCCTGCCTGCCGCGCCACCGCACCACCCCCGGCTACCCGTGCAGCCACGCCTCAAACCAGCCGCATCACCTGCCCCCCCCCCATCCTCTCACCGTGCCACCTCCCATTACCATGCACCCGACCCCATGTCGTCACACATCAAGAACTAGTTGGTGGTGGGTCCAGACTTGTTCGTAGTCTGTACCCACTGCATTAGTAGTTCGAATAAACACCCAATATAATATTCTTCCATGCTCGAGGGAAAGAATCATGTAAACATAAATAAACAAAAACCCCCTACCTCGAAATTGACGTCGCACGTCGTCGAGTCGCGGAAGACAGACGTCACGGTAGTCGGGCATCGCGGAAGAACGGTGACATCCCGTCAACATTGGAGGAAGAGTTGTTGACGTAGCTGATGCCTTCCCACGGCGATGTCTCTTCTGTTAACGCGGAGGAAGAAGAATTTTGGAGAAAGAAATGCTTCTGATTCATCGAGTCATGGAGCGTTCTTTGTGTTCTTTGTGGAAGAACTCTCCCTTTTAATATCTCCAACGTGCTCCCAACACCATAAGTGCCAAAACAAAATAATAGCCTAAGCTATTATTTTATTCTCCCATGATATAACATTGCTATCAAATTCAAATTAATTCAAAAAGACTATTGAATTAATTATGGCATTTGAGATGGAAACTTTAATGGAAGGAAGATGGAAAGGCTCCACATAATTAATATGAGGTGTTGTCAAAATAAATAAATGGAGTGTTAATGGGGGGTTTAAGGGAGGTGAAGGGTTAGGCCTCGTTTGGGCCCCACCTCACAAATATCCTCCCATGGGAGGTTATGTCGGGTGTGGGCCCCACCCCTAACTTCATCTTAGAGGATATAACCACCCAAATAAAGAAAATGGTGCACAACCATTTTATTTATTTTTTTTACAAATCCACAAAAATTAACTTTCAACCCGCATAAAACACAACTATGGTAAAGGTCCCCTTAAGTGAATATCGGTGCTGCGAGTTCATCCGTGTCCTCAGATTTCAATTCCGAGCACCGGTTCAAAAGTTATAGAATTTTGAACGTACGTTTACTGAACGTACACAAAAAAAAGTTTGGAAAATTAATATCAGTCACCCTCGACCCACTGCGGTCAAGGTTAGGCTCTTCCTAGGTGGAACACGCCCCAACGAACCCAACTGCACTCTTGGATTTTCAATCCGAGTTACTGTTTAGATGTTATGAATTTTAAAATAAAATAATTGTCATTTAATTATTTTATTTGCGGTCAAAAACTAACTTTTTATGGTGGCTCGCGCCAGCCAAAGTTAGTTTATTCATAAATAAAGCATGCCCTCACGAGTTCAGTGGTGGTCTCAGATTTTTAATCCGATATATCGTTTGTGAGTTATAAGAATTTGAAAAATAAAATAATTTATTTAATTATTTTATTTACGGTTAATCCATTTTTGAGATTTCTCATAGGAGGCCCGTGCCAACTAAACTTAAGCCGCGCCTAGGGTAATCCCACCATCCTGAGCACAATGGTGCCCTCAGATTCTTGATCCGAGCAACTGTTCAAGATTTATTCCACTTTTTCAGGAAAACTACTTATGCGTGTTAATTTAATATTATCAAAACTTCGACGGATCATTCCAGGCACTCTGGGCCTCAGAATCAGGCACCTTCAGAAACAATAGACTCATGAAATTCCAAAGTATTTAAGAAAAAAAATCCTTGAAATTTCTGATCTTTTACATTACTCCCACCTCAGGGCTTTACGTCCCCGTAAAGCTTCAACACACACTAGGGGGAAAAAAGTGGTACTACATGCATCTGAGCCTTCCGCTCCATGTGCTCTCCTGGAGGTTCATGTGCTGCCTAGGGTTTCCTTTTAGCTGACCAAGGAAAACCCATCCCATCGTTGTATGTAAACGACAAACTTTTTGCCTAATACAGTCAATCTGTGTATGAACTGTGGTTGCCCAGTCCATACCCAAACTAATGTCGTAAGGCCTCGACGCTGCCACCAAGAGGTTCCAACCGAAACTCTCTCCTCAAGGGTCAGATCACACCTGTCGGTGTAAGTGTGTTTATTGAGTCTCCTCTCAAAGGTATCTCCAGACGTGAGGGTCAATTCAATGATTTTAACCAGAAACTCTAGGTCTGGGACAAGATTCGTGGAAGGAAAGAATGATTGGTACCTATGTCTATTGATATGGAAGCTTATAGTAGACACAGACCATACCTCAAATAATTCATAGAGCCCTTGGGTCACACTCCGTGACCGCATGCAGTTATTCTCTTCCCCTTCCCTTCAGTTCCCTAAGCCTCGTGGGGACTACAAAGGCGGGTGGTTGTAACATGTTGAAATGTACACCACCTCATGCTGCTCTCCAAGCTCTGCTTCCACGTCTACTGCTCTGCAGATTCATCTGTACTTAACACTTACTCTTCTTGAATCAATTTACATGCCCAAGTCTCTGAGACTGGCGCCAGTTCATATCTTCCCACTACTAACATTCACTGGCTAAAACCGATTAGCCAAAGAACATTCAACCACAAAGTTTCTCTCTAGCACCCTAACATAAGTAGGAATGCATTGAGGAAAGAGTGCTTACTCGGATATCCTTAAACACACCTCGCTCAGAGGTCCGAGCTCTAAAGCACTGATCATATCGTGGTCATCAAGTACCTTGAACGATTGGTAAACCTCGATGAATACTCCGCTACTGACACGTCATCCTGCCGAAGCTGTATAAGCTCTAGAAAACTCTCAGCCACCTCCTCAAGCTAGTCCTCAGCCGCCTATGAGTCAGCCTCGCCTCGGAACCTGAGGGGTATCAGATGCTGAAACATGTGTAAGGCACTAAGCCTACATGCATCCTCTACCGGTACTTCCAGTTGTAACTGCTGACCAACAGGTAGTGATATGGTTGGCACACTACACGAAGGTACAATCTCAGGCATCAGTCCACGTACTGAAGCCTCGTCACTATGCAAACCAACCTCATGGTCACTCACTGGGAAACACCAGTAGTTAGGATCACTATCTTCTCTACTAGATCTAAACTAGGTGTAGAACTCTAGAAATCACCTCCATCTAGTCCACTGATGCCTTGATATCTGTCTCGCCTCGTAACCTTGGAGGCCTCTAGTGTTGGAACTCGTGCAACGCGCTCTGCCAATATGCACCGTCCACTAGTACGGATGGTGGCATCTGCTGCCTAACGGGTGGGGGTGCTGCTGGTACACCACCAGAAGGAGCCAACATAGAAAGAGGGCCATGCACTAGAGCCTCATCGCTTGGTGAGCCTTCATCGAGCACTCTCTCAGAAACTCAAACTAATTGTCTGTGTGGAGACAACCTGAACAGATGTGACACGGTCAAAAGATTTAAAACTGGTGAGCTGACCTGGTTTGAGCTGACTTAAAGAAAACTTTTGAAACACACACAAAATTAGTGTTTTCGTGCACTAAGTCAGAAATTAGTAGTCAGGGTCCTGGTGTACGGATACGTCGGCCGCCGCACAAACACTGGACTCCCTGAACTGAAAACCACACTTAGTACCCTTAACACTATTGCTTCATAGAAAGTAAATATCAAAGTCCTATGTTCTGCAGTAGAACCAACTCCTCTGATACTAATTTGTCACGACCCGTCCTTGGGGCTCATGCCGTGACTACCCCTAGCCCGCCTTCCATAGGCCAGGGGCTGGCGACTAGCACCAAAGATGTAAATCCCAATAAAAATGGAAGGCATTAACTTTATAAAATTAAACAACAGAACAGGGTACAAGAGGAAGCTAACACTAAGTAAAGTAGTAAACAAGTGTGCTGGATATACAAAGGGGAAGGAAATACAAGCCCAACAGAAAGGTACAACTACAACTGAAAGTAAAGTATAACTCAAAGGACAATAGATGAAAGGTGACAAGCAGCTCTTGGATCGTCCACCAGGGATCCTACCTGAAGGGTAGGTACAGATGTCCTCCACAGCACTTCGCGTTTGACTGTATCTCCGTCCGTCTCCTCCGAGTACCGACTCTTCGTGAGATCCACCTCCGGGTACCGTCCAGCTCAACAAGCCTCAACTACAATCAGTGTTGTCCGTCGTCTGCAACCAACAAAACGATGTGCTGGCATAACCCGTGCAGGGGTGAGTATAATGATACTCAGAAGGGACCCCGAGATCCTCAAGGTCTCACTAAAATCCAACAAGGATAAACCACAAAGAAAGATCTCAACAGATAACCATTTCTTAGGTGAATGCCCTTACACACACCTATGTTATCAAGTAACCCATATCAATCATGAGGAAACACAAAGGTTATGAAATCAATGGATATCCACTACTTAGGTATATGCCCATAAATATACCTATGTTATCAAGTGACCCATCTCAATCATGAGGTAAACACAAAAGTAATTGAATCAGCTCAAAACAGGATTTTCATTATAGAAACCGTAACTACTGAAGAGCTTCATCTCTGACGACTATAGTGATCCAGTCACTACTACGAGGTACTGCTCACTAACCTAAGACTACTGAGGTACTCCTCCTATCGAGTACTGTGGGTCAGCCACCTCAAAAATCAGTGCTCCTCCGCCATGGGTCTGTCACCTCACACAGTAGTCCTCCCCCTCATAGCCTACATTGGTACTCCTCCAGTTGAGAATCGCGGGTCTGCCACCTCACAAAGTAGTGCCCCTCCGCCATGGGTTTGCAACCTCACAATGTAGTGCTCCCCACTGGGCTATGCATGTCACTCCAAATCAAATCGGACAAGCAGTCATCAGGTCTCAGCCAACTACATGGTCTCCGTACTCGGTATGCTCGTCTCCGGGAGGGTCTGCTCCATGAGCTACAAGTCGATACTCCAAGTATCAAAAATTCCCACGAAGAAGTATCTCAAAGGACCATCTCTTCATAGGGGTCTCAACGCAATAGAAGGCGCGTCAATCGGACGCCCGGTCTCTGAGTTATTAGCCTTTCCGTCCCAAGGGCCTGGTTGGTTTCGTGTACAAACCAAGCCAACCATATCTTAACTGTACCCCAAAGCCACATAGGGTATACTCATAGGGACCGTTTCTCAAAGTGATCACCAACGCTGATGACGATTCGTCAAACGGACGTCCGGTCTGAAAGTTATCGGCTTTTCTGTTCCAGGGGCCCGGTTGGATTTCGAGTACAGTCCAACCCGGCCATACTCCAACTACGTCCAAAACTCAAACGGAGTAATCCAAAAGGTCCGTCTCACAAAGTGGAATCCAACAAAGTCGACGACACATCAATAGGACGTCTGGAGCTCAAGTTATAGGTGTTTCCGCTCTGAGGGCCCGGTTGGTTTTGGGTTTGAACAAACTCGGTCGTACTTTAAATGACACCGGTTAACCAATCCAGTTACACCATTGCGATCCAAACGGAAAAACACATGAGATAGACTACACATTGGTCCAAAACAGATGACTGGTGAAAAAGTTGCATTTCACCACAACACGCACGAACCGGGCCTCATGGGGCTCGTGCCTCAACCTCGACATAAATTTCCAAAATTGGTATTGAAACATCCATCTTAATTCCTGGGTCGCAACCTCGTATATGGTTCGTCATTCCAACACCGTATGAGAGAGATATGTTTGATACGAGATCTCATAATAATAATAATAATAATAATAATAATACTAATAATAATATTCGGTGTTTTGTGGGCCCGAGCCACAAACCAGAATTTAGTATTCAAATTTAGACTTGAATCGACCGTATTGATGTCAGGATTACATCGCCACTGATGGCAAGACAATCGGACGTCGCACACATGAGTTATGGCAGGTCAAAGATTTAATAATAATATTAAATCTATTATTTTCTAAGCGCTTCGGGTAACCCATCCAAAAACCCGAAAAAGAAATCCAATATTGGACTCATAAATTTTTTCTTGAAGTAAGGGTCACACTGGCGCAGACGGTTCGTGAAACCAAGGTCGCACGAAGAAGATACAGTCAAAACAGTGTTTTATCATCAAAATTAATAATAACAATATTATATTATTATTATTAATTATTTACTCATTTATCTTTCTAACTCCAAAATCCATCACGATTTTGGACTCCTTGCGCGTTGGAATTCATGACCAAAACCCCCATTTTTCATTTATTTCTCTTTTGATTTTATCCCCATTATTATCTTCTAAATCATCTCTCTCTCCAATCTCATTTACTCTTGCATGATTATGTTCTCCCAATTAGCGCCCCAATCACCCGGCCTCCTTCCTCATGGATAGAACCGCCACCACCATCGCCTGCCCGCCACACCGCCGCACTGCCCCCAGCTACTCGTGCCGCCGCGCCTCAAACCAGCCGCATCACCTCCCCCCCCCCCTCGTCCACTCGCAGCGCCACCTCCCGTTACGACGCACCTGACCCCATGTCGTCACACATCAAGAACTAGTTGGCGGTGGGTCCGGACATGTTTGTAGTCCGTACCCACCGTGTTAGTAGTTCAAATAAACACCCAACAGAATATTCTTCCATGATCGAGGGAAATAATCATGTAAACTTAAATAAACAAAAACCCCCTACCTCGAAATTGACGTCGCACGTCGTCGAGTCGCGGAAGACGAACATCACGGTAGTCGGGCGTCGCGGAAGAATGGGGGTGTCCCGTCAACATTGGAGGAAGAGTTGTTGACGTAGCCGATGCTTTCCCACGACGGTGTCTCTTCTGTTAACGCAGAGGAAGAATAAGGTTGGAGAAATAAATGTTTCCGGTTCTTCGAGTCATGGAGCGTTCTTCGTGTTCTTCGTTGAAGAACTCTCCCTTTCAATATCTCCAACGTGCTCCCAACACCACAAGTTCCAAAACAAAATAATAGCCTAAGATATTATTTTATTCTCCCATGATATAACATTGCTATCAAATTCAAATTAATTCAAAAAGACTATTGAATTAATTATGGCATTTGAGTTGGAAACTTTAATGGAAGGGAGATGGAAAGGCTCCACATAATTAATGGGAGGTGTTGTCAAAATAAATAAATTGAGTGTTAAAGGGGGGATTAAGGGAGGTGAAGGGTTAGGCATCGTGTGGGACCCACCTCACAAATATCCTCCCATTAGAGGTTATGTGCGGTGTGGGCCCCACCCCTAACTTCCTCTTAGAGGATATAACCACCCATATAAATAAAATGGTGCACAACCATTTTGTTTTTTTGTTTTACAAATCCCCAAATATTAACGTTCAACCCGCATAAATCGCCATTGCGGTAATGGTCCCCTTAAGTGAATATCGGCGCTGCGAGTACATCGGTGTCCTTAGGTTTCAATTCTAAGAACTGGTTCAAAAGTTGTAGAATTTCGAACGTACGTTTACTAAACGTACATGAAAACAAGTTTGGAAAATTAATATCTGTCACCCTCGACCCACTGCAGTCAAGGTTATGCTCTGCCTAGGTGAAACACGCCCCAACAAACCCAACGGTACTCTCATATTTTCAATCTGAGTTATTGTTTAGAAGTTATGAATTATACAAAAAAAATAATTGTCATTTAATTATTTTATTTATGGCCAAAAACTAACTTTTTTGGGGTCTTGCACCTACTAGAGTTAGTATCTTCTTAAATAAAGCATTCCCTCATGCGTTTAGTGGTGGTCTCAGATTTTTAATCCGAGCTACCGTTTGTGAGTTATAATCATTTGAAAAATAAAATAATTTATTTAATTATTTTAATTACGGTTAAGCCATTTTTGAGATTTCTCATATGAGGCCCGTGTCAACTAAACATAAGTCATGCCTAGGGTAATCCCACCATCCTGAGCGCAACTGTGGCCTCATATTTCTGATCCGAGCAACCGTTGAAGAGTTATTCCACTTTTTTAGGAAAACTGCTTACGCGTGTTAATTTAATCTTAACAAAACTTCGACGGATCATTCCGGGCACTCCGGGCCTCGGAATCAGGCACCGTCAAAAACCATAGACTCATAAAATTCCAAAGTATTTAAGAAAAAAATCCTTGAAATTTACGGGCTTTTAAAAGTACTTTATAGTTCCATTTTACTACTTACTCATTTGTTTATATTCTTATTTACGGCATTTACTTGTCCAACAAATTAATTTATCTATTTCTAAAAAACATTTTATTTCATTACAACCCATTCCGACTAATGATTTTATAAATAAAATATCATCTATATTATCGGGAAGCTATAATGAAAATTATAATAAGCTAAGTCAAACCATAATAACCTCAACACCACATAAATGTAACACCTATAACATCATCCCACTATAGAAAAAAAAACATAACAATAATTACCAATAAAAAATCATTCAAAAAATCAAATAACTTCTAAAAACCTAATTTATTCATTTTTTAATATTTATTTTCAATTTCAATCATAAAAAACCTCGTTTTCAATTCTATATTTCCTTATCTACCATATAATTATCATATTTATATGATTACCTGATTTTGGAGGTGATAAGGCATATCAATATTAATATATAATGGTTATTTAATAGGAAATATCCATTAATAATAAAATAATACAATAGAAATAATATATAAATTAATTTTAGTACATATGAATCACATCTTACCTTCCAATTTCATTATTATTTTTTATTATCTTAATTAGATTAATTATATCCGTCTACCCATTTAAAACATTGGGATGATAATTATATATTAACACATAATAGTATAAGAGATATATATTGAATCATCTACCTCAACTTGAGCTTTAAGAAACATTGTGGAAGAATGATAATTAATTGATAATAAAATTCCACTAAACAAAGAAGGACACACCATAAAACCTATACACATTAAATCTCTATCAACCACTTGACAAACGATCACAAAAATGTGTTCCTCAATATCTAATATAACCATATAAAAGAGAAAAATAATGAGGTGATATTATAAACTGATGGAAACTCCACTTATGGTAACAAAATATAAATCATTTAAATATATGGATAAAACTAAATATAATAAAAGGGAACCAACAATGAACCATAATAACCCCCGAGTTTGAAGGATATTGATAGAAGTATAGGGAATCTAAGAATGAACTTTAATTATTATTAAAAAATTGGAATCATAACATCACACTATGATGATAATGGTCAAGATTCAATGATATCTAACCCCAAGAATTATGACACAATCCTCCAAAATATCATGTAGTCAAAATCTAATTAAAATCAATATTAATACATATGAAATAAAATTTATATTCATGGTTCAATGTCCAATCCCTCAGCAATCATTAAAAAAACCATAGCATTCCCATCAAACCTAATCAAGACAAAGACCATGGAATAACTCCTACAACCATGGTTTAATGATCTAAAAAATGAAAGAAAAAAGTAATTACCCAAATAAAACATCCATAGAAAAATCAATTCGCAATGATATAAATCGAACACCTCACACAAAAAATCTAACTAAACACATTGAAAAAATTGCATATCCTAAAACCCATGTTGTTACATATATCCTCTTATCCCCACATCAATGATCATGGTGATAAAAATTAAACCATGACACCCATTCACATCTATCAAACCATTCATGGTACAACACTCATAAAAATAATGTGATCTAATCTCTAAGATGAATCTTCATCTAAAATGACTATACTTCTTTACCAATTTCCTCTAAATATTCTCTTAAAACCTAAAATTAATTATTAATGGAATGTAAGGGTCTAGTAAATTTTATCTATTTACATTGGATTCCTCTCAAAAATTAGATCTATGGGTTATCACATAAAATCCTAAAGCCATGTTAGGATCAGCAGAAAACCTTACATTTCAAACAAAAGCAGTGCCAGATTCCAAAAAATATGAATTTCAAATTTAAATTTTTAAAACAAACATCATCACCCTTCTCAGTTCCCGTGAATCATGAGTGATGTGCATGCCTTGAGTCACACACCTATCTTGTAGAACATCTCCTTTCACCTCACCATCATCGCCACATCAGCGAGAGGATAATTTGGGCCTGGGGGTCTTTTTTTAAATGGTTCTTGGTGTCTCTTTATTTTGGAAAATGGGTTTGATCAGTGCCACTTGAAGTGGCGTTGATCACCCATAACCCTACAACGCCACATGAAATGGCTCTCTCCGTTTTTGGATGAAAATAGATGGAGTACCACTTGAAGTGGCGCTGCACTTTAGGGCCTCAATCTATCAATGCCACTTCAAGTGGTGCCGATGGTATCCCACTATTGGGATGTGCACCACTTCAAGTGGCCCCCAAACAAAACCTCCCCTATATAAGGAGCTCACCCCCCCCCCCCCCCCCTCGCTCTTCTCATTCTCACATCCTCACTCCCTCTCATCTCTCTCTCCTCTCCTCACTCTCTCTTGAAGATCTCTTTTTCTCAAAGCACTGCATCTCTTTTTCCAAAAAGTTGTTCGAAGGATCATAACCTTTCCACCGATTTGAGGTAATTATAATTTTTAATTTGTTTAATATAGTGATTTATTTATTTATTTGTTTAGTTCACAAAAATAATTCATAATTAATGTAATATATTTTAAAATTGTAATTTTTTATTTGTAGTAATTGTTATTAATTAATGGTAATTATGTTATTAAGTAATACTATTTAGTTAATTTAATTCTAAATAGTTAAATAACTAATCGTAATTAGGTAATTAAATTTTAATTAATTAATTAACTAATCATAAGTAGGTAATTAAATAATTTTAATTAGGTGATTAAATAATTCTAATTAGTTGATTAATTAATTCTAATTAGGTGATTTATTTAATTCTAATTAGGTGATTAATTACATCTATTTTGGTTATTATTTAATTGTAATTAGGTGATTAATTAATTGTAATTAGGTGAGTAATAAATTATAATTAGGTGATTAATTATTTTTAATTTGGTGAGTAAAAATTTATAATTAGGTGATTAATTATTTGTAATTAGGTGATGAATAATTTGTAATTAGGTGATTACTTTATTATAAGTAGATAATTAGTTAATTATAAGTAGGTGATTAATTTATTATAAATAAGTGAAAAATTAATTATAACTAGATGTTTAATTAATTTTAATTAGATAATTATGTAATTGTAATAAGTTGATTAATTAATTATAAATAGGTAATCAATTGATTGTATTTCGGTGATTAATTAATTATAATTAGGTGATTAAATAATAGTAAAAAAGTTATTAATTAATTCTAATTATTTGACTAATAAATTTTAATTAGGTGATTATGTAATGATAATTAGGTGGATAATTAATTTTAATTAGGTGATTAATTAATTATAATTAGGTGAGTAATTAATTCTAATTTGGTAAATAATTAAATTTAATTATGTGATTAATTAATTTGAATTTGGTGATTAATTAATTCAAATTAGGTGATTAATTAATTCTAATTAGGAGATTCATTAATTATAACTCAGTGATTAATTAAATTTAAATATGTGATTAAGAAATTTTTATTAGGTGATTAATTAATTCTAATTAGGTGATTAAGTAATTAATTAATTCTAATTAGGTGATTAAGTAATGGTAATTAGGTGGTTAATTAATACTAAATAGGCGATTAAATAAATCTAATTGGTAATTAATTAATGGTAAATCGGTGATTTATTTATTCTAATTTGGTGGTTAATTAATTCTAATTAGGTGGTTAATTAATTCTAATTTGGTGATTAAATAATTCTAATTAGGTGATTAATTAAATCTAATTAGGTGATTAAATAATGGTAATTAGGTGATTAATTAATGGTAATTAGGTGATTAATTAATTCTAATTAGGTGATTAATTAATTCTAATTAGGTGCTTAATTAATTCTAATTAGGAGCTTAATTAATTATAATTAGGTGGTTAATTAATTTTGATTAGATGGTTAATTAAATATAATTAGGATTTTAATTATTTCTAATTAGGTGATTAATTAATGCTAATTATGTGATTAATTAATTGTAATTATGTGATTAATTAATGGTAGTTAGGTGATTAATTAATGGTAATTAGGTGATTAATTAATACTAATTAAGTGATTAATTAATTCTAATTTGGTGATTAATTAATTCTAATTTGGTGATTTTTTTAGTCTAATTTGTTGATTAATTAATTATAATTAGGTGATTAATTAATTCTAATTAGGTGATTAATTAATGGTAATTAGGTAATTAATTAATACTAATTAGGTGGTTTTTAATGGTAATTATGTGATTAATTAATGGTATTTATTTTAATTAATGTTAATTAGGTGATTACGTAATTAATTAAAGGTAATTAGGAAATTAATTAAATCTAATTAGCGAAGTGGTTTTCTTAATTAGTGAAGTAGTTATCTTTATTAGTGAAGTAGTTATATTAACTAGCGAAGTAGTTATAAATTGCTTCTCAAATTTATCTTAGCCTTACATTCTAGGTATGATAATGAATTTAGTTTTTTGTCTACCTTTACCTTGGTTTGTAATTGATGTTTTAAACATCAATTTAGTAGTTGAATATAATTTTTGCAAAGTAGGTGTTAGAGTTATCATGAAATGAATGCTCTCTTAAGTAATGTATCCCCAGGTAGAGGGGATTTGGGTCGGACCACCTACTTTCTTGGAGGATTGTCTTGTCTAGGAAAGTGAATGGGGTTGGAAATCTGTCGCTCTGAGCTTACTCATGTAGAGTTTTTCAATTTCATATAACTCTATGTTTTTACATGTACCTCATGCATATAATGAATGTGGATATGTATGAATAGTTTTGACTTCTATTTTTGGGTAAGTAACACAAACCTGTGGGTTTTGTAAAGAATTACACATAAATATGGTTTGAACATATTGATTTTCTTGAGGTATTAGGATTCCAACCTAAATTACTAGAAGCATGCATATATAATTTGATTCTCTAATCAGATTTAACTTATAAATATGGTGTATTTTAGATAAAAAAGATGGATACCTATACTTATTGCAATGGTAAAATAGTGGATAAAGAACAAGGATGTAGTTATAGTATACGTCCAGAAGGTTTTGTGATTCTTGGAGGATGTATTACATTGGAAGCTGTGCAATGGAAAATTCTTCGAAAGTTAAAATTGGTGACCAATAAACTGATAGACTCCATCACATTCAGAAACCATCAATATATAGAGAGGTTTTGGAATGTGTACTTCTTGGTAAATGATGATGATCATTGGGAATATGTACTTTCATTGGTTAAGTATCTACCTAAGAATAAAATGATGGAGTTGTATGTCTCTATAGATACAATGGTGGATCCTTCGACATTGGAAGTTAGACCATCTCAATGTCATTCGACTGGGTAATATGCTCCTACAAATCATGAAGTTCCATCAGCATCTGTATTTTTTTCATCATTTCCCTTGGCCATAGATTCAATGGATAGTCCTCCACATACCTTAGATGCATTGGTCGATGATTTTGAGGATGATGACAATTTCAAAGAAGAATATGAAGTTGAAGTTGAAGAAGAAGAATAATAAGAAGAGCATGTGGAAGAACAGTCTGTTCCCACTCATGTGAGGTTCATCCAACCATTGTACCATCATCCACTATTGGCTTCATGGTCAACTAAATGCATGAATCGCAACCCAGAAATTGATTGGTCAGTTTTTACTCTCAGTTCAAAATTTCCAAGAATCATTGGTGGCATAAATCATGTGTTAGTTAATGGAGTTCTGTATATTGGCAATGAATTTGAGAGAAAAGAAGTAATGAAAATGTGATAAAACAATATCTCAATGAAAGACATTACTCTTATCTTATAGAGGATTCAAAGAGGTCTTACTATTTGATCTGTTGTGAAATATTTGAATCAAACTGTCAAATGTGTTTGCGTGCAATAATTGATAACACTTTTCATTGTTGGTCCATCATTAGATTTACTCCACACACCTATGTGAACCCAATCTTGTCATAAGAACATTTTTCATTAGATGTTCGGTTTGTTTCAACTATTATTTTTGAAATTATTAGAGAATGTCATGACATTCCTATGGTTCTGGTGATGGAGAAAATAAAACAACTTTTTGGGTATCAAAATATCTTACTGGAAGGCATGGGCGGCACGACAGAAGGATATTGTGAAATTATATGGTGATTGGGATTACTCTTATCAAGTTTGAGCACTACTTTTGGAGATTCTACGCCACAATAATCAAGTGGTCTATCGGATTCATACTGTTGAATATGTGGACCAACACAACCAATTTTACCACTCAATGGTTTTGTTTGATAGATTATTTTGGACATCTGTACCATGTGTTCCAGCTTTTAGACATTCCAAGCAGTTTATACAGATTTATTGCACATTTCTATATGGAATATATACAGTAACATTATTGATTTCCACCACAAAAGATGTAAATTGAGCCCCTCAATCCTCGACATTTTCAATTATGGAGAAAGAGAACTCTCATCATAGAGTTGGTTTCTGGCATGTCTCTGAGAGTTTTTTACAGATGCAGAAGGGATTTTTCATATTGCAGATCGCCTTCGTGCAATCAAGGAGGCAGTATAGTGTGAGGGTATTTCATAGAGACCACCCTATTCCCATCATCGATACAGTAATTGGCACATTTCTAGGAATTTGTGAAATAAGTTCAAGTATGAGTCGATGAAAAATGCAATCTAAAAAATTGGTAAGAACAACCTTTTGCATTTTAAAATTTTCTTTCTAGTTATTTTCATATCTATTCAGATGATTTATTGTTTGATAGCATATGATCCTCAACAACAAAGGATGTAGGAGTATCTTAATGATATTCACAGAGTGAATCCAGAAGTGTATGATTACATGATGAAAATCCCAAAGAAGAAATGGTCGTTGTCATATGATGATGGGAGGAGATATGTTCATATGATGACCAACATATTAGAATTTATAAATGGAGTTTTCAAGGGAGTTCGAAAATTTCCTATCACAGTTAAATATGAATATTTAATTTTATGTAATTTAGAAGAGATACAATTATAATATAATATTAGTTTAATGTCTTAATCTAAATTATAGGTTTGGTACAAGAGACCTTCTATCGGAGTGTAAAGTACTTTCTGGAATGAGGAAAGCAGGCTGAAGATGGATTGAACAGAGGGATGCACTATTGACACCATTTTTAGTGTGAGCTGAATACAATTCTTTAGGAGGATACAACTTACTCTGTATCTGCATTTATTTTTCCAGTGCAACGATTTGAGGTTGATGATCCTAGTGATGTTGTGGCTTGTAGCAATGTTTGTGTGTGGGTTGTTTTACTTGAGAAGCATTATTGTGAATTTGGAATCTTTCAGGCACTAAGATATCCTTGCGGCCATGTGATTGCAGGATGTGCTTACGTACACATATCTTGGGAGTTGTTTGTTGATCCATCTTATCGACTCGAGATCATCAACTCTTGATACAGTAATCTTTGGATTCCAATCAGGGAATATTAGTATTTTCGGCTGTCTGATAGTGCACCCACGCTTCTACCAAAAAACACTAGACTTCGACCTAAAGGGAGGCTGAAGTCGACTCATATTCAGAATGAGATGGATTGTCCTAGTGAACAGCCATCTGGACAAAGGTGTAACATATGATGTGAGGAAGTTCATACGAAGACATGTTTCCCTAGACACATAGGACAATTATCTAATGGTTAAAATGATTCACGTACTCTATCATTTGCTGTAAAAAATTGTACATGTAATCATTTTTAGCATTATCACCATTTTTAATAATATTTGTCTTATTTGTATATAGGGTAACTTTTTGAAAATGTACTTCTATATTATAAACATTTCAAACATTGGTTAATAAAAATACATAAATAAAAATTATTAGTGACATTCAAAAACAATCCAAACTATCAATGAATCCAAAACATGGGTTTCTAAGAGATTGTTAACTATTCCTTGACATAGATTGATAAGTGATAGTTAACCAACAGTAGTGAAGTGCACAGAGAATCGTTAGTTTGTTTATTAAATTTGGGAGTGCTTCACAACCAATCCATATTTTGGATTCATTGATTAATGGATCCAAATAAAAATAATTATTCTCCTAACACACTACATCAGTATAAACAACAACAGTAATAACCAAGATATAGAATTTAAATGAACCTCCACTAGATGCATAAATGTTTTCTTATACATTTAGATTCTTTTTTTTAGTTTTTGTTGTTTGTTTATAGCTAATCATGTAGTGATAACCATTTAAAGGTTCACATTCAATAAAACAAAACCATTTGAACTATGAAATTAATATGATAAATGTCATATCTTACATGAAATTAATGTTTTACTGTTGGTACATTCAGATGGAGGAGCCACTGTTATCTGCCTAGGAGACTCATGTGTCGCATGATGTGTTGGCACGATGACATGTTAGACATATTTCTATTTTGAGAGCACATCATTTCCATTACTAGGAACCATAGATAGCTATTTTTCCATACCTTATACATGTAGGATTTTATGGAGTTGCTATGGGTGAATTCAAGACCATTGATCACCATTTTATTGCTACATTGGTCGAGAGATGGCAGCCAGAAACACACACATTTCATCTCCCAGAGGGGGATATGACTATTAATTTAGAGGACCTCTCCTACATACTGGGGTTACCCATCCATGGAAATGCAGTTATGGGTTTCAATAGTGGTGACTGGGCTGCAGTCATATATAGGCTACTAGGCATTGACATCGTCGGCACACGAGGTGTCCTCCAGGGTTCGCACTTGCACATGAGGTGGCTTGATCCACATTTTTACGTCATTCCTAATTATGCAACTAAGGATATGCTTATTCAGCACACACGTGCATACATTTTGCGGCTTCTCGGAGGCATGTTGTCCATCAAATACTCCACCGCTTTGGTACACATGATGTACCTCCCATTACTTGAGGATCAGGATGAAACGGCTACATATAGTTGGGGTCAGCTGTATTAGCACATCTGTACAGATGTATTTGTACCAGTTGTCAGGACGATTCACATTATATTGCAGGTTTCATGGTGTTAGTACAGATGTGGGCTTGGGAGAGTTTTCCATGCATTTCTCCTCATGTTATCACACCACTTGCACTAGAGCTATCTCAGGATTGTTCTCGGGTACGATGGTATGTCTACGTCATTACTTTCAGTTATTTAGTTATTCTATTATTGTGTTTTATAAACTTACCATATATTACTCTTTTTTAACCAGGTAGAGTCAGTCTCAGAAGTATTCACATACTCCGAGACATAGTCTGCACAGCTTCTAATAGATATTCCACGCCGTAGTGCCAGCTGATGTAAGTTAAACAGTACTTTTTTATAGGAAAATTTGATTTGTTATAACTATTTTAAGTTATTTCAATATAAACTCAATAACATTATCATGCTAATATATGACTTATTTTTTGAGTTTAAATTTCAGGTTTTATGGACTCCGTATATTGGTTCTATCTACGCATCACTTCCACCATACTGCACAGCTAAGGTTGGAGATCGTGCTGGAGTAGTGCCACTCATCCACTTCCACATCATTGAGTGACACCAGCCAGATCGGGTCATGCGCCAATTTGGTTATATATAGCATATCCTGATGGCACCAGGACAACCTTCCAAGTTACATCTGATTGTGCTTATAGGTAGACAGACGACAGACTGGCGGCAGACTCATGCATCTTTTATCGAGCATTGGGACACGCGTGCATGATTCAGTTTCTTTCCATTTGGATATAGCACAGCACGCTCTCAGTTATCTGTTTAGGGGGATTGTGCAGACTGGTATCGATGTCACACCATCATCCACCTTACACATCAGGGGATTGGCATTCAGCAGCTGGTATGTTCACTATGATTTATTATTTTTGTTTAACTCATTTTTGGTATTAATTTGAATGTTATTTAATTTGTATATAGATGCCATTAATCATGTTTCACATACCAAACAACCTCAAGAGGATGAATATATTAGGCAGGATGTAGTTCATTGAGATGTGTTGGCTCTCATCGATCATCTCTAGTTGATACGTGATAGGTTTTTCTAATGAGGATCCGTAGAAATATCCCGATCCATATCCTCCAATTGAAGCTCCAGAGGATGACGATGTCCCTGCTATGCCTGTTGAAGATGATGCACCGCCACCATTACCGCCAGCTGGATGACAGAGACAAGCACATCAAGAAGGGAAGAGGTGATGACATCGACATCCGATAGTGCCTCCTACAGATGTCGCCACACCATAAAGAGATGATCTGGTTCAGCTGACTGAGGATATTGCACAGCAAGGAGACACATATATACCACAGATGTCGTCTCTTTAGATTTCTATGGACATCGATCTGGGTGCGGTCACACATCTTATGGCAGCTCCCTCTCCCAATGAGGTCTTCTTCGGTGCCCCATTTCTACCATTTATAGGAGCTTCAGAGCCATATGGTGCATCATATGATTTTGGGTCATCTACCTCACATGGTTTTGGTCAGATCTCTACACAGCACCATGGGGAGGCACCAGAAGCACCAAAAGAGTAGGAACTCGTAGCTAGGACACCGGAGCGACATGGATGTCGGACGCAAAGAGGAAGTGAGATTCAGACGATGCGTTGTGGTACCGGGGGGCATCGTCGTTGATGTTTATATATGTCATGTTGTATTTGTTAAAAAACCTATTTACTATAATAAGTAAATGTTGTTTATGAAAAATAACAAGAAAATAAGAAATATAGTAAATACAAACTAATTTAACTTAATTATTAATAATTTATATATTTTAAAAGTCTCATAACTACAACATTATTATGCTTCATGTATGTGACTTTAGAAGCATATAAATTATAAAGTACATGTACACTCTAAATAAAATTTGTCACACAGACTAAACTTATAATAAGTTCTTGAAAAATGAAAAGAAAAATAAACATGTAGTAAAAAATATATTTTAGTCAATATTTTTTAAGAAATTATTTTTAATTTCAACTAATTCTTATGTGTTTAATCCATGTTTTAAGTTTCATTTATATTGCTCATATAGTTCATATTTTATAACCTTTCAAACCCATTTACTTGAAACATTTTTAAGTTTCAATTAGATTGTTTTGAAAGACTATAAATTATTTTTAGTCAACATTGTTTAAGAAATTATTTTTATTTCCCACTATTTATTATATGTTTAACCCATGTTTTTAGTTTCATTTATATTGGTCATATAGTCTATATTTTATAGGCTTTCAAAGTCATATACTTGATACATTTTTTAAGTTTCAAGTAAATGGTTTTGAAAGACTAAATTATTTTTAGTCAACATTGATTAAGAAATTCTATTTATTTCCAACTATTTATTATATGGTTAAGCCATGTTTTATGTTTCACTTATATTGGTCATATAATTTATATTTTATAGGCTTTCAAAGTCATATACTTGAAACATTTTTTTGTTTCAAGTAGGTGGTTTTGAATGACTATATATATATATATATTTGTATATTTATATTTATATATGAATATTAAATATATTTATAAATAAATTTTAAATATATATGTAACAATATTTTCATAATTATATATTTCTAAATATATTTATATTTATATAATTATAAATATTTACTTATAAATATGGGTTTATAATTATATAATTACAGATATATTTTTTATTTAAATATATAAATATAAATAGATTTATATTTATAAATATGTATAATTAATTATATATATACAAATTTATATTTATACATGTATATATTTCAAATCATATTTATTTATAATTGTAAATATATATTTATATAAAATAATTGTTTTCTATAATTATATATTCAAAATTATATTTATAAATTTATAAATACTTATATATAAATAAACCTTATATTTAATGTTTGTAAATTTATATATAGATAAACATTATTAAAATTATTTATCTATATATAAATAAACCATATTAAATCTTATATCATTATTGTAATTACATATTTATTGTAATTATGTAATTATTATAATCATATATTTATTATATTTATAACTATATATTTATAATATTTTAAATTATATTTTCATTATATTTATAATTATATATTTATTATAATGATATAATTATTATAGCACATATTTATTATAATCTTATATTTATTATAATTACATATTTATTATAGTTATTTATTAAATATAAAATTAAAATTATATAATTATTATTTTTTTATAATTATTATATTTATATATTTATTATTATTATATATTTATCATAATTACATACTTATTATAATTATTATACTTATAATTATAAATTTATTATAATTATATAATTCTAATTATAATAATTATAATATTATAATAAGTATATAACTTTAAATATAATATATATATAATTATAAAAAATATATAACTATCAAAAATGTTTAATTATTAATATAGCGAATATATAATTATAATTATAATAAATAAAAATATAATAAATATATTATAAGCACGTATTTATTATAATTATAAAAATATATATAATTCAATTATAAATATAATATATAATTAGAAATATAATAAATATATTAATATTTAATTATAAATATAATAATTATATAATTATATAATTATGTAATAATTATAATAAATATATAATAATATAATTATAATAAATATATAATTATAACGGGGGAAATTCTGCTTCTCTCGTGCTTGGCGTCTCTTTCGTACTTCGCTGATCCTCGACGATGAACTGATCGATGGATGATTTGTTGGATTGCTATTTCATTCCCAGGGAGGTCTTTATTCCTCCCCCGAAGGCAGATAAGGGTGTTTTGGCTTCATCAAATCCGGTTGATGTGGAAGGGAATATTGATCAAAACCCTAGGATGCATCTTGATCGTTCGAAATTCATTGCCTCTCAGACCAGGTTTTTTCTGATCTTAATCGTGATTTGGAATCCTTGCAGAAGCGTATCCCCAAAAATGGGTCTATCACTTTTGTGGAATAAAGTCCTAAAATGCTTGAAGAACGCCTTGCGGAATGCTGCTTTTCTCTTCTTCCAAGGATCTCGGATTCAAGGAGGGATACCCCCTTGACGCTTGAGATGTTGCGGGAACGATTGATTCATTATTGGGGATTTAGTGAATGGAACCTGATTTCGATCAGGAAAGGTATGTTTCACATTGTGTTTCCTTCGAAGGATTTTCAGAATTTTGCCTGAAGTTTTGGACCAATTCCTCTAAAACCTGGTTTCATTGTTTTGCAACAATGGGATCCACTTTCAAATCCCTTCACAATTAGTAGTTCTTCCACACAAACATAGATTAGAATTAGGGGCCATAGTTGGTTTTTTTGGCATCCAACAGTTCTATGGGAAGTTGCTTCTGATGTAGGGGCTCCAATCAAGGTTGATAAGGAAACTAAGCGATCCAGATATGGCCATTTCACTCGTGTGTTGTTAGAGGTTCATTTGTCTAATGAGTTAGTTAACACTGTTTTTCTAGATGCTGGTGATTTTAAACTAGAATTATCTATCTAGTATGAGTATTTTACTACCTTTTGTGATTCCTGTCATTGCATTGGTCATTATTTTGACCAATGTCATAGGAATATTCAATGATCCCTCTATAAATCTTTAGGGAACCCCTCTGATCAGTGTAAAAGTAAATGTGGGAATCTTCCGGCGGGGAATGGGACGGTGTTCAAGAAGAGGAATGGCAATGATGTCGGAGGATCCTCCTTTACTGAGGTCCTTAAAAAGGGCATCATGGTTGATGCTCCCACTTTGAATGAGGGAACTGCTGATGAGGTCAATGATGATGGACTTCTAGTCCCCAAGTTAGTTGGGGGATCAGGTGGTGTAAAGGTAGCATGGGCTGATTTGGCTGATGAAGATGAGGCGATTTCATCTGATTTTGAGGTAGTTATCCAAGAAGAAGTCAACCTTGAGATGAATCAGGTTGTAGTGGTTACTGGTCGAAGTAAGGGGAAAGGGAAGTTGATTGATGCTGATGGGTTTCAAATGGTGTTCCAAACAAAGCCGAGGCCCTCCTCTATTTGGAGTGATGTGAGACTTGTGAAAAAAGTGGGTGCTTATGTCGAGCATCTGATGCAGTGTAATATGACTAAGCATTGGTCTGTTCATCAGCTAGGTGAGTCGCATTCCTCCTTGTAGGGAGATATGGAAGGGGTTTTCCCTGCTTCTGGATCTAGTGATGCCTTACAACAGGATTTTGTGTGCAGTGATGCTACTATAGGACTCGGGACTGGTCAAGACTCCAAGTAGCCTACCCCTCTAGTTGAGACTCAGGCGGACTTCCCTAGGGATGATTATACATCAAGGAAGACCCCTGGACATGTGAAACCTAGGATAAATTTTTCGCTATGTTTGATTCCATTAAAAATCATGATTTTTATTTTCATATCCTTGAAGGACTTGAGAGTGCAGGTGGTAGTAATCGCCGAACATCCCCCATGTTGACTAACTCTCATGCTAAAATAGTATCAGAATCCTCATACTTGTCCCTAAGGGTGGAGGGTGTGAATTCAATCTCTTTTGGCCCTGTGGTTGCTCATGGTGGTTCTGATACACATGAGACTGGATTTACAACTGATATTTCATATGATGGTTCTGCATTGCAGGACCAAATTTAGGTGGAACCTCATACTGTTGCTGTGCAGGCAGTGGTGACCCAGGATGCAGCTGTGCAGGTGGTGGAGACCCGGACTGTGGTTGTGCTGGATGTGGTGGCCTGGGCTTTTAGGGATATCCAGGCAGACCAAGATGCTGCAGGTGTGGGTGGTCTTGCCTTGCAGGATCTAGTTCAGGTGGAGGAGAGCTCAGCTATGGAATCGCCTTTAAAGACCATGCAATGGAGAAGAGTTCATCATCCTGCTTCTCGGGGCGGTTCTCGAGGTTGGGGTCAACATAAGAAATGATGTTGGGGTGTTCTTTATGTATTTTTATTTTGTGTGGTGGTTTCACGGTAAACATTTCCCCCCTCTTTCTCTTGTTTTTCTACTCCTTTTTAATTAATTTTGGAGTCGTGGATTTGGCTTTCCAAATCCATGGCTGAACCTTTCGGGTATAATTATAAATATAATAAACATTATAAATATTTATTTATATAATTATAAATATAATAAATGTATAATTATATAATTATAATAAATATATAATTATATAATTATAATAAATATATAATTATAAATATAATAATTATATAAATATAGTAAATATAATTATAAATATATTATATAATTATAAATATAATACTTATATAATTATATAATTATAAATATAATACATAAATATAAATATAATACATAAATATAACTATAATAAATATATAAATATATAATTATATAATAATTATAATAAATAAATAATTATATACATATAATAAATATATAATTATAAATATAATAAATATATAATATAATAATAATAATAAATTTATAATTATAAATATAATAAATATATAATTATAAATATAATAAATATATAATTATATAATTATAATAAATATAAAATTATAAATTATAATAAATTTATAATTATATAATTATAATAAATTTATAATTATAAATTCAATAATTATAATAAATATATAATTACATAATTATAAATATAATAATTATATAACTATATAATTATAATATAATTTTATAATTTTATAATTATAAATATAATAAATATGTAATTATAAAAATAATAAATATAAAATTATAGTTATAATTATATAATTATTGTAATTGTAATTGTATATTTATTATAATTGTATATTTATTATAATTATATAATTATTGTAATTAAATATTTATTGTATTTATATAATTATGATAATTATATTAATTATTATTATATCTTTATTATAAATATATAATTGCTATAAATATAATAAATATAATTATAAATTTATTATATTTATTTTTGTGATTATATTTATTATAAATTTTTTTATTATAATTATAATTATAATTATATAAATATATATATAAGATATTTTCATATATATATATATTGGGTTGGGGAGGGGTGGCTAGGGGAAATCTCAAATAAAAAAATGGATGAGCGCCAATTCAATTGTCACTCAAGAAACCCAGTTTATTAAATAAAACAAAAGTTGACCCATAAAATTAAAAAAAATTTAAAAACCCCCCTTTCACAAATTTTGACTCGGTGAGACCGGCCATAATCCCCACTGCCGCAATGCACCATCATTATCTTCATAATCCAGCACCATTAACCAGCATGATCATCAACAACGTTATCACCGTTAGAACCACAATCCATAGTGTCTTAATCGGAACAACCATGAACCAACCTAGGAAAAACATTCCAAAAAAATCTGCAGAAAATCCATCCGAACAAAAGAAATAGAATGAAAAAACAACCAAACTAACCATCATCGCTGTCATGAAACACTATCAACACGGACTATCAGAACCAAAATATGCAGTCTTCCGCAGAGACGACTCCGACCAACACCACATGCACCATCACTAGAAGAGCTAACAGAACTATAAATATATTTCACAGGTCGCACCACTTGAAACCTCGTGTCGCTCCCCATACACCTCTCAAAACTTCCTTGTTAATCGTCGCACCCAACTGACCTAGGTGGGAGAGAAGAACCAGGAAGCTAGAGCATAGAGGAACGACAAAGAGGGGGTCCATAACAATCCAATGGAAGAAAAACCAAGAGAAAATCCAAAAATCCATGAAGCATGAACCACGATTGAGTTAGAAAGGGGAGACATGGGGATAAAACCCTAAGAGAACCACCGTGAAGCAAGAAAGATATAACTGGGGATGAAGCCCTAAAATAATCAATAGGGTCCTTGAACGAAAATAGGGCATGTGCGGCTAAAACCCTAAGAGAAGCATGAATAAAGGGGAATTCGGGATTGAAACCCAAATATGTAAGACCGAGCAGGGATAATCAATTAATATGGGAAAGAGAATCCAAGGTAAGAAGCTGTTGGACGAAATAAAACCTAAGGTAGAAGCTGATGAAGAAGAGGGCGAGGAAGAGGCCGAGAGCAGAGGACGGGTTCCGGGCGAGTGATGCACCATCCCTTCCCCGGGTTCTCATATAATAGACCCCTGAAATAAGAACTGTATTTCTCTAAAACACCCTCATACTTCAGGGAATACAACAACCAAAATGGATAATTCACTAATTACACACTATGAATATTTAATGTATAAAAATAATGTAATAGCATACCCCTCTTAAAAAGATATGTACTAAAACAACCCACTATAAAATATACCTCCCTAATAATAAAATAGGTATGAAAAGCTTTTTATAATAGTGAATTTTAATGAAAACTAAAATCACTTCAAACTATAACTCACCCCTACTAACCATACTTCCAATATAATAGCTAGAAAAGTTTGTGTTTGTGATTTATTCTTTAGAAACAGTTTATTCCAATAAAACAATGCATTTAACTCCTCAATATTTTCATTTATTTTAATTTTTTTATTTATGTAAACCATAAAAAATCCTTTTATTCCATTTTAACTTTTTAAATACACTAAAGTTAAATTTACGGTCTTATTGAAGCAAAATAATAGACTTAATTTCAAAAAAATTGAATTAAATGGACTAAAGCATAAAAAATGTCAAACTGATACTCCCAAGAATGATTAAATGATATGATTATGTAAGTAAAAATGTTAATGAATCAAAACACATCTAATATTAAATTATGAAAAATAAACCTACTCCATCATAACAAACTAACCACTATAATTGAACCACACATCCAAAAAAATGATGCACTTCACCATAACCAAGGAACATCACAAATCACAGGGCACTCATATAACTAGTGTCCTACTACATCATAATTATAATATACCGGCTTACATAAAATTATAAACCTATTGCTACTCAAATCCAAGGATCAAATCCATTCCCAAAATCTAAAATACCTCCCCACCATCTACCTTAACCTGCTATAAATCTAACATCTCAACAAACCATCATTATCTTTCCCACCACCCTAGGAAAACCCACCTCATGTCATCTCAACGTGACCCATTTATCCATCTAGGACTTCAATCAAAAATTATCTTTCCTCCATCAAATTTTATCTACAAAAAAAGAATAAAAAGATCATGTTTTCTTCTACTTATCAAATAACATGTCTAAAAACAACACAAACAATGCCAAAAATAGATTCCTTAGATCATTAACACTAAATAATCATTATTGGAATTCTAGAATCACCACCTAACATTAAACTTTCAAAACTCGATAAATAAACTACTTCTTAACTATGATAATATACTATTTAACAAGAAACGACTTTTGATGCACCTTGGTTATTATTTAACAACATTCATGTTGTTCGTCAAAACAATCATGATACTAATTCAACCTATAATTGATCTAAATGTCATCATAAAATCAAAGGAAACATTAAACTTCTCCAACTATTGATTATCTATGATGTTAGATAATCTTAAAAACAACCCTATAACTTCTTTCCTGGTAAAAACAATAAAACCATAAAATATGAATCCCCCTTCCACTTATAGAGTACAATTCCATGATTATTATTTGAAAACATGTCTTCAAACAAAACATCAAAATCAATGAGGACAATTCAAAAAATTAACCACAAACAAATATTATAAAAATCAGGATCACTAAAAAATAACCTTATTAAAAACCATCAATTAAACCATCAACCAATAAAACAACCCCACTGTTTTCCCACCAATCTGTGAACCATAGAACATGCTAAACTATTATAAATGTAAATAACCTTATTAATACCTCTCATCGATACAACAGCTCTCTTAACATCAATTGCATCACTTTGAATAATTATTTTTGAATAAATATAAAAAAATTTCAAAAATTACAACTTTCATGAAAAATCATGCACAAAAACAAATTTTAGATCAACCGTCTGGCTTCCAATTTTTTTTCCCTCAAAATCCATATAAATTAATGTTTTTAGATCTTTCTTGAAAATATTTTACAAAAAAAACCATTCATAAAACATCAAAAAACATTTTTACTATTTTTTTAAAAAATAATCATAACATAATTAAGAGAACTCTCATTGACCTCATTTATTGATTAAGAAAAAGTGTTCACAAAAAAATCATTCCATTATTTAAATAGATTATGTGAACACTATTTGAAATCATTGAACACTTACCTCCACAATATTAAATGAGTTTTAAAATTTATGAGTTTTGAAAATAATATATTTTCCAAAAAAGTTATGTTACACTTTATGAATTCTAGCTTTTGGAATAAATTTTACAATTATTTCCATTAATTAAAACAACATATATGTGTGTGTGTGTGTGTGTCTGGTTTATATAGTACAACCATAAAAATTACCATGTTCTATATTTTAACATTGTTTTTAGTAAGTCATGTAACAACCATAAAAAATTTAATACATACTAAACAACACGACTAACATATCATATTGAACATGTTTTCATTAATAACACACATATATTTAAATAACAAAGATGATATATATTTAATATTTTTTTTCAACCCATATAATTCAAACATTCTATTTTTATAATCAATACAGACATGTTCAATTAGCAAATCAATAAATTTAGATTGGTACACAGAATGTTATAAAAATTTTCAAATATACTACATGAATAACTCATCATATTAATTTAAAATATATCTTAGGATACAAAAATAATACAATCTGTTATGAATGTACCTAAGCAAGATCATAAATTATACCTTTTATGCAATAATCATTAAATCTTGAGGTCTTTTTCAACATTGTTATGATATTTAATTTTGACAAAAAAATTATTTTAGAAGAAGTTTATTTATTGTTAGAGCTATAAATTAACACTTGTTCCATGTCACTTTAAATAGTATATGTATATGGGAATCAAAAAAAATACAAATAGATTTAACAAAATAAAAAATCAATACACCAATAATTAACCCATAACCTAATGAAATATAAAATTAATTATATCATATAATATGAATACATTAGTAACATCTCATTATAAATATAATCATGATCAATAAGTAGTCTGAATAAACCCTTCATATCCCTAAACAATTAATGTAATTCATGAGTATTAAATGATTCCCTAACCCAAATAATTGAATATACTTAATATATTTTTTATTAAATTTTTCTTTTAAAATTTCCTAAAATATTCGCAATGAACCCACAGATGAAAAAAATACATGATGCATCTACTACACTTATCTCCTAACCCAAAAATCAACATTGTCTCATTTAAAATGTTTGGTATGCTTATGGTATTTTCATCGTATCATGGTTAGGGGGATAATCACATGTATTCTATCCAATCTCCCTTGACTACATCATATACTACGATTGATCGACATAGTATCCAAAAAATTAATCTTCACTACTGCCAAACTCCATATCCAATCTTATCTCATAACTACTACTCTCACCCCTAACTTTCAAAAACACCCCCACTAGAATCCCTCTAGCTGGAAGTGAGAGAATACACGACACTCAAATCCTATCAATCCATATGACCATTATAGTTCCCATATATTATAAATCAGAATGCACATTATATTGAATCTAAGTTAACTTATTGTATTTTTTAATTTATGATTGTTCATAAAATAACATTTCATTATTCATTTTATAGTTGGATAAAGTTATCAACCCACTTTAAATGACTTATTAAATTCCAACATTTTCATTTCATCCAATGATAGAGTTTCATCCAATGTTGACACAACTAGACCTAGTGATCTCAGTATAATTTATGTCATAATCATTTATAAATAAATATCAATCTTCAAGTAACATATAGATAATTTTTTTATAGAATGAATACCTTATGATATAGTTCATTATCTCACTAGACATGAGGGATTAAATTGTATTTTTCAATTTTATTTACACAGATCTTCCGTTGTTAGTATTTTATTTTGGAAATATCTATGTTTTTATTCTTGTAATAATCTCATCTAATCATTGTGATCAATAAGATTTCAGGTATTTAATATGATAGTTCTATGCATGGTGTTGATTGAAGTCTGTTATTGGACTAATTATTGTTTATTATTCTTATTAAAGGGGAGATTAGGGATAGAGTTTCATATGTGTTTGTTTAATATATCCAAGTGAATACATGAATATTTTGATTGGCGATATATCAAATAAGTTCCCAGTATAAAACATGATTACCTTTGTTACATTTATTGAACCTCAAGCTCTTTTGGGGTGAAAGGTAATATTTTCTTCTATAGGAACTATAATATCCATTAAATATATTTTTGTGAAGATTAATGGTTATTTTCCCACACTCGACAACAGTTTTTTACTCTATGATTATTTCTAATTATATTTATCTATCAGTTTTGTTATTTAACTTCGTGTAGTTTTATTTACACTATAAATTTTAGTTTGATTCAATTATTTAATAAAATGTTTCATCTTATAGATTATATACTTCATGAGTGGTAGAAAATTATAATCTTTAATTCTAACTTCAATTCCCCTACCCCTCTTAATGCTGGAATATTTTCCTGATCTAGGACTACTCTTACTATTATTGGTACCTCTATATCTATTTTCTTAATACAATTTATACTAGAGAATATCTCCTTAAATTGATCAGAATGTATCTTTTATCTGCTTAAATTTGATTTATCTTCTATTTTCCAAACCTATCAAGTGTAAAATGAAAGACTTATTAAATAACATGATAGGGAAACCAATAGTGACATTGTATAAGTTACATTCATGTTTTCCATCTATTTGTATGGAGTTGACTATGAGTATTGTAACGATCCAAAAATTCATTAATGAAAATTCATCTTGGTCTATTTAAATGTCTTATTATGGTTATGTAAAATGTATGAACTTATTTGGTTTTATGTCTTGGATTTCAAAATACTGTTAAGAATTGTGATCGTTGCTAATATAATCACTGAATATTGATCACATGATTAGTATAAATATAGGGCTTTAACAAGTCCAATTTACTCAGAAAAAAGAAGCGATGACCTCATCCAGTAGACTTTCCCCATATGAATCCCATTTTTCGGAGCTCATGAAAGGTGGTGGCATCATTGTTCTTCGCTCTTAATCAAGCCCAATTTGAGCTTTAATACATTAAGCTTGAGTGGAACCACCTACAGGAGATGTGGATGTTGATAGAGATTTCTACTCGAGTGATGTTATCTGAGTCACCCCAAAAGTCTGTCACCACCACAGACCTTACCCTAAGGTATTATACAGGTGGTTTAAGGGGTTATGTAACAAAACCCTATAATTATGATTATGTACATTATTGTTTGTATATAATAAAGAATATAATTTCATTTTATTATTGTTACTTTGTAAATAGTTTTCAAAGAAAAAATAGTATCTTTAGGTTAATGTTCAACTAAAAAATCTATTTTGATAAATTAATGGATTTTTCAATTAAATAATATTACAATAAAATATTATTATTAGTAAATTACTTTTTATTATGTTTAAATTATCGTATAATTTTTATGAATACAATTGTAATTTTTATTAAGGGTTGAAAGCTATTTTTTTTCAAAACCCGTGAGTTTTCAATCAATGTTGGTTTTTATTTAAAAAGTGAAAATTCAAATATATAGAAATTTTTTTGGATAAAATGAATAATATTTTTGGAATCAGGACATTGAAATTATCTAATGGTGAATTTTTCATAATTTTCTGAAACTGTCAAATTTTTAGTTGAAAATTAAATACTATTTAAATATATAATGTATTTTATGATATCATAATGACCCCATAGTGATGTAATAAAATACTATAAGCATTGTGTTCAGACAATATTTGTTTTACCATTAAAATAATGTGATTTTAGGTTTGTTTGATTTATTTTACAAATCTTTAGTGGACCTTCAAGACTTATAAAACATTTTAGCTTTTTAAATTGATTTCCTTCAGAGTGTGACTCACTTCCACATAAGAAAACCTATTATTTTAAGATGTTAGGCCATTGACCTTATATAATACTGTTTTCAACTCCCCTTTGGAAAAAACCATGGGCAAAAACCATGGGCTAGTTTTTCATTTTGATTAGTTTAATGTGTGGTGTCCCAAACCTAAATAATAAATAATTTCCTCTCCTTTCCTATATAAGCCCACCCAAGATCCCACTTACTCTTCACTAAAAGCCTTTTTAGTTCATCCAAATTCTGACCACCTGTTTCTAGAATCCGTCCAAGGTTCCCCAATCTCATAAGAAGTATCTCTCAAGCCCCTCCCAAGCCTTTTTTATCACACTTCCAAGTAAGAGATTTCTTCCTTTCTAAATTTTGTCCAAGTTTCGTTATATTGTTCTATCCTTTTACTTTTAATTAAAAATGTTAGGGTATGATTTCTCACCTCCCCCATATTGACCGTTTCATGTTTTAATAATTATAGATCTCATTTATCTCTCATTAATGCCTCTCATGTACTCTTGTTACCATGCCGAAATTCTATAAGGATTTCCTCTCTCCTCATTTACATTCCAGCAATTATTTTGTATTACGTATCTAAATTCCATTACATTTGTTGGGAAATGTATCTATATGAACCCCCATACTTTCCATTTAATTTAAATATGAGGATACACCTATTTATCTCTCATCAACCATTTTTATGAGTTCCTACGTCACGCCATTATGCTGTCAAAATTGCACCGCCTTTTTCCAAGCCAAGATCATTGTGTAGTGAATACCATACCCATGTATCTATCAAGGTTATTCACCTTTATTCACATATACATATTGAATGATAATTTCATTTTTTTATTACACATTTATTAATCGTGGAATAACTTATTATGTTGATTGATTCCATGTTATATGATCTATGTGGCAAACTTTGGCATGAAATGAAATGTTTAAGAAGGGTGCACCCTAATAGTGCTCCAATGCAATGGGTAAAGTATAGTATCCTGATGCATCATTTTAAATGAGTGTTTAGTCATTCTAATTCAAGTGAAATGAGGGTTTACTCGTGCTTCATGTGAAATGAGGGTTTACTCATTCTCCATGTGCAATGATCCTTGGCTCATTCTCTTTTCATGTTAAGTGTTGTTGCCACATCTCCATGTTATGATTATCATGCTTTATTATGCCTTTATGATTATGTTTCTACTATGCTCCATTCACATGGATATTGACTAAATGTATTTCAATCTTCTTGTTGTACTTTTTTTAATCCCTTACTGGGCTTTATAGCTCACCCTTTTATTATGCATGTTCTCATGTTATCCCATTCAATGCTAAGTACGCGGGAATGTAGGGGTCATTTAAAAGAATTTTTCAATAAGATGTTGCATTTTATGTTTTAAGTTGTTATGTTATATTCCTAATCCCTAAAGACACTATACCTATTGATATTCTTGTTGTATCAAGTGAAGGTTTTATGTAATAAATTATGTTATGTGTGTAATAAAGAGCACGGTTTTCATTGTTGGTATCAGAGCACAGGTTTAGTTATTTTTGTGATTAGGATTAGAAAACACTAGTGAAGCCTTAGAGACTATACTAAGCATAAAAACATCCCTATGTTTTGGTGAGTATTGAGTAAGTGGTTTATATAGAAAATAAATCCCTTTTTGGATATCAGCAGGTAGAGGCTGCTCTGGCACATATGATCCTAGGAGTGAAAACTCCGACAAGGAGTTTTGGGCTTGACCCGGGATATCCTTGAACACGACAATAGTCCTTGTTTCACTCTTAGTTACGATACCCCCAGGGGATATGCTTTGGTAAATTAACAAGCTTATTATGAAATATTATTAAGGTAATTTAAACAAATGCCTCTAAGAATACATATTAGAAAGTAGATCATGGATAACATAGATTGAAGCATATAGAATAATAAGTTAAGGAAATAAAATTAATTTATAAGTCATCCAATTTTTTCTCTGGATTACCCTTTATGTGTTACCCCTAACATTCCTTCTATTCCAGCCAATGGCTGGTAATAGGAGGACTCGATCTAACAACTGATGTGAAGATCAATTTGATGATTGTTCTAATGAGATCCTCAATCCGATGAGAGTGACAATCACAAAATTTGTCACGATACTTTCTAAGTATACTCAAGCATTGAATAGAAACATGGGTCAAGAGGAACATTCAACCCCCCCTAAGAAATAACATGTTGTTTTTCGAGAGCTTCAGGAGACAAAGGCCTCCTACTTTTAATGGATCATCTGATCCCTCAATCGTCGAACAATAGATCAGCTCTATTGAAGAGATCTTCTCCATCCTTCAATATTCTGAACAAGAGAAGGTTCTTCTGTATGCTTATCGAATGGAGGGTGAAACCGATAAATGGTGGGCATTGATAAAAAATACAAAGCCTGAGGAGGAGATCGAGGCATTGTAATGGATGGATTTTCAAAATATTTTTTTCAATAAATATTTTCCACGCACCCTCCAGCTTAAGATGGAAAGGTACTTCCTTGCCCTTAAGAAAAAAGATGATGAATCCATTAGAGCATACGGGGAAAACATTACAATGCTTTCATGACATGCCTTTGGCTTTGTCTTTACCCTTGAATGCAAGGTTGACTGCTTATTTGGTGGGATGAAACCTATCCTGTGGAAAGCCCTGGTGATCCGTGACATTGACAGCTATGAGGAAATTTCCCGATGTGCCCTCATGGTCAAAATGGAGATCAGAAACTCTCATGGGTATTAAGGGGATAATAAGTGTAAGGTGGAATTCAATTTTTGAGGTTATATGGATAAATCAAATAGTGTAACGAAGATCTATATCCCCACTTTCCAAAGGTGCAGAAAGAAGCTCCCTGAAAATTACTTGAAGGGGATGAGGAAATGCTTTAGGTATGGAAGAGAAGGACACTTAGTTGTTAACTGCTGACAATAAAAACCCATGGTTGCGACAGAGGATAGGAACACTCCTTTCGACACTCAATGTGTTGTTCATTGCTTCCACTAAAAAGAACTCGGGAATCTTTCAAATCAGTTCCCTAAGACAAGTATTTTCAAAGGCAACCAACAACCTCCAAGGCAATAAGGGCGAGCTTTTGCCATCACTACCACCGAAGTGAATCTCTAAAACGAAGTGGTGATAGGTATTCTAGTTATTCATTCAATAATAGTGAATGTACTTTTTGATTCAGGTTTTATGAATTCTTTTATATCCTGAAAGTTTAGTAGAACAATCCCAACTCCACAAAAAATCATGGAAGTAAAGATGTCGGTGAGTACGAAAAATGGGACAATCATTGCATCCCATGAATATAACTCCTCCCCTATCATAACTTTTAGATTGAAATTCTTATAAAACCTGTTCAAACTCCCTTTGGTGGAATTTTATGCAATTTTAGGCATGGATAGACTTTCCTTATATAGAGCCAAAATAAATTGTCATGAGAGGGAAACCACCCTCCATGTGGAGAATCGACCCCCGATTTTGTACAAGTGTAATGAGGAGGATGAATATTCATTAGTTACATCATCTCAAGCATGGATAATACTGCATAATGAGTATTCACATATGGCTAATATGATTGAGTCCAAGGAACTAACCATCCTTGAAGATCTGCCTATAGTGATGGAATTTGCTGAAGTGCTTCCCGAGGAATTGATTGGTCTCCTTCCTAGAAGAAATGTTGAATTCTCAATTGACCTTATACCTAGGGTGTTTCCAATATACAAGACTCCACATAGAATGACTATTGTGAAGATTGAGGAGCTAAAGAAATAACTATAGAAGAATCTGGATAAAAGGGTTTATATGCCAAAGTGCTTCACCATGGGGTGCACAAGTCCTCTTCGTCAAGAAGAAGGATGGGTCGATGCGCCTTTTCATTGATTATCCTGAGATCAACAAAATCACAATAAAGAACAATTATCCTCTTCCACGAATTGATAACTTTTTTGATCAGCTGCGTGGAGCACAATAATTCTCCAAGGTAGATTTGTAGTTTGGATATTATCAAGTAAGGGTGAAGAAGGAAGATATACCCAAGACTACTTTTTATACAAGGTATGGGCAAGATGGATTCATAGTAATGCCTTTCAGACTCACTAATGCTCCATAAATCATCAGGAACATGATAAATAGATTTTTTAGAGATTACCTCAACAAATTAATAGTAGTCTTTATAGATTATATTTTAATATAATACAAAACCATGGAGAATCATGAGGAGCATCTAAGAACTGTACTAGAGAACTTGCGGAAGGATAATCTTTATGCAAAGTACAAGAAGTGTGAGTTCTGGTTGAAGGAGGTCTCATTCTTGGGTCATATCATCACAAGTAGGGGGATATCAGTGGATCCCTCTAAGATAGCTACAATAGAGGGATGGACTAGGACAACAATGGTAATGGATATCGGTAGCTTCTTGGGGTTAGTTGGATATAATCGCCGATTTGTGAGAAATTTCTCACAATTTTCCAACCCTATTACCAAGCTATCTTGGAAGGGAGAAAAGATTTCATGGAGTGATGAATATGAAGAAAGATTTAAGGAGTTGAGAAGGAGGCTTATCACTGCGCTTGTTCTCACATTACCCATGAGTGGAGAAATTTTTGTGGTATTTAGTGATACTTGGAAGAAGGGCTCAGGTTATGTGTGGATTCATAATGACAAAGTGATAGCCTATGCCTCAAGATAGTTGAAAATACATGAGAAAAACTATCCCACACATGATCTGGAGTTGGCGGATGTGATCTTTGCATTGAAAATATGGAGGAATTATCTCTATGGAGAGAAGTGTGAGATATATACTGATCACAAGAGCCTCAAATATATATTCACACAGAAAGAGATTAATATGTGCCAACAATGATGGATTGAACTCATCAAGGATTATGACTGCTCAATCCATTACCTCCCTTTGAAAGTGAACAAGGTGGAAGATTCACTAAGTAGAAAGGATCCAGCAATTCTGTCATTGATGAGAATTGAGAAGGATACAATCTTCTTAGATTTTCATAGGATGGACATGGGAATCGTTAAGGGAGGAACATCATCAATCCTTTCTCAAATAATTACTCAACCATCCCTCTTGGAGAAAATAAATGATGCTCAAAGAAAGGATGTACAAATTATGAAAAGGGTGGAAGCTATCAGAAATGGGAAATACTTAGAGTTCATGGTTGATAAGGATGGAATTGTGAGATTTGGGTCATGATTATGTATACCATCCAATCCAGAGATAAAGAAGGAGATTCTGAATAACGCACATAGCACAACCTTCTCTATTCTCTTGGGGAGCACAAAGATGTATCAAGATTTCTGAGAAAACATTTTGTGGGACAATATAAAAATGGAGATTACTGAATATACATCAAAGTGCCTAGTATGTCAGCAAGTGAAGTCTGAGAGACAAAATTTTAATGGGATGATATGACTACAACCCATACCAACATGTATGTGGGTGAACATTACCATGGACTTTGTCACTAGACTTCCAAGGACATTCAGAGGAAACAATGCTATATGGTTCTTTGTGGATCATCTTATGAAGACAACTCACTTTATCACAATTCGGGAGGACTTCTAATTCGATCAACTTGAACGGATTTAAATCAAAGAAGTGGTAAGGTTTCATGGAGTACCACTATCTATTGTATGCAATCGTGATCCAAGATTCACCCTGATGTTCTAAAAAAGTCTCCAACATGCTATAAGCACTGATTTGAACTTAAGTATGACCAATCATCCTCAAACTAATGGCCAATTTGAGTGAACTATTCAGAAACTATAAGATATGTTAATATCATGTTTTGTGGACTTAAAAGGAAGGTGGGACCAACATATTCCACTGGTTTAATTCTCCTACAATAATAGTTTCAACTTGAGAATCCAAATGGCACTATATGAAGACCTTTATGGTCAAAGGTGCAGAACACTGGTGTGTTGGGATGAAGTCAGTGAGAGTAAGCTTCTAGGACTTGAAATGGTTGAAGAAATGGTGGAGAAGGTGAAAACCATTCAGCATCATATCAAGGTAGCCCAAAGTCGACAGAAGAGTTATGCGGATAACCGTTGACGAGACCTTGAGTTCAAAGTTGGAGACATGGTGTTTCTACACATATCTCCGTGGAAGAAGGTCATGAGGTTTGTAAAAAAGTGGATGTTAAGTCCTAGGTACATTGGCCCCTTCGAGATTCTTGATTGTGTCGGGGATGTGGCCTATCGACTAGCACTTCCACCTACCATGGACAAAGTACATGATGTCTTTCATGTATCCCTATTAAGGAAGTACATACCAGAACCTTCACATATAATCTCTTCAGAGGTAGTACAGTTAGAGGATGAAATTTCTTACGAGGAGCAACCAGTGAAGATCTTAGATTGTAGAGAAAAAGTTCAATGAAATAAGACAATGCTCTTCGTCAAGGTGTTGTGTCGAAACCACATGTTTGAAGAGGAAACATGGAAACAAAAGGAAGTGATGAAGCAGGGTTACCTACAACTATTTTAGTGTAGGAAAAGGAAAATTTTAGGGTGAAATTTCTTAAGGGGGGAATATTATGAAAACCCAAAAATTTATTAATGAAAATCACACTTGGTCTATTTAAATGTCTTCTTATGGTTATATAAAACATATGAACTTATTTGGTTTTATGTTTTGGATTTTAAAATACCATTAACAATTGTGACCATTTCTAATATAGCCTTTGAACAGTGATCACATGATTAGTATAAATGTAGGGCTTTAACAAATCAAATTTACTCATACAAAGGAAGCGATGACCTCATCCTATAGACATGCCCCATATGAAGCCCATTTTTCAATGCTCGGAAAGGAGGTGGCATCATTGGGATTCACTCTTAACCAAACCAAAGCCAATCTTGAATACGTTAACTTGAGTGGAACTACCTACAGGAGAAGTGTAAGTTGATAAAGATTACCACTCGAGTGATGTTATCTGAGCCACCCCAAGAGTCTGTCACCATCGTACACCTTATCCTAAGGCCTTATGTGGGTGTTTTAAGGGGTTATGTAACAATACCCTAGCATTATGATTATGTACATTATTTTTTTATAATAAAAAATATACTTTCATTTTATTATTGTTACTTTTTCAATTGTTTTGAAAGCACAAATATTATATTTTTTGTTAATTTTCAACTAAGGAATCTATTTTTATAAATTAATGGATTTTTGAATTAAATAGTATTTTAACAAAATAATATTATTAGTAAATTACTTTTTATTAAGTATAAATGATCGTATAATGTTTAAGAATACAATTGTAATTTTTATTAAATTTTGAAAGATATTTTTGTCAAAACCCATGAATTTTCAATAACAGTCGGGTTTTTTTTAAAGTGAAAATTCCCAAATTTAGAAAATTATTTAGAAAAATTTAATACAATTTTTGGAATCATGACATCGAAATTATCCAATGGTAAATTTTTCATAATTTTCTGAGACAGTCAAATTTTTGAGTAAAAATTAAATACCGTTTAAATATATAATGTGTTTTGTGAAATCAATATGACCCAATAGTGATGTAATAAAAAACTAAAAACATAATTTTCGGCCAATATGTTTTTTACCATTAAAATAATGTGATTTTAGGTTTTTTTGATTTATTTTACAAAGCTTTAGTGGACTCTTCAAGACATATAAAACATTTTAGCTTTTTAAATTGATTTCCTTGAGTCTGTGACTCACCTCCACATACGCAACCCTACTATTTTAAGATGTTAGGCCATTGGATTTATAAAATATTGTTTTCCACTCCCCTTTGTGAAAAACCTTGGGGAAAACAATGGGCTTGTTTGTGGTTTTGATTAGTTTAATGTGTGGTGTCCCAAACGTAAATAATAAAGAATCCCCTCTCCTTTCCTATATAAACCCACCCAAAATCCAACTTCCTCATCATTAAAATCCTTTTTAGTTCTCCCAACTTCTACCCTCCCCTCTCTAAAATCGTCCCAAGGTTCCCCAAGATCCCAATAAGTCTCTCTCAAGCCCATCCCAAGCCTTTGGGATCACACTTCCATGTAAGGGATTTCTTCCTTTCTAAATTTTGTCCATGATTCTTTATATTGTTATATTCATTTGATTTCAATTAAAAATGTTGGGTCATGATTTTTTACCTCTGCCATAGTTCTCTATTCATGTTTTAATAATGAGAAATCCCATTTCTCTCTCATTAATTCCTCCCATGTACACCTGTTACCGTGCTGAAATTAAGTAAGGGATTTCTCTCTCCTCATTTACATTCCAGAAATTCTTTTGTATTACATATCTAAGTTTCATTAAATTTGTTGGTAAATGTATATATATGACCCCCTTAATGTCTATTTCATGTACATATGATGAGACACCAATTTATCCCTCATCAACCATCTTTATGAATTCTTATGTCATGTCATTATGCTGCCGAAATTGCATCGCGTTTTTCCAAGCCAAGATCATTGTGTAGTGAATGCCATACCCATGTCTCTATCAAGGGTATTCACATTTATGAACATATACATATTTAATGATACTTTCACGTATTTCTTCCACATTTCTTAATCGTTGAATTGATTCCATGTTATATGATTCATGTGGCACACTTATGTATGAAATGAAATGTTTAAGAAGGGTGTGCCCTAATAGCACTCCAATTCATTGGGTAGAGTATAGTATCATTATACGTCATGTGAAATGAGTGTTTACTCATGATAATTCAAGTGAAATTAGGGTTTAATTGTGCTTCATTTGCAATGAGGTTTTACTCATGCTCCACGTGAAATGAGCCTTGGCTCATGCTAATTCCATGTTAAGTGTTGTTGCCACATCTCCATGTTATGGTTATCATGGTTTATCATGCTGTTTTGTTTATGTTTCTATTGTGCACCATTGATATGCCTATTGAGTAACATGTAGTGTAGTATTCATGTTATGTTTTTTTACTCCCTTACTAGGCTTTATAGCTCACCCTTTTCTTATGCATGTCCTCATGTAATTTTATGCAATGCTAAGTACGAGAGAATGTAGTGGTCATATAAAGGAAGTTTTCACTAAGATGTTGCGTTTTATGATTCATGTTGTTATGTAATGTTCCTAATCCCCAAAGACACTAAACCTCTCAATCTTCTATGTGATATCAAGTGACGGGTTTATGTATAAATTATGTTAAGTGTGTAATCAAGAGCCGAGTTGTCATAAGTATAGTCATGATTATATAAATAATGATATTTTTAATACTAGAGTGGATCACTATCAGATGATGATCAATAATTATAGGTTCCATTATAAGGAAATATATTGTTTTATTATAGAAGGTATAGAGTATCTAGTGAATTATAAGGTCCAAAATACATTGTTATATTCTTCGACATGAAACATATATAGTCAATATTTCTTATATGAAAAGATAAGTAAAATTTATTGAAAACAATAAATTAAACAATTCATAACATCCATGGATCTTAATACCGGTAGAGGGATTATTAGAGCTTATTATATATAATTTTTCCTTCTTTTTTAGTGAATATTTTTCTCAAATACACCAGTTAATTTTGACAATAGTTAATTGGATGAAATCTCTTAGAGATAATGAAATTATTGATGGGAAACTTTGGGAAATATTATAATTTTTTATGAAGGAATCGGAATCCACCAAAACAATTATTAATGATATGAATCATGTCATGAATTTTTTTTTGGATGATTTAACTAGTATACTCATGTAATAAAAAAATTGGTTAAAGAGAGACAGAGATAAAGAGAAGAGAATTAATTATGTTTTTTTTATTACTTATGATGATCTAACATAAAATATTATTATATTATATAATATAACTATGAATATTAAATGAAAATATTATTTGGATAATAGTTTTTTGGATTTTGTAATGTAAAACGATATGAACATTAAAGGATAATGAATAAATTCATCGAAAAGAAAGAAACTTTTTGAGAGACCATTAAAAGGGAAGAAAATACAAATACGAGGATAAATATTTATGTAATTTTATATGCTATGAATGTATGTAATTGGATCATATCAAACCAAATTTAATTAAATTGATGAAGAAGGGTAAACATTCTATAAGAAAATCAAAACTAAGGGGAAGAGGGTTCTGAGGAATGGGGAATCCTAGAGGTATAGTGAAGCCCCTCTTACTTCTAAAATTCCATCACAAAAATGTGAAAATAAAATAGAATATTAAAGGATTTTATATAGAGTATCTATGTAATAAAATTTGATTTGTAGTAAAGGAAATGGATGAATCCATTAATGATTTTCCTTAGCTTCATTCTACCCTTTTTATTTAGATAATGGAGAAGATTCTCAATAATTTTAATAAATGGATAGAAATGTAACGTTATAAAAATATATATAATTTAGGAATGATTATTATTATGATAAGATAGATCTAGATAAATATAAGGATGAAATTTATAAAATTATTTATGAGCTATATTAAAAATATATTTTTGTTTCAACGAAATAGATTGAATATATTTTCAAAACTAAAATCCAAACTTATATGTCTAATGAATATTTTATCTATTTTAATTATAGTAGGGATAACATTGGTAATATCTCAAGATAGTTGAAACCAAATAAGGCATTTTTAGAATTGCTTTTAATTCTAAAAATTTATATTTTTAGAAAAATTATTCCATTCAAAAAAGTACTCCCTTTTTACATAGTTTTAAAGGGTAGGTTACTGAAGAAAAACTATTCATTTCTGATCTCAATACTTCAGAACTCAAAATAAAAATATTTCTAATGAATTATTTATTTTTTAATATCTAGTGGTGGAAAGATGTGGGTTTTTAATGTTTTCATCATAATAACTAATGAAACCAAGAAATTTAGGTACTAAACATTTATCATTATTATTTTTAGAAAGGAAAAGTTTTGAGTACTAATAGTTTAAATAGTCAGTACAGGGAAATAGGTTATTCTAAGAACAATACTAGAAGTCACATTAATATCTTACTGAAACTGGAGGCTGAACATGTTACTTTTAGAGATGATATATAAGGAAAAATAGTTAGACTTGGTAATATTGAATATCTCAGTAAAAATTTTATATCTAATTTAGACTGTTCTCTAGGGAATAATAAAAAAGTCACTATTATATGGAATTTATTTGATCAAGTTACTCCATGAACCTTTGGAATGAGAAATTCATCATAATAATTTTAGAAGTAGTTCCAGTGTCATCTTCTGATAAGAATTATAATGTTTACAGTGAAAAACAAGAATACCTTATATATATAAACATAAATATATGTAATTTGGATGAGGTTAAGTCTTATATTTGGAATAAGAGGTTAGTAAACTTCATTGTCTGAATCCTAAAAAATTATTCTAAGAGAGGAATTGTGAAAGAACTTCTAGAACATAAGTTTGATTCCTCTAAAGTCTATGGCTCTTTAAAATTGGGTAAGTGGCGTAAGTCTATATTTAAACATACATATTAATTATATAATTTTGAATATTTATATTTAGTACACATAGAGCTTTTAAAAATAATAAAAACTAGGAAAATTAGTGGAAAACAATGTGTGTATGCATTAGGAGATGAATGCAAGGTTTACATGGGTTTAAATATTTTTTCTTAACTCAAAATCACCCATGTTTTCAAAAATTTGTTTTTTCTCAAGTTAAAAACTTGAAAAACCTACCTCCTATAACTATTTGGAGTTATAATATTTGAGAGTTTTAAATTCTTATTTTGAAACATTTTATAGTGAGAAAAATATTAAAAATTACATCTTCGCACTAAAAAGTCCAAAATAAAATGTTATAGTTAAAATTGGGAATATGAACCCTCAATAAATTGGTCAAACACTATTGTGTGAATATTTTGTAACTATTTTTTTGAATGATGTCATTAAAAATTACAATAATAGTATATATAATCTTTTACATTTAGTAGTTATAAAAAACTCCATATGAATTTTGGAATTCAATGATGGAAGAAAATGGTTACTTCAAATTTTTTAGTTATAATGTGTTCCATTGTGACTACTAAAGATAACATATATAAACATGAACTGAAATATTTTCATGTTATTTTTCTTGGATAGTCCACCAGTATTAATGTACTATGTTTTCAATAAATTGAAAAATATTACTAAATACATGTTATATGTCATGTTTTACAAACCTAATATTCTTATAAGTCAAAACATCTAAATTATGAAAGTAATATATATTAAATTTATAAAACCCAAAATGTTTTACTTATAGAAGTTGAACCAAATCCATCAAAATCTTACATCTCATGATCTAGTATAATAGAATATGTTCAACCAGTAGATGATGAACCACATTACATTATACATTAGAATTGAAAAATATTACAGAACTATCCCACATAGAATATCATTGGAAATATAGATTGTGATGACCCAGACTCTCAGGGTCATTTCCATTGCGGAAAATCCGGATCCTAAAGGGGTAGCATCTCAGCGTAGGGCCGATCGGCATGACCGGTCGGTGAGACCGATCGGCGTCACCCAGCCTTGTCGGGGTTTTTTCCAGTCATGCTCCTTTTGCCCAAATTGGATTTTAAACCCTATTTTGACCTGTTTTAATGCCCGGTAACACCCATAAATGTTTTAATTAAATATTTAATGAATTTACCTGGTGTGTACATCTGTTTAAACCCCTTTAATAACATGTGGGTCCACGTGGTCAACCCACAACCCCTGCTCCTTACTCGGTTTCACGTTCTTATCTCAACTGTCCCTGGACCTTATAAACTAAAGGTTAGCCGTGGTTTCTTCTTTTATCGATCACCGACGGGAGTACCCTTCGTTCACGAATAGATTTTTGTTCAGGAGATCTTCATTGCTATACGTGAAGATATGCGCCCGACCTTAGCGTCGATCATTGATAACAGGTAGGGAATTTCTCCATCGTCTCTCCCTTTGTGTGTATCATGCAAGGTGGGCATGCTTTTGTTTCTGTAGAATTGGATAAACCCAAACCTTAATGAAGATAATGAATGAACTCTAATGAAGAGGGATGGATGTGATCAATGATGCTGCTTTGTTTTATGATCTTCCATAATTATATGATTTCTGAATTGTGCGGGCCTACGCCTACTGAAAATAATGGCCGTTGGTGGTCTTTCTTTGTGTACTAATGAACCCCTCGTGATGTTTTAAATGGATTTTTTTTTAGTTTTGAACTCCTACTGTGAAAATTAAATCGGTTAATTACTTACATTCAGCTAAGAAAATTGAAAGCACTAGGATCAATTCCCTTCTGTGATAACCCTAGTTAAAGCACACGGAAATTGGAATCACGGAGTGTGTTAAATCTTATAAATCTGAAAATACCGGCATGGGCCTAATTTTCTTGGTGGTAGTGGTTTGATTGTTCTTCCTTCATGGGTTGTTTGCTGGGTGATGTCGGTGGTTGTGAGAATTGGGGATGGGATCCCCTATGTTATGCTTTCAGTTGTTGTGAATTTTAAGACTGGGTGGTTACCAAGTTTATATCACGAATTGGGGTGGGATCCTCTGTTGATGATAAACCATCCGGGGGGACACGGGGCAGTTTCTCGGGGATTTTCGTTGGTTCCAGTACTTCGAGGGATTTCACTTATCCCATTGTTGTTATGACTTTACAAGAGAACCGGGTGTGGATGTTGTAGTTGATGCTTGACGTTTGGCTGGATCTTTTTCCCTTGGATTGTGCTTATGGTGTTAGTTGCCCAGTAATTGTAGAAAACTCATTTAGCATTATTACTGAACATGTAAAGCATGATGGGACAAATGGGATTTTGTTTGGCATGGGTTGTGACTTGGACGTAGTGTTGTTTGTGGTCTTTAGGAGGGCTGAAGAAAAACCTAAACTTTGGGTGAGTTCTTGTTACATATACATATACTTGTTGTTTTTTTGTTTCTTGTTCGCGCCCCACCCAAGTTGAGAACTTAGTGTCGAACACCCACATTTCATGGGGGAGGGTTTTTTTCCAACACTTCCATTAGTGGCTGGTTATTAGCTCCTTTTCTGATCCCCTTTCCGGATATCCCATGTATCTTCGGGCAGAATGCGATGGCCTGAGGTCCATTACTAGCGCAAGAACCTTAGGGCGGGGTAGTGTGGTGGTTATGGCCCAGGTGTGTGCGGGCAGGTAGTTTACCAAGTATCTTCTAGATGAGGCCCAGGTGTCTTCGGGCGTGGTGGAGGATCTTCTAGCCCAGGTGTCTTCGATCATGGCGGTGGTTGTTCTGGACTAGGTGTTTGCAGGCGTGGTTACGTGTGACAGTTGTGTCCCAGGTGTGTGCACGTGAGATTCGGAAGTGGGACTGCGTGAGGTTGTGGCCCAGGTTTGTGCGGGCAGGTGTGGCAGTGGGATTGCGGTGAGAATGGCGGGATTGGTTCGATGCATAATATGTCTTCAATAACCAGTGTGAAAGTGGCGCGGGGTACTCAAACATCAATGTTCTCTTATTATATACATTACTTGACTTGCGTTATTTGGGGAGTGTGCCTTGGTGAGGCTTGGGTGGATATTTTACCTTGTTAGGTGTTTGGTTTACTCTTTTTCTCACGGGACTTAGTACGTTCCCCCACTTGTGCATGAGAGTCCTTGGTTTTCCCTACTGAGTATACTTTTATGCTCACCCTACGTATATAAAACTACTTTTAGGTTTCCAGGAGGACTTCAGGGATTGCGCGGGACCATACTAGCTCAGACCTTTGGGGTAGTTGAAGTTGCTATTTTCCTTTCTTTGGGTACTTTAACTTTGTAGTCACTTGTAATTTTTGGTATTTACTTTTGGAAAATGCATATGGGAATGGTTGTTTTGGATTTACTTTTACTTTCAGCTTTTGGTGTTGTTAGGATTTACCATTCTATCCCCCGATCCAATTAAAAGATAAATGGTAATGCCTTCCATTTAGTATGTGATTTTATACCCTTGGTGCTAGTCACCACTCCGGGACCTATTGAAGACGGGTCTCGGGGGTCCTTATCTCCCCTTAAACATAAAGAAGGAAGGGTCTGGATATCTGCGGACCCTTCCCTCCTTCTGGTGAAGGCGGTTCATGACAGAATGGTATCAAAGGAAATGTTATGAGATAGGATGGTGTCTGGAGTTAGGCACAGTGAAGATTACATGGGATGGTAGGGCAACAGTTTTGGGTGACCTTGGTGCGTGAATTGGGCCAGGGAAGACCAGCTAGGACACGGGATTTTAGGGCCCCCCGTGATCCGATGAAAGGACTCTGGACCTACCGAACGAAAAAGTGAGGCCACGTAGATTGCAGGGTAGAGACCCTAGGAAAGGTACATGCATCATAATGAATTGTGTTCTCATGTTTCTGGGGTGTATTCGGAATTAAGAATAAACAAAAGGTTTAAGAAGTTTTAAATACAATATTATACACTACTTGGGCTTAGGCATTCCTTGTTTACCTTGCATCTAGGGAACCTGGAAGGGGACCACGTGTGGTATAGGCGATTGAGGCCCCAGAGACTACCTTGGCCGATCGGTAGAGAGCGGATCGAGAGGAGGAGGATGACCAGTGGAAGAAGACACTTCGAGCCTTCCAACGACAGACCCTCAAGAAGTATGAGAGAAGAACCTCTGACATGAAGACGAAGAGCTAGCTAGAGGAGCCAGTGATAGCCTTCGGCTTGATCCGGGCTCTGATCGAGTACTGGGTTCCTCTGGTCGTTAGCTAGATGCGGGGAGCGGTGCGTCAAGGGGGGATTCTTCACCTGGGGGAGAGGGGAGAGGCGGAGGTGGCATTGGATTATTTTGAGAGGGAGTTCCGTGTGGAGTTCCTCTCTTCGACAATGATGCTGTAAAAGAGACATAAGCTACTCTCCCTAAAGCAGGGGGAGTATGTCAGTGAGAGATCTAGGCATCAAGTTCAAGGACCTCCAATTTTTTTCTCCGGTCCTCTTTCCCAATGAGGAGTCTCGGGAAAGTCGTTTGGAGGAGGCGCTCCGACCCTCCCTCTAGTATTTTGTTACCCCCTTTACCCTGCCGACGTATTGGGAGGTCCAGAAGAAGGCCGAAGTGGTGGAGAGGATGAACGCTCTAGAGGTTGTGTCACAAGAGGGGATCCAGTTGGGACCATCGAAGGGGAAGGTCATCAGCACCAGGCCTCCAGAATCAAGACCCTCCAGGTTCCGACCAGCAGGGAGCAGGCCGCAACAGTTTCAGTTTTGATCCCCTGGTCCTCGTGCTTTTCCTTTAGTCCCAGGATCGCGGTGCTTCGTCTGTGGGAGCCATGGACACCTCCGGAGTCAGTTCCCGGTCTGGGTACAGTACGGTGGTGGTGGAGAGCCCCAACACCCGCCCCAGCAGTGGCTTCCAGCTCGGCCTTTCCAGCCGCAGCAGCAGGGACAGTGAGCTCCCACTCCTCCGAGGGAAGACATATGAGGAGGAGGCCTACCTCAGGGCGCTCCTAAGGGACCTCGACTGAGGTTTGTTCGGGGAGGTGGCCGAAATCCAAGGGGTAGAGGAGCTGGGCGTGGACACCTACACGCTGCAGAGGCAGTAGTTCCAGCAGGACCAGAGGTTGTTCGAGGTACGATCAGTTTTTTCAATACCCTTGCTTTTTCCTTGTTCGATACCGGAGATTCGCACTACATTGTTGCACCCAATCTAGCCCGTACCTTGGGTCTAGATGCCGAGAGACTTCCAGTTCCCCTGCTGCTAAGCACACCAGTCGGAGGTCAGAATGATTTGTTATTTTTTTTATCGAGGATGCAGACCGATGATAGGGCCACATCAGTTGGTTAGGGATCTTATTCTGCTACAGATACAGCCATACGATGTCATCATAGGCATAGAATGGGTATTCTCTGTGTTTTCCATCATCGACTGCTTCCGAGGAAGGGTTGTGTTCTCAAACATGGGTGGCTGACGTGTTACCTTCACCGGCGAGCGGAGCAGTCAGAAGGGTAGCAGGCGAGAGGAACCCCTCCTCTCCTTGTTAGCCGAGCTGTCAGTGGAGTCAGTAGATGCTGAGATAATGGAAGTGCCAGAGATCATCTGTGATTTTGTGCATGTATTCCCTGCGGAGGTGATGACTCTACCCCCTCGACGTGATATCGAGTTCGGGATAGACCTGCAGCCCGACGCTCGTCCAATTTCGATGGCTCCTTACTGGATGCCACCTTCAGAGCTACGGGAGTTGCGGATTCAGATTGACGATCTGATGAAGAGGGGTTATGTTCGGCCGAGTGCGTCACCATGGGGTGCTCCATTCTTGTTCACAAAGAAGGTAGATGTTGGTCTCTGGTTGTTCATAGACTACATGAGGATGAATCAGGTGACGATCAAGAATTGCTATCCTCTTCCGAGGATAGATGATCTTTTCGACCAGCTGAAAGGGGCAGGATGGTTCTCGAAGATCGAACTGCGGTCTGGGTACCACCAGTTGAGAGTGAAGGAGGGTAACATCCCAAAGACAGCTTTCAAGTGAAGATATGGACAATTTGGGTTCGTAGTCATGCCCTTCGGTGTTACAAACGCCCCGGCTGTGTTTATGGGGCTTATGAACTCCATCTTCCAGGAGTACCTGGATCGGTTCGTAGTTGTGTTCATCGACGACATCTTGATCTATTCGAGATCAGAGAAGGACCATGCGAAGCACCTAAGGATGGTTTTGGAGGTCCTACGACAGCATCAGCTCTATGGGAAGTTTTCGAAATGAAAATTCTTGACACGAGAAGTGCACTTCCTCAGGCACGTGGTGTCTGATCAGGGGGTAGCGGTGAACCCATCAAAGGTTGAGGCAGTTGTTTCTTGGGCAGCACCCAAGAATGTGGTAGAGGTCTGTAGTTTCCTCAGGCCGGCGGGATACTATCGGAGGTTTGTACCCAACTTCTCCTAAGTAGCAACCCCTTTGACAGCCCTGACCAAGAAAGACCAGGTCTTCATGTGGAGTGAGAAGTGCGAGTAAGCCTTTAGCTATCTGAAGGAGAAGTTGGTTAGTGCCCTAGTGCTGAGATTACCAGAAGAAGGGGTGGAGCATGAGGTGTTCTGTGATGCTTCAGGACAGGGCCTGGGATGTGTGTTGATGCAGTAACAAGGGGTGATCTCTTATGGGTCTAGGCAGCTATGCCCTCATGAGCGTAATTATGCCACCCACGACCAGGAGCTTGCATCGGTTGTTTTTGCACTGAATCTATGGTGGCACTACCTCATCGGAGAATGCTTTGTGATCTTCACAGATCACAGAATATTGAGGTATATCTTCTCCCAGTGGGACCTAAACTTGCGGCAGTGAAGGTGGATGGAGTTCCTCCAGGATTATGACTTCGAGATCTCCTACACTTCAGGGAAGGGGAATGTAGTGGTTGATGCCTTGGGTAGGATACCACGGAAGGATGCAGTCCGAGAGTCGGCAGACACCTGGAAGGCGATGGGGGAGTTAGCTGCCTTACACCTGGATGCGAGGATGGATAGAGGTAGAGGTTTCCTGTATCATATGACAGTGCATTCATCCTTGTTGCAACATGTGGAGTAGTCTCAGTGGGGAGACCCAGAGTGCGAAGTGATGTGTGACATGGTTGACCAGAGGAATGCTCCGGAAGGGTCGACAGAGGATGGTCAGGATCGAATTTTTTTTCAGGGAAGTTTGTTTGTCCTAGAAGTGATGTGTGACCAGGTTCTTCGTGAGTTCCACAACTCACCCTTGGCGGTACACCCAGGAGTTTCCAAAATGTACCAGGGACTGAAGAGACAGTTTTGGTGGCCTGGAGTAAACCGAGCAGCGGCAGAGTTTGTGTATAACGACCCATACTTTACATACATTGTTATTACTTCAGAATTGAATCATACTTATTACAACATATAACAAAACTAAGGAAGGACCGTATAGGTATAGTGTCTTTAGAAACAGGGAAACATAAACAACTGGTTCATAAATCATCTACTTTTCCTCCCATTTATTTCAACATATCTAGAGTCCCTTTTTGGCATATTCTACATAATAACCTTCTTCCTGACCTGGGGAAATAAAACATACAAAAGGGTGAGCTCAAATTCTCAGTAAGGGTAAATAAAATAAATATCAATCACATCATATATATAAGCACATAACTTTTGGAAATCTTAGCCTACAAAAGACAACATAATTTCATAGCATGGGATAAATCATAGTAGTGAAATGAAATCCCAATAATCATAACATAAAACATGAAACGTTTTGGCATACACAAATAATCATATAGAATCATTTCTTATTAGTCAAGACTTATTTCCAAGATTATCTTAGTGGACAATGTCCATTTCTGAACCGAGTTACCCTCGTTTCAGTCCTGCTTCACTGAACCGGTATGGCCTACCGTTCCAGCCATGTCTATCTCATGAGATATAAAATCATTACCCAATGCATTGGAGGGAGATATAGGTCCCACCCATCTCATAATGATACCATTTTTATGTGTGCCATAAAATCAAAAACCATACATAAAATCATAACCCATGTAATAAAAATGGGAATCTTAAACATCATGACATCATAAAACAATTCATATAAGATAAAGGAATACATAAAAATAATTACATCACAATATAATCAAATCAATGTTGTAATAGGGATAGAAACAGAACCCTTTATTATCATAGATGGAAAATAATTTTGATAAAACACTTGAACTCCATTCTTGAGGAAAATATCGTTTCTACTTCAGAAAACACTTTTTCTTTCATAAAATGTCATACAATTTTAAACTAAAATAAGTTGATGAAAAATAAACTAGAAAACATGTAAAGTAAGCTTCTTGAAAATAAAGTTTTTAAAAATCCATTCGTGCCGTATAAGTTAAAAAAACATTCTTCCCATACTTTTGTCGGATAAGTCAAAAAGTACCTCGTACGAAAAATGACAAAAGATTCCTTTCATATCTTTTACAAAAAACTCACCTAAGGTTAAAATTGGATTTAAACAATTGTAGGTGGATGGAAATAATATTAAATATTGAGGAAACATGGATGTGGATGATAAAATACACCCCAGTAAATACCAAAGTATAAACAATCTTGGATAAAAATGAGATTGTGATATTTCCCTTACCTTAGGTCCAATATGCTTTGTACGTGTCTGAACCTCCTGTATAATGATTTAAATAATGTTATTGACTTATTCCAGAATCATAATTATTTTTATGATATCATATTTGGTCATATTCTTAGCTTTTTAGTAGTAATATTTCATTGCTACTTGTTATTCGGGTGTTTATAACTTTTTGTTATTATGCGTGTTTTGTCGAATAAATTCTTATTATTCTCTTATAGATACCTCATTTCCAGAATGTTATTAGAGTAATATATATCATATTCATTCATTTAATTCATTTATATAATCATTATGAAATGAAGATCATGTACAATGAGTCGCATCACTTCGTGGAGATGATATTCCGTACGTACGCACAAGTGATAATATCGTTCCTATGACCGTGGAATTGTATTGGAGTGTATGTATACTATTTAAGAATCAGTATCACTTTATAATAGTCATATATAGTCATTATTTACACTATTATACCCATCCAAGTAAGGTGGTGGTGGAAAATAGATTACACCACGGCGTGGAGACTGTATTCCGTACGTACGCACGTGCGGTGATTTCTTTTTCCATAGGATGGATAGAGGGTGAAATAGGGTTGTTTCATACTTGTAATAACATATCATTATATGAGTGATACTGATGTTATTACTTCATAATGAAACAACTAAATAAGAAGAAGTGGAAGAAGAAATAAAGATGAAAGAATCAGTAACGGAAATTACCTCTTATTTGAAGTGCTTCTTTGAGACCTTCTTTTAGGGCACTAAAATTTGTCTTTGAAGAAGACCAGGACCTCTAGGATGTCTCTAGGGAAGTGTAGAGGAGAATGTGGCAAGGGTTGGTCGAGATTTAAGGCTCAAAGTGGTGTGAGGAAGAGAGGGAGGAGGTGCCCTTTTATAAGGGAGGAGAGGGGCACCTTTGGAATAACTAAAACTATTATTTTATTATAAAGTCAAGTTCGGTTTTAAATAGCTCCAAAATGATTTATTTCTAAGCTAAGGTGGGGATGGGTCGAAATCATCTCATACAATAGAATTTAGACAAGTTTTGGTTCCTATTTTAACCTTATCATTTAGATTTAACATTAAGTTAAATAATTTTATTTTTACCGTGTCTTCTTGTGTTCTTATACTATAAGGTTAATAAACTTACTATAAGCAGCCAAAAGAACCCCAAGTTGTTTATTATTAACATATATAACCTTATCTAAGTCATTTGGCCGAACCTTATATTTTTAGGAATAAAATAACAATTACTAATATAATATTTGTTTTAAAAACTATTTTATGTCAATTTTGACACTATTTAGTAATTAATTTTTGTGACAATCATAACAGAATGATTAGTTCAAAAAACGTTAATTAAATCAATACTAAAATGTCATATTAATCTATAAAATTAGTGTAATTCATAAAAAGAGTAAAATTACATTTATTGTGGTGTTTATAACATCAATTATGTCAATATTTCATTAATAAGTTAATTACTGCATCATCATTGTGTCATAAATAAATTAAATTATTTAATGTCTAAAAATTACAAATAAAATAACATTATGTATGAAATCTTTTTATATTTCTAATGAATATTTATAGTTGAATTTATCTTTTTTATAACCCCATATTAAAAATGATTTAGTCGTTAAACTTTGATTTTAACTATTTTAACCCTTCTTTAAATAAATTAATAATAAATGTCCTAATCTAATCCAAGTGGGCCTAAATGGTCATATTTTATTCCTAAGGTTGTTTCTGGTCGAATTACACTTGTCCAATAGAATTAGGACATGTGTTAGGGTAATAATAATGTCATTTTTACCCTTAATTACGCTATTTACTTTTAACCGTGGTAAAAAAAGTAAAAAGTTACTATTCACCAAAAAATTATTTTCATCTCATTGAACCAAATTTTACTTACTGACATCAACTGTGTTTATCAGATTTTTTAAATTCCACTCACAGAAGCGGTAAAATTAAGTTTTATGAAAAATTCAGTTTTTTAACTACCACTTAGTGGTTTTACTATTCATAAAAAATTGAATGTTTTTAGAAAAATACCAAAATTTCACCCTAGGCTAATTTCGATATTCCGAATCCAAAAATGAAGTCCATTTTGAAAAATAAAATTTATAAAATTTCAAAAAGTGGTTATTACTATTCATAACGGCTAGTTTTAATAATATTTTATTAGCATATCATTGTTTAGTGAAACACGGTATTGCGTACGACGCAAGCTATCTAGGAAGGTTGCGATTTCGTGTAAAGCAAGCCAAGCAAGTGTTGAATGTAGAAAAAGATTCCTTTTATGATTTATATAACATAAAAGTCTCAGGTGTTACATTCTACCCCCCTTAAAATGAATTTTTCCCTTGAAATTCGTCAATTTGTAACAAACAGATGAGGATACCTCTCCCTCATCATATCCTCAAGCTCCCATATAGCTTCTTCTAATTGGTGGTTCCTCCATAAAACATTCACCTATTGAGTGGTCTTGTTTTGTAGGACTTTTTCACTATGATCCAGAATCTCTATCGGTTATTCTTCATAAGAAAGATCTTGCTCCAGCGGTACAACTTCTGAGCTGAGTACATGTGAAGGATCAGGTATGTACTTTCTCAGGAGAGATACATGGAACACATCTTGAACTTGAGAGAAATTTAGTGGAAGCGCCAATCGGTAAGCTACCTTCCCAACATGATCCAGTATTTCGAAAGGACCGATATATCTAGGGCTCAACTTCCCATTCTTTCCAAATCTCACAACCCTCTTCCAAGGAGATATTCGTAAGAACACTTTATCACCCACTTCAAACTCTAGGTCTTTTCTTCGGTTGTCGGCATAACTTTTCTGTCGACTCTGAGCTGCTCTTATGTGTTGTTGAATAGATCTGACCTTTTCTGCCATTTCATCAACGAGATCAGGTCCTAATAGCTTTCCTTCCCCAACTTCATCCCAGCAAGTTGGAGTCCTTCATTTCTTTCCATAGAGAGCTTCATAAGGATCCATCTTAATACTGGAGTGAAAGATATTATTATAAGAAAATTCCACCAAAGGTAGGTGTTGATCCCAACCACCTTTGAAATCCATAGAGAAAACTCTCAACATATCTTCTAGGGTTTGAATTGTTCTCTCAGACAGACCGTCTGTATGAGGATGATAAGCAGTGCTGAAACTCAACTCTGTATCCAGAGTATGCTGAAGACTTCACCAGAACATTGAGGTAAACCTCGGATCCCCATCAGATATAATAGAAAGTGGTACTCCATGCAATCTTACCACTTCCTTTACATATATCCTGGCAAGCTGGTCCAAAGAGAAATCCTCTCTAATAGCAATGAAGTATGAAGATTTTGTAAGATGATCAACTATGACCTAGATAGCATTATTTCCTTTGGATGTTATAGAATTTCCTGTGAAAAAGTCCATAGTGATGTTTTCCCATTTCCATTCGGGTATGGGTAATGGTTGTAACATCCCCTTAGACTTCTGCCACTCATCTTTAACTTTTTGACAAACCAAGCATCGAGAGACATATTCAGCAACATCTCTTTTCATTCCATCCCACCATAATTACTCTTTCAGGTCCCTATACATCTTTGTGCTTCCAGGATGAATAGAGAATGAAGAACAATGAGCCTCATCCAGTAGCTCCTTCTTTAATTCGGGGATGGGAGGAACACAAACCCGATTCCTGAACATTATTATCCCATCACAATCAAGGTTGAATTCAGGAACATTTCTCGCCTTCTTTTGTAACTCGACATCTTCTTTATGTGCCTCTTTAATCATCACAAGTATATATGGTTGAATATTAATTTGAGAAAGATACGATTTTTCCCCTTTTATTGTAATTCCAAGATCCATCCTTTGTAAATCCATAAATATTGGATCTTTTGTGATCCTCATCATGGATAAACTATCATGGTCTTGTCGACTTAATGCATCTGCCACCTTGTTTTCTTTACCAGGGTGGTAATGGATTGAGCAGTCATAATCCTTAATCAGCTCCAACCGTCTTCTTTGACGCATATTCATCTCCTTTTGTGTGAAAATATACTTTAAACATTTATGATCAGTATAAATGTCACACCTTTCTCCATAAAGGTAATGCCTCAAAATCATTAATGCAAAGATTGCCGCAGCTAACTCCAAATCATGAGTTGGGTAATTTTGCTCATGTATTTTCAACTGTCGTGAGGCATAAGCTATCACCATATCATTTTTCATAAGAACACACCCCAATCCCTTCTTGGATACATCATTGTAGATCTCAAACCTTTCTCCACTACAAGGCAGTGTGAGCACAGGTGCACTGGATAACCTTCTTTTCAACTCCTTGAAATTCTCTTCACATTCCTCCGTCCAAACAAACTTAACTCCTTTCCGAGTCAACTTGTTGAGTGGATTAGATAATCATGATAAATATTTCACAAAACGTCGATAATATCCAGCCAAACCAAGAAAACTTCAGATCTAGGTTATTGTTGTTGGTCTCGACCATCTTTCGATAACCTCTGTTTTTGCTGGATCCACCGATATCCCCTCTTTTGAGATTATGTGACCCAAAAATGCAACTTTTTTAAGACAAAATTCACACTTGGTAAATTTGGCATAAAGCTTCTCCTTTCTTAGGGTCTTTAATATAATTCTCAAGTGATCTTCTTGTTCTTACTTGCTCTTTGAATAGACAAGAATATCATATATAAAGACTACCACAAACTGATCAAGATAGTCTCTAAAGACTTTATTCATCAGATCCATGAAGATAGCAGGGGAATTAGTAAGACAAAATGCCATCACTATAAATTCATAGTGTTCATACCTTGTAAGGAAATCCGTCTTTGGTATATCCTCCCTTTTGACCCTTAATTGATGATACCTTGAACGAAGATCAATCTTGGAAAAGTATTGAGCTCCGTGTAGTTGGTCAAATAAGTCATCAATGCATGGGAGAGGATATTTGTTCTTGATAGTGATCTTGTTAAGTTCTTGATAATCAATGCAGAGTCTCATTGATCCATCCCTCTTCTTAACAAACAGAATAGGTTCTCCCCAAGGTGATGCACTAGGGCGTATGAACCCCTTATCAAGATTCTCTTGGAGTTGCTTCTTCAATTCCTGCAACTCAATTGGGGCCATTCTATAAGGTGTCTTTGAAATAGGCAAAGCACCTGGTACGAGTTCTACTGAAAACTCAACTTCACGATTTTGTGGAAGACCTGGTAATTCATCCGAAAAGACATCATCAAACTCCTGTACAATGGGCATATTCTTAATCGTGAGTTTCTCACCAACAATTTGAGATAAATAACCTTCATTTAGTGGAATCAATACACATAAAATGGAAGAAATTTCCACTGGAAGGTTATGTTCATCCTTTCATCGATAGATGATCATAGATTGATCTGGAATATGAAATGTGACTTCCCTTCTTTGGAAATTGATATGAGCTCCATGTAGAGAAAGCCAATCCATGCCAAGAATCACATAAAATTCCACTATAGGAAGGATCATAAGATTTTCAGGAAGCACTTTCCCACAAACTTCGATCGGAGAAGAATTATAAACTTTTGATGTGACTGTTGTGCCAATAGGTGTTGTCACAGATAACTCAAAATCTAATTTTTGAGGTAATATGGTGATACCCTTAGAAAATTCTTCAGAAATAAAGGAGTGGGTGGATCCAGAATCAAATAAAACATTTGCTACTTTAGAGTGGATGGTAAGTGTACCTTTCACCACATCGTTATCATACTCCACATCGCTGATAGAAATTGCATGTGACTTTCCTTTGTCTTTTGCCTTAAGAGTTTGTTGACGTCGACCATCATCATCAACCCTTAGATTAGGGCATTTATTGGCATAATGTCCCATCTCCTTGCACTTGAAACATGGAACTGTAGTAGCTTCATTATGTGTATCCCTTCCTTTGTTTGCATCATTAGACATCTTCTTCCCATCATTGCGGCATTCAAATGCACGATGACCTTCCCTTCCACATTTGAAACATTTACTTGTCCCTTTAAGACAACTCCCTCTATGTTTCTTTCCACACTTTGAGCATAAGGGAAAGATCATCTTCTTTTCAGTTTACTCTTTAGATTTTCCTTTGAATTCCATTTTCCTCTTCTTATCAAACCCATATGACTAATGGGTTACTCCAATCTCCATCTCAACTTTGAGAGCACATCGAACGATTTCCTCGTAGCTATTAAAGTCCCTTATGGATAAGGCCCTTCGAAGACTTGGTTTTAACCACTAAATAATCGATCGATCTTACTCTCAGGTTGGATAATAATACCAGAAGCGTACCTTACAAGTCTTGTAAAATTTGCTTCATAGGTACCAACAGATTCATCATCCTTTTGCTTCAGTTCAAGAAACTCTTTATCCATCTTTGTTCAGAGAATACGAGGGAAGTACGTCTTGAAAAATATGTTCTTGAACTCGTCCCATTACATGGACTCAATTTCATCCCTTTGCCTCGTATTCTTAATAAGATTCCACCATTGATCAGCATCACCTTCCAAACGATACACTGCTAAGATGACTTTATCATGTTCCGAACATTGATGAACTGAAAATATCTTTTCATTAGTACTAATCCATTGTTCAGCAACTAATGGATCAGTAGACCCGCTGAATGAAGGTGGACGCTATCTCATGAAGGATTCAACAGAATGTTGCTCCTTACTTTGCTCGTTTGGAAGTCCTGCATGATTCATATCTTGAGAAAGTTGTGTGAGCATGGCTACAAGATTTTTCATTCCAGCTCCCATAACGTTTGGTTGCTCCGGGGGACAATCATTGCATTGCCCGTCGCATTCCGAATTAACACAATTCCTTCGGGTTCCAGCCATTGACTAAAACCAAGAAGAATAGTGTGAGAAACAGTAATTATAATAGGAAAACCACATAATCAAGAATAAAATTTCACACTTGAGGTCTTATCCTAGGTTATTCATGGCCATTTATAAAACACTAAGATTGTGTTCTATGCTTAGACTTATCCTTAGGGTTCTTACTAAGGCTTTCACATCCTACTTTCCAAAGGTTGACTATACCTTTCCTCAGATACCAACTATAACGACCCATACTTTACATACATTGTTATTACATCATAATTGAAGCATACTAATTACAACATATAACAAAACCAAAAAAGGACCTTATAGGTATAGTGTCTTTAGAAACTGGGAAACATAAACAACTGGTTCATAAAGCATCTACTCTACCTCCCATTTATTTCATCATATCTAGAGTCCCTTTTTGGCATATTCTACTTAATAACCTTCTTCCTGACCTGGGGAAATAAAACATACAAAAGGGTGAGCTCAAATTCTCAGTAAGGGTAAACAAAAGAAATATCAATCACATCATATACATAAGAACATAACTTGTGGAAATCTTAACCTGCAAAAGAGATCATAATTTCATAGCATGGGATAAATCATAGTAGTGAAATGAAATCCCAATAATCATAACATAAAACATGATACTTTGTGGCATACACACATAATTATAGAGAATCATTTCTTATTAGTCAAGACTCATTGCCAATACTATCTTAGTGTACAATGTCCATTTCTGAACCGAGTTACCCTCGTTTCAGTCCTGCTTCACTGAACCAGTATAACCTACCGTTGCATCCATGTCTATCTCATGAGATATAAAATCTTTACCCAATGCATTGGAGGGAGATATAGGTCCCACCCATCTCATAATGATACCATTCGTATGTGTGCCACAAAATCAGAAACCATACATCAAAGCATAACCCATGTAATAAAAATGGGAATCTTAAACATCGTGACATCATAAAAGAATTCATATAAGATAAAGGAATACATAAAAATAATTCCATCACAACATAATAAAATCAATGTAATAATAGGGATAGAAACAGAAACCTTTATTATCTTAGATGGAAAATAATTTTGATAAAACACTCGAACTCCATTCTTGAGGAAAATATCCTTTCTACTTCAAAAAACACTTTTCCTTTCTTAAAATGTCATACAATTTTAAACTAAATGAAGTTGATTAAAAATAAACTTGAAAACTTGTAAAGGAATCTTCTTGGAAATAATGTTTTTAAAAATCCATTAATTCCGTATAAGTTAAAAAAACATTCTTCTCATACTTTTGTCAGATAAGTCAAAAAGTACCTCATACGAAAAACGACAAAAGATTCCTTTCATATATTTTACTAAAAACTCACCTAAGGGTAAAATTGGATTTAAACAATTGTAGTTGGATGGAAATAATATTACATATTGAGGAAACATGGATGTGGATGATAAAATACACCCCAGTAAATACCAAAGTATAAACAATCTCGGATAAAAATGAGATTGTGACATTTCCCTTACCTTAAATATGATATGATTTGTACATGTCCGAAACTCCTGTATAATGATTTAAATAATGTTATTGACTTATTCCAGAATCATACTTATTTTTATGATATCATATTTGGTCATATTCTTAGCTTCTTTGTAGTAATATTTCATTGCCACTTGTTATTCGGGTGTTTATAACTTTTTGTTCTTATGCGTGTTTTGTCGAATAAATTCATATTCTTCTCTTATAGGTACCTCATTTACAAAATGGTATTAGTGTAATATATATCATATTCATTCATTTAATTCATTTATATAATCATTATTAAATGAATATCATGTAGAACGAGTCGCATCACATCGTGGAGACGGTATTCCGTACGTACGCACGAGTGATGATATCGTTCCTATGATCGTGGAATTGTATTGGAGTGTATGTATACTATTTAAGAATCAGAATCACTTTATAATAGTCATATATAGTCATTATTTACACCATTATACCCATCCAAGTAAGGCGGTGGTGGAAAATAGATTACACCACGGCGTGGAGATGGTATTCCGTACGTACGCACGCACGGTGATTTCTTTTTCCGTAGGATGGATAGATAGTGAAATAGGGTTGTTTCATAATTATAATAACATATCAGTATATTATTGATACTGATTTTATTACTTCATAATGAAAAAACTAAAGAATAAGAAGTGTAAGAAGAAATAAAGATGAAAGAATCGGTAACGGACATTACCTCTTCTTTGAAGTGCTTCTTTGAGACCTTCTTTTAGGGCACTAAAATTGGTCTTTGAAGAAGACCAGGACCTCTAGGATGTCTCTAGGGAAGTGGAGAGGAGAAATTGTCAGGGTTTGGCCGAGCTTGAAGGCTCAAAGTGGTGTGAGGAAGAGAGGGAGGAGGTGCCCTTTTATAAGGGAGGAGAGGGGCACCTTTGGAATAACTAAAAATATTATTTTATTATAAAGTCAAGTTCGGTTTTAAATAGCTCCAAATTGATTTATTTCAAAGCTAAGGTGGGGATGGGTCGAACTCCTCTCATCCAATATAATTTAAACAAGTTTAGGTTCCTATTTTAACCTTATCATTTAGATTTAACATTAAGTTAAATAATTTTACTTTTACCGTGTCTTCTTATGTTCTTATACTATAAGGTTAATAAACATACTATAAGCAGCCAAACGAACCCCAAGTTGTTTATTATTAATATATATAACCTTATCTAAGTCATTTGGCCGAACCATTGATTTTTTGGAATAAAATAACAATTACTAATATAATATTTGTTTTAAAAACTATTTATGTCAATTTTGACACTATTTAGTAATTAATTATTGTGAAAATCATAACAGAATGATTAGTTCGAAAAAAGTTAATTAAATCAATTATAACATTCCATATTAATCTATAAAATTAGTGTAATTCATAAAAAGAGTCAAATTACATTTAGTTTTGTGTTTATAACATCAATTATGGCAATATTTCATTAATAAGTTAATTACTGCATCATCTTTGTGTCATAAATAAATTAACTTATTTAATGTCTAAAAATTACAAATAAAATACCATTATGTAGGAAATATTTTTATATTTCTAATGAATATTTATAGTAGAAATTATTTTATGTATAACCACATATTAAAAATGATTTAGTCGTTAAACTTTGATTTTAACTAATTTAACCCTTCTTTAAATAAATTAATAATAAATGTCCTAATCTAATCCAAGTGGGCCTAAATGGTCATATTTTATTCATAAGGTTGATTTTGGTCGAATTACACTTGTACAATAGAATTAGTACATGTGTTAGGGTAATAATAATAATGTCATTTTTACCCTTCATTACCCTATTTACTTTTAACCGTGGTAAAAAAAAGTAAAAAGTTACTATTCACCAAAAAATTATTTTCATCTCATTAACCAACTATTTACTTACTGACATCAACTGTGTCTCTCAGATTTTTGAAATTCCACTCACAGAAGCGGTAAAATTAAGTTTTATGAAAAATTCAGTTTTTTAACTATCACTTAGTGGTTTCACTATTCATCAAAAATTGAAAGTTTTCAGAAAAATACCAAAATTTCACCCTAGGCTAATTTTGATATTCTAAATCCAAAAATGAAGTCCATTTTGAAAAATAAAATTTATAAAATTTCAAAAAGTGGTTATTAGTATTCATAACGGCTAGTTTTAATAATATTTTATTAGCATATCATTGTTTAGTTAAACTCGGTATTGCGTACGACGCAAGCTATCGAGGAAGGTTGCAATTTCGTGTAAAGTAAGACAAGCAAGTGTTGTGTGTAGAAAATGATACCTTTGATGATTTATATAACATAAATTCTCGGGTGTTACATTGTGTCCAAGTGCTTAGTGAGTCAGCAAGTGAATGCTGAACACCGAGTTCCAGGTGGCCTACTGTAGTCTCTAGATGTCCTCGAGTGGAAGTGGGATGACATCTCGATGGATTTCTTCACGGGACTACCCAGGGTCTAAGGGGGATACGACGCCATCTGGGTGGTAGTGGACCGGTTGACGAAATCAGCTCACTTTCTGGAAATCAGGGAGTCTAGTGCAGTGGATGCTTTGGCACGAAGGTACGTGGATGAGGTGGTGCAATTGCATGGAGTTTCGAGGTCTATAGTCTCGGATAGGGATGCATAGTTTACCTCGTGATTTTAGAGAGGATTGCAGCATGCTTTTGGCACCCAGCTGCATCTTAGCACTGCTTTCCATCCCCAGACAGATGGACAGACAGAGCACACCATCAAGACCTTGGAGGATATGCTGCAGGCATGTGTTATGGACTCAGGAGGATCGTGGGTGCGACACTTGCCTCTAGTAGAGTTCAACTACAATAATAGACATCACTTTACCATTGGAATGGCCCCATTTTAGGCCTTGTACGGGAGGCCATGCCGCTCACCTGTGTGTTGGACCGAAGTCAGAGAGGTGGGCATCCTTGGCCTGGAGGTGGTGCAGACCACGACGGAGAAGGTTCAGCTCATAGGGGGAAAGGATGAAGGCGGCCCAAGACCGACAGAAGTTGTATGCTGATACCAGGAGGAGGCCCTTGGAGTTTGAGGTTAGGGACCACGTGTTCTTGAAGGTCTCCCCTTGGCGTGGACAATGGAGGGTCGATAAGGGAAGTAATCTTTTGCCCAGGTTCATCAGGCCCTTCGAAGTGTTGCGGCGGGTCAGTGAAGTGGCTTATCAGCTAGCGTTACCATCGTCGTTACTGAGGATACATGATGTATTCCATGTGTTTCAGCTCCGTCGGTATCTGCACGATGATTCACACGTCCTCGGCTGGGGAGAGATGGACATCGAGGATGACGTGACTTTTGTGGAGAGCACAATTATGATTGAGGGTCGCAAGGAGAAGATGCTTCATGGGTGAACCATTCCCATTGGTTCGTGTGTTATAGAGACATGGTGGGCTTGAGCAGAGTACGTGGGAGAGGGAAGCATAGATTCGTGCCCAGTACCCAGAGTTATTTTGAGTTTGTGATGTTCTGTTTGTTATACCTATTGTGGTAGAACATTTTACCTTGTTGGCTATGTAATACTGGTTATCATTCCTCTGAATGCGTGTGAAAAGTACTTGCTACGGAGAGGGTAGGGTCGGACCCCTAATCAAGGCACATTATGGTGGATGCGATTACACCCGTGCGGGTGAGTCAGTGACGACCAAAGTGGATAATATCTTGACATGGGGAATGAGACTCCCCAACCCACATGGCTGGGCAGTCGGCATGGTATGTTTCTTTGATCTTGACAGAAAGGCGTTCTTAGTTAACAATGAGGTCCACTCTTGAGAGGTATCTTTTGAGGTGGTTGTTCGGACCCGTCCTTTCCTTCTGGGTTGTTTAAATTCTCGAGGGTGAGAATGGTTTGAGAGGTATCTAATGTGATGACCCAGACTCTCAGGGTCCTTTCCTTTGCCGATATTCCAGATCCTAAAGTGGTAGCGTCTCGGCGTAAGGCCGATCGATGAGACCGATCCACACGACCGGTCGGTGAGACCGATCGGCGTCACCCAACCTTGTCGGGGTTTTTTTCCAGTTGTGATCCTTTTGCACAAATTGGGTTTTAATCCCTATTTTGACCTGTTTTAAAGCCCTTTAATGCCCATAAATGTTTTAATTAAATATTTAATGAATTAACCATGTGTGTGTGTCCATTTAAACCCCTTTAATAAAGTGTGGGGCCGCGTGGTCAACCCACGACCCCCGCTCCTTACGCGGTTTCACGTTCTTATCTCAACTGTCCCTAGCCCTTATAAACTAAATGGTTAGCCGTGGTTTCTTCTTTTCTCAGTCACCATTGGGAGTACCCTTCATTCACGAACAACTTTTAGTTCAGGTGATCCGCATCGGTATACGTGAAGTTCTGTACCCGACCTTAGTGTCGATCATTGATAACAGGTAGGTAATTTCTCCTTCGTCTCCCCCTTTGTGTGTATCATGCGGGGTGGGAATGCTTTTGTTTCTGTAGAATTGGATAAACCTAAACCAAAATGAAGATAATGAATGAACTCTAATGAAGGGGGAGGGCTATGATCGACGATGCTACACTATTTTATGATCTTCCATAATTATATGATTTCTGAATTGTGTGGGCTTACACCTACTAAAAATCATGGTTGTTTGTGGTCTTTCTCTGTGTACTAATGAACCCCTCGTGATGTTTTAAATGGCTTGTTTTGTAGTTGTGAACTCATGCTGTGAAAAGTAAATCGGTTAATTACTTACATTCAGCTAAGAAAATTGAAAGCACTAGGATCAATTCCCTTATGTGATAATCGCGGTTAAAGCACACGGAAATTGGAATCATGGAGTGTGTTAAATCTTATAAATCTGAAAATACCGGCATGGGCCTGCTTTTCGTGGTGGTAGTGGTTTCATTGTTCTTCCTTCACGGGCCATTTGCTGGGTGATGTGGGTGGGGATGGGATCCCCTGTAATTATACTCTTGGTGGTTGTGAGAATTGGGGATGATATCCCCTGTGTTATGCTTTCATTGGTTGGGAATTTTAAGATCGGGTGGTTACCTTGTTTATATCATGAATTGGGGTGGGATCCTCTGTTGATGAGAAACCTTCTGGGGGGATATGGGGCAGTGTCTCGGGGTTTTTATTTGGTTCCAGTACATCAAGGGATCTCACTTATCCCATTATTGTTATGACTTTACAAGAGAACCCGGTGTGGATGTTGTAGTTGATGCTTGAAGTTTGGCGGGATCTTTTTCCCTTGGATTGTGCTTATGGTGTTAGTTACCTAGTAGTTGTAGAAAACTCCTTTAGGCATTATTACTGAACATGTAAACCGGGATGGGAAAAATGGGTTTTGGTTTGGCATGGGTTGTGACTTGGACGTAGTGTTGTTCGTGTTCTTTAGGCGGGATGAAGAAAAACCTAAACTTTGGTTGAGTGCTTGTTACCTATACATATACTTGTAGTTTTGTGTTTCTTATTCGCTCCCTACCCAAGTTGATCACTTAGTGCTGAACACCCCCATTTCATGGGGGAGGGTGTTTTTCCCAGCACTTCCATTTGTGGCTGGTTATTAGCTCCTTTTCTGCTCCCTTTTCCGGATAGCCCAAGTATCTTCGAGCAGGATGTGATGGCCTGAGGTCCATTACTAGCCCAAGAACCTTCAGGTGGGGTAGTGTGGTGGTTATGGCCCAGGTGTGTGCGGGAAGGTAGTTTCCCAAGTATCTTCGGGATGAGGCCCAACTGTCTTCGGGCGTGGAGGAGGATCTTCTAGACCAGGTGTCTTCGGGCGTAGCGGTGGTTGTTCTGGCCTAGGTGTTTGCAGGCATGGTTACGTGTGACAGTTGTGGCCCAGGTGTGTGCGGGTGGGATTCGGCAGTGGGACTACGTGAGGTTGTGGCCCAGGTGTGTGCGGGCGGGTGTGGTAGTGGGACTGCAGTGAGAATGGCGGGATTTGTTCGATGCGTAGTATGTCTTCAATAACTAGTGGGAAATTAGAGCGGGGTACCCAAACATCGATGCGATCTTATTATATACAATACTTGACTTTCTTTATTTGTAGAGTGTGCCTTGTTGAGGCTTGGGTGGATAGTTTACCTTTTTAGGTGTTTGGTTTACTCTTTTTCTCACGGGACTTAGTACGTTCCCCCACATTTCCATGAGAGTCATTGGTTTTCCCTACTGAGTATACTTTTATGCTCACCCTACGTATATAAAACTACTTTCAGGTTTTTAGGAGGACTTTGGGGATCACGCGGCACCGTACTAGATTGGACCTTTGGGGCAGTTGCAGTTGTTGTTTTCCTTTCTTTGGGTACTTTACCTTTGTAGTCACTTGTACTTTGTGGTATTTACTTTTGGAACATGTATATGGGAATGGATGTTTTGGATTTACTTTTACTTTCAGCTTTTGGTGTTGTTGGGATTTACCATTTTATCTCCTTGTCCTATTAAAAGATAAAGGGTAATGCCTTCCATTTAGTATGTGATTCTATACCCTTGGTGCTAGTCGCCACTCCAGGACCTATTGAAGGCGGGTATTGGGGGTCATTATCTCTCCTTCAACTTAAAGAAAGAAGGTCCTAGCAATCTGCTGACCCTTCCCTCCTTCTGGTGAAGGCGAGTCATGACATAGATTAACTGGATAGAACTAGAAATTCCTTATAAAATGAAAGTATGAATATAATTGAATTATCTCAATTTAAAGAAAAAATTATAAGTGAATCCTTAGTTGATGATATTTGGATGATTTCTATGTAATAAGATATTGATATATATAAAATAATATGGTTTAGACCATGGTTGTGAATTTGAAAGATCTTATGGTTATAGGATTAAAATTGGTTCTTATGAATAAGTCTGATGAAAATTGAATTATTTTTGGGAATAAAGAGAGTCTAGTAATCATAATCTTGTAAATTTTTATTCGTGTAAAACAATAGCAATAAGAATGGATAGGCCCAAAAATTCCCACGACGAGAGGCCTAAGGTGGCCGAAAGTAGTGGAGCCCAAGGGAATACCCTTTAACCAAGTTGAATCCCTCTGGATTCATAGTGATAATAGTATGAAAAAAATGGGATTCGGACTAGGGACATCAAGAGAGGTAAGATGGTCTGCGACTTTGTTCCCCTCGTGCCAAGTATGGACCATGATAATGTTGTTTTTGATCATAACCACACACTTCTTGATGATATAATTAATAGACCATGGATTAGATCCAGTTTATTCCATGGAGTTATGGAGGATTTGGGAATCAGTTTCAACCACCGGCAAGATGATCCCCTTTTGGAGACATAAGAGGAGGCCATAAAACATCGCCTTGGCATCCTCTGGGAGGGAAGATCCATAACCCAAGAGAATAGAGAATTCCATGATGACTGACCCTATTGGGTTTCATACCACCCCTCCTCTACAAATAAGTTGCATGAACTGTCAGTATTGAGTTTGAGCCCTCTATTGGGTGGTGAACAACAGACCCAATTACGTCTATTATTCATATTGCCCAGAGAAGTAATATTATTGTGAGCATGAATAATTTGAAGGGTAGGTTCCTCCTTCCAATATCAAAAGGATTTGACCATATCAAGAATGAGGAACTTAGTTAGGAGGATAATTCCCTGGACGGATGCAATAGTCCCTTTATGTTTGGTCTTATTCCAGACCGGCCAGATCGACCAACAACCAGCACGAAGGACCAAGATGTGTTCCATTTGCTCTGGACCTCTCTCCCATGCACCATGAAACCAATTATCAAGAAAAGTCATATCATACATACGGTTATAATGAATACATGTAAACTCATCAAAATACTTCCACACGGCTCTTACCTAGTCTCCTTCAAAGAACAAGTTCCCACACTCTCCTCCTAGTTGTCCGAGCAGCAATGGAAACTTGAAGCCAATGAGATTCCATAATGATTAATGTTATCATATGTGTAAATAGCCCTATGATACAGCCTATAGGTAAGGAATTTGAGTTTGATAGGGGTACCTTTTGACCAGAGGATCTCATTAAATGGATTTCTCTATTCCTGGGTGGCAATAGTGTGCCAGAAGTCTCTTAAAGAGAAAGACCCCAAGGAAGAAGAAGGTGCATCTGTATGGTTCAGTGTTGAGCTCGATGAATTTGAAGATGTCCTACTGGTCCATGTCCATGATTGTGTCGATAAAATTTGGATTGAAACTGGCCTCCTTGAAGGTGGTCAAAATGGTCGGGCACACAGGGAAGCCAAGGACAGTCCCGACCCACTGAGTTTCTAAAAAACATCATTTTATTATTATAATTATTTTAATGAGATAATTATAACAAATATGTTAAACATAGTAATATAAAAAGTAATAAATACTCCTCATAAATTATTTATAATGGTTTCGCATAAATAAAACATATTGATAATGATATATATAATTTTGTTTAAAATCTGTAAATGTTTTAAAATAATGTTTTCTTAAAGAATTTTCTTTTTTATGTCCTTCTATGAACAATAGTAAAATTAATTTTAGTTACTAATATTAATTGAATTTGATAAAATATTTTTTTCAATTAATAATTTTGAAATTTTTTACGGTGAATTTTTGGGATTTTTATGAGAAACATAATTTTTATGTGAATAGTAAAAATTACTGCAATTTAGTTAAAACAACTTTTTCATTTAAATAATGATTAGTGTTACATTATATTTTAAATTGTTTCTAAAGTCACAATATATGAGTTATGAATATATTAATCATATTTTGGTCATTTGAGTCATTTTTTTATATTGAAATTAGAGATAAAAACATACTGAACTTTTGAAAATTTTTAATTAAAAAACCCGCTTTCTCCCCACATCTACGATACAAGCATTAATCATAATTTTCATACATCTATGATTGGATTTTTGAAAAATGGACATAAAAAGTTGTAATCATTGTGATTTTTTAGTCTAATAAGATCAATACCATTTTTTACCAAAATTATTAGTGAATGTGATTAACATTAATCATAATGATTAAGATAAGATTAAATTTAATTTTGGACAAAACTATAAGCCTAAGGACCAAAATGATCTTGAAACTTGCACAAATTCCATTGGATGAAAATAATTCGACAATATCCATTCTTTGATCCAATTTTATGGGTTATTGGGATATTATTAAATGTAAGATCTCTATATAAAATGTTAAGTAAGGAAAAAGACAAAGGGAGAACTTTCCTTACCTTTAACATGTATAAAACATTGAGATATATACAAAACATCATATTTTTTGTCATATAAATCCTTTTGAAATATAAATTGGTTATTGTTATCATAATAATTTATCAATAATTTTGAGAGATGATTTAGTTACTTAAAATGCTTATTAAATTCCAATGTAATGATTATTTAGTTAAAAACTAACTAAAATAAATAATACTATAAATGATAAAAGTGAAGTGAGTTGGTTGAATTATTGTATTTATTTATGATTAAAAGGATAATATATCATTTTAAACATCTTTAAACTTAATTTATTTGAATTAAAATATTATTTTGGCATTATAAAATAAAAATTAATAAAATAATGTCCAAATTGACATTATTTTTATTTTACAATAAATGAAATTTTATTAAATGACTTAAAATTAATGAAATAATATATTATGTAACGTGATTTTAAGTGTTAGAATATATTCTATATGTTCAATTAATGGAAAATATATATGTTATAATTATCACATTAACCCATAGATTGAACAAACATTGTTCTAACAGACCATGTTTAAGCTGTGTTTTGCACAAAACATGCACTTGTTTTAAAAATTAATTTCCCAAAAATGTGAGATTTTTATTTTTTAAATTATGTATAATATTTATAATTTAGTGAATATATATTATATAATAAATCTAAAATTATTTAATATTAATGGTTAAATTACATTGGTTATAAAAATAGATGCTGTAAGAAAAAACAAAATAATAAAATGTGGGAATCATAGATATTGAGGAACCAAATTATTAAAATGAACATATTTTTTTGTGGTGTATATTTTTTTGAGGATAAATTCATATTAATCCATTAGTTTTAAAATTTAGATTGAAATTAGGTAATGGAGACCTTCCATTATTGAATAGATTTTGTTATTTACAAGAGCAGCACTCGCCCTCCATTATAAAAAGGTAAGTACTCTACCCCTTCTTCACACTACTCAAGACACATTGGCTCATCCAGACTCAGCCAAAATAGTGTATTGATACCACTACCTTCCTCCTTGGAGTGTCCCCTTGGGATGGATGCAATCAAATGAAGCCTTTTACAATAAACCAAAATGATTTTCCTGATTAAGAGGCAACATCTTCTCTCGAGCTCATTTATTTTATTTTCATTCTCCACCCATAACACTCTCTTTATTCCATTATTTTTAAACAGCAAAAGTATCCTAAATATAATAGGATGTTTTTAGTCTATGTATTCGATGTAAACTTACACAAACCTCCATCTAATGGGTAATGAACATACTATTTAAGTGTATGGTGAACTCCCGCCTCACTAAATGATGATTGTTCATTTTTGAGTTATCACCTCTCATGGTGGACATTATGATAGACAATATATTTAAATTTTTCATATATTATATTTATTATATCTGTATGCTTATTCATTCCTTTCTACAACACATATATTTTTTTTTACTTTCCAGTTTTTGTTAATATGATAGTTTCATATGAGGAAGTGTGGACTACCTCCCCCTCAATGCGATGTGGTTCATTAATACACTACATGGAATGTATTAAGGACAGCTTCAATGAATTTATTTGATATATAAGATGTCATAAAGATAAATAAATCATGATATATATATATATATACATACATTTCTTTTACTTTTTTTCTTTCAACATGACAACTAAATAGAAATAACATTAATTTGTACATACAGCTTACCGTGTCCATGAACGTTGCATTTTGTTTCATAATTATATATTATATAAATTATTATAATAAAAATATAATAAATATAAATTATATTTAAATCATTTTTTACATTATTGAGTCATTATATAAGTATAATTCCCAACGATATAACAAATTAAGAAACATGCGAAGAACAAAGTGAATATTACCCAAAGTGAAACCTTAACATATGATTGTTAACCAGATGAAAATATAAAGTCATAATCAACACATATATTGTATTATATATAATAATATTTCTATATAAAATATTTATAATAAATTTATATTTACCAGAATGGTTTTTTTAATGAGTAAAATGGGATAAAAGACACATGGTATGGAGATTTCATCTCATTTTTTATTTCTGTGCGATACATGCTTTACTCCCCACCCATTACCTTTTTGTAGTGTTTATACTGACCATAGATATATTAAATGATTCATATATATAAATTTATTCATATTTAAATATCCATTATATGACCATTATTTCATGGTTTTTAAGTTTCAAAAGTTACCAAATCGGTAAAATAGTTTCATCTCAATTTTCCTTTTTTGAGATTCTGGTTTTACTATGTGATTTAATTCAATTTGAGGTGTATATACATCCATTTTATATGATATATCATGAATCTAAATATTTTAATGATATTAAAAGATTCATGTAATTACATTTTCTTACATTGAGAGTATGATCCCAAGTTACCAAGTGAAAAGAGATTATTGAAACAATATCATCGATTCTCAAGATTGTTTATGTTTATGCTTCCTTTGATGAAATATTATAACCCATATCTAAAAAAAACATGAAATTTCTTATACTACGGTTATTCATGATATATTCATGTATTGGTACCATATTTATACTTGATGTTACATAATATTGTTCAAAAATTATTTTTCAGAAAGCCCAACATTACCCGCTCTTTGGTCGAAAATCTGTGTTACATAAAAACAATGTTTTCTAAAAAGGTTTTATAAGAACATTATATTATTCTCATCAAATATTTAAAATAAATTTTTATCATTTTTTTATTTTACTAATGTTTTGAAATTATTATTCTTTTTTTTATGAATGCGGCATTTTTTGAACGTTTTTACCATGGAAAAGGATTGTTCTTTTTTACCACGTATGAAATGTATGGATTTCCCACCATTAATTCTT